>OZ024908.1:84248131-84343131 GCA_964017125.1 Flabesymbios commensalis | reverse complement strand
TATTAGCAAGAGTTAAGAGCGAAGTGATAGGCATGAAACAATGCTGGTTTAAGGTTGGTCCACTGTCTACGACGCTGGACCAACATTAAACCAGCATCGCTCCAACGTATCGTTTGTTGATTAGCCTACGTGCTCACTCGCTTGTACTTTTGTCAGCTTGTTTGGTCTTTTATAAGGATAGTCAGGCTTCTGACCTTTTAGTCAAACAGTAAACTGGATGTTAGGGTCTATATACATCGAAAAACAGTCGGCCTACCTTGTCATTCTGTAAGTTAATTTGCAGGCTCATCTTGTATGTACATGTGTAACGGCACGGGCGTACCCATATTCCCATGCGTAATAAATAATCATGATAATAGTAAATGATTAATTAATTATAAATTTAGGGGTCTGATGTCTCATGTACAAAGACGATCCTCGCACTGTAAGAGTAATCATAATTATAATGACCTTTTTCCCATAACATAAGTATTCAAATGAAGCGGACAGAGCTCACGAAGACATTTTTGATGATTTCAAATTGAAAAAGGTCTCCATGGTTTCTACAGAAATAATTCTGCGTTGTACATGTATTGTTTGTACGAGGGTTCTGATATCATATTATTTAATTTTAAACAATGCTTATGCTACATTTCTGGATAGAAGGTTAATCGAGAATTGCAAGCCACATCAAGAGGTACATTTTATTTGTTGTAGAATGATTTTTTTCAAAAACAATACGAACTATTTCGCTGTTGTCAAGAAACATCAGCATAGGGTGGTTAATTAATAGAAAGAAAATGTAGTAGCTGTGAAGACTTGGAGGACAAATATCATTTTTCACTTGTCTGTCCGATGCATAATGAATAACGTAGGAAGTATTTACCTAAATACTGTCATCAGCCTCCAAATAATTATGTTAAAATTTGTTGAGCTCATGTCAAATAAAAATTCCAATATCATCACCAAGCTAGCTAATTGCAATGTACAAAGCAATTGAAATAAGAAACGAAGTTGTATATGTTGTCTAATTTCATGTTTACTATTTTTTTTTTTACAAATATCATGATTATACATAATATATAATATAATGTTATACTGTTAATAGCAATGTCAAATGTTTAATAAATTTTTTACTTAACAATACTTGTTGTGAATTTCAATTGTATATATGTATTTGGCACAAGGGCTACAGGCCTATTGCTTAATAAATATTCTATTCATAGTGTCTGCTGGAAGGGCTGAAAGCTCCACAGTTCAAACCCCGATAACAGATGTAATTATATAAGTTTCCAACAATAAGATTACAGATGAAAACGTTATGTTACTGGCATCAATGAAATATGTTTAGTAGGTGTTCAGTTAATATAATAACTTATCCATTAAAACTCTAAATCAAATACTTTACATTTTCGCCCACATGAAGTTGTTTCTCGCTACCGCGACCCACAACTTAAAGTGTGTGTACTTACTTTTGTTTTATTTTAGGTCTTTTTCAGCATTTCTTGTGCCAAATAATGAAGAACAAGACAGTTTATACCAATTTAGTTTTTCTTTACCATTGCAGCTGCCTATAGAAGTTCTCAGAAGCAACTGCTTTGAATATTACCAAGCGCAAAAAAGTGCGTTAAAAACCTTTTGATTAAAAAAAACCGCAGTCACTTTAACCAAGATTACAGTAGTCATACTGTGCCTTCAATAGAGCTTTGTGAAGCAAGATTTAAAAAGTAAAATGTGTCCCAAGTTTGCGACACTGATATAAATAGTGTCTTAAATTTCAGTCAGCCGAACTTGTGTATCGCGGTGGCGAGAGATAAAAAATAATAAGATAAAAAAATATTAGCTCAGTGTTCATAGCTGTATTATTACACACTAATCACTCTGTATTAGTAATGCCTTTGCCCCACGTTACTTTTACGGTATGTGTGTGTGGTAATAAAGTTGTTTGGCAGCAGTTTGCAGCAATTTGCAGAGGAAAACGATCGTTATTTACAGCTCAGACAGTCTCTCCAGGACGCGCGGTGTTATTAGGCCACGACGGTAAATAAAAGAGGCATTGGCACGCCATACCGGGTCACAAAGGGACGCATGCGGGAGAAAAAATGTTTTCTTCTGATGAATGTTTCCTAGTCTGCCATCATCCCAAGTCTGTAGTTCAAAGGCAAACAGCATTATCTGTCTAGCTAAAAATTGAGATGCTACTGCAGGTTTACTCCTGCCGTGTGAATGCAATCAGCTGCAAGAGGCACATCTTAAAAAACAATACTTACTTTTCAAGTCAGTATTCGCTGCTACTCGACATAGCCTAAGTATTGTGACATGCAAGGTAGCATCCCATCTAACACGAGGCATTGAACCAATGTTGTTTTAATGTTGGGCCGACGTCGAAGACGGCGGGCCAACATTAGCACAACATTGGGTCAATGCCTCGTGTTTGCGGGGATAGACCTACATTATCTCAAGTGAGGAAAACAAAAACACTGTGATCAGCCATTGTTGATAGAACATCGTTGAACATTGTTGAAATCGAAGAATATTTTGTGGTTAAATGTCATGATCGAACTTTTGACAAACAATATTGATAAAACTGGCCCCTGCCATTTTGAAACATTTTGCACAATTTATTTGGTGGCAAAACAGCTCCAAAACCATACATAAGGGTGGCCAGTACCAAAGGGAAAGGCGGTAAAATCTCGGGTTGGATCTGATGTAAGATCCCCGCTTTCAGATGCCTGTCTTTTGTCATAATCATTTGTCCCGTACGTCCTCAATGTCTCCCTGGGCATAATCTTTTGTCATCGAGCACACAACAGAAACTCTTCGGCAATTCAAAAGGTCGTTTCCTAAAAGCCAGCAAATACAAACCCAATGGTGATTTATTGTTAGCCCAGCGTCGTAGACGATGGGCTAACATTAAATCAACATTAAATCAACTTCCTGTGTTTGCTTGAAATATCTCATGCACGACACTATACGACAATGTCAGCTACAGTGGCTTCCCTCACACGCAATATTTGAACTACTCGTCCCCTTGGATATGAAAGGGTGTATCTGCCACTTTACAAAGTGGCAGATACACCCTTTCATATCCAAGGGGACGTACTCTTGTCTCATGCATATCTGTTTAAAATTTGGCAACCGTCGCATTTTAAATAATGGGACTGTGATTCTGTCATCCAATAGACTGCTTGCACGAGTTTGCGCAGTGAACAATCGTCTGATTAAAACAGCTCAGAGTTGCTCAGTGTGTGGCGTGTTGTCATTGAAAAGTGTGTAACAGTTGTCTGATTAAAACAGTTCAGCGTTGCTCACCGTGTGGCGTGTTGTTATTGAAAAAGGTGTATACTGTAGACATTAACCCTTACAGCGCGGGGATCGACTTTAGTCTGTAGACGCGTCTAAAGACGATCCCCGCGCCGTGGGAGTAAAAATATTTCTAATGACCGCAGACCCATAACATAGGTATTCAAATGATTAGAAAAGAGCTAAGTAAGTCATGTATGATCATTCCAAATGGAAATAATCCCATCGGTTGCGATGTTTTTTTTACAAATTAATAGAGCGCTTTAAGGGTTAACCCTTTAACCGCCGGTGCCGCATATATTCGGGTTTTCATTTTTTATCAGCACATTAAGTACCACATTTTAAACATGTTAAAGATAAAATATGACATCAATCAGCAAGATTTGAAAACAGTTGACCTCCATCTGAATAATTTTCACTCACTTGAAGTTGCGGATCGCGTCAGCGAGACACAATTTCAAGTGGGTGAAAATTCAGATTGAATAATTTGGCGGTTAAAGGGTTAAGGTAATAAACTGTATGTAGGACAGGGCAGAATATTACATGACATGATAGGACAGGATAGGACAAGATAGGATGGATAGAATAGGATAGGACATGACAGGAGAGGACAGGACATCATAGGACAAGGTGGGGCAGGACAGGATAGGAACAAGACAGGGACAGGGACAGGATATGGCAGGACTTGAAAGGACATGAGAGGATAGGACAGGACAGGGGACATGATCGGACAAAATAGGACAGAATAGGACAAGACATGACATGATAGAATAGGATAGGAAAAGGCAGGACATGACAGGGCATGATAGGATAGAATAGGGCAGGACATGGTAGGAGAGGATAGGGTAGGACAGGGCAGGTCAAGATAAGACAGGGCAAGGCAGGGCAAGGTAGGACATGACAGAATAGGACAAGGCAGGGCGGGACAGGACAGGGCAAAGTAGGACAGGACAGGACAGGACAGGACAGGACAGAAGCGGAGCAGAGCAGAGCAGAGCAGAGCAGAGCAGAGCAGAGCAGAGCAGAGCAGAAGAAAGCACATCGAATTTGCGCAAATGTGAATTATTAACAAATTGGCGCCCTTTGAGGTATATCAGTTTTAATTTCTAGCAATTCAATGCTTAAGAATATAAGATATTAGGAATAGGATAAATCTTGAATAATGAGCTGTGACATAGCCTGTCTGCATCCAGATTTTGGGTCCGGTTAACGTATTTATAGCATTAATTGCATCGAGGAAAATCTCTTTTCCTGTCACCGTCAATGCCGAATTCAACCTTCAGCAACGATTTCAAGCCAGGACGCATCGGGCCATTAAGCCGAAGTCCATGTGGAACAATTAGATAAAACGCGAAATCAAATCGAAACGGATTTAGTCAAATCTAATCAGCGCAGCAGTAGACATAATAGATCTGTGCTATAAATACATGAAGCAGACTCTTGTTTTTTATAAGATGACAATTATTTCGTCAGCTTGGAATAAACAAGACGTGATAGGAAGCAATCAGGTAACGCAACACTTGAAGAAGGGAATCACTTCTGTTCAAGTGATTTTTTTCAAAACGTGCCTAATCAAGAAATAATAGGACCTTGAAACGTGCTTCGCCACAGGCGTCGATGATTGTTTCTTCGCTGCAAACTTAATTTGCACGGACAGACATACGGACAGACAACCTGATTAAAAGAATGTGCACGATCGCAAACTAACCTTCAAAATATCTAACTCCCCCCCCCCCCCCCCCATGCACGATCGCCAAATAATCTTTATAATAAATGTCCTCCACACCCTTGGTATGCACACTAAATATACATGCTGAATAACTTCTATAAAATGTAATAATGCCTACTCACATCATCTCACCCCTATATTTATCTGTGAGATTGTCTTGTGCTGACAAACAGCAGTAACTACTTACTTTTCAATTACGAAGTTACTCTTGTTCAGCTATGCACGGCACACATGAAGATTATCGTCATTCAGATTATTGTAACTCTTACACTATCCTTATTTGGCGATTAAATCACGGTTATTGGGGATAAAATGAGTGTTTATACATAAATATTTGCAAATTTTTTTTAATTTAAACAAATATGGGTAATTTTCACCCACTGGAAGTTGTGGGTCGCGTTAGCGAGACACAACTTCAAGTGGGTGAAAAATTGAATTTAATAATGCATCCCTTGGAGGGCTGATTCCTTCGCCTACCAGGAAATTACATCAGATTACGTTACATACTTATATAGGTACAGGTAAGTGGTAAATATATACACCTAGAAATATATGACAATATGTGTCATCAACAGGTATAGGGTAAATAATTATACCTTAAAAAAATCAAACTTGCCATGCAAAGGCATACTTTAGTCCGTTCTACTACGTTCTACTTGAGAAATAAGCAGTTACGTGTGCAGACAAACAGCCGGTATTAAAGGTGTGGTCAACTGTCAAAATTCGCGGGACAAGGGTCCCCCACAAGGCAATAGTGCACGTGGGTAGGCCAAGGCCCTATTCCATAATAATACTAAATATGCATTTCATACTCAAAGCCTCATTAAGAGCAAGTTCTCAAATCAGAGCAAGTTCATATATACTTGAGCGACATCTATGAGTTAATAATTCAAAGCTCTTGGCTCTTGCCCCTACTTGGTCGCTGGCTTGCAAACAAACTGACTGTAGTACTGCTGGGATATTTAAACTGCTTCACCCCAAGCTTGTATTGACACACACAGTAAACACAAAACATGTGTATGACTTTATGCAATGCAGGACCAACGTCGAAGACGTTGGTCCGACGTTGTATAAATGTTATACAAATGTCTTGTGTTTGCTGGGCTGCAGGAGGACTTTATCTCAAACATTGTACATTTATTCAATGTTGGTTCAATATTGGGCCAGCGTCGCAGACGTGTGCCTAGCATTAAAACAGCACTGGAGCAATGTCCCGTTTAATTGGTATATTGTAATCAGTTCAGTGGCTATATTAATGCCTATATCTGTACTCAATAGGCTACTGTTGGCCTCCACTTGACCGTCCCAGGCATGCTCATTTTGCAGTTGAATAATTATTTAACCCTTACACCGCTAAAGGCTCTTATTACTATTTTCACCCACTTGAAGTTGTGTCTCGCTACCGCGACCCACAACTTCAAGTGGGCGAAAATTAAGCCCATTCGTTTAATTTGAGAACACACATTCGCAAATTTTGATATTTGAACACATTTTTCGTACCAAATAACAGTAACTTAATCGGCTAATAAAACGACTATAGTCGCGCTTAGCGGTAATGGGGATAATGATTACTTTGAAAGTAAAAAGTGCTCAGGTAATTGCTGCCTGCCTTTGTACATAAAATAAGAGCGGATAGAAATAAACTTCTCTGTGAAAAAAACACGGATGTGACGTCATTTCTGGGAAAGGTAAATTATCCGCTATTTTCATCAGACTCCATGATTGAAAAAACCTAAGATTCTGAAACCCCGCCGCTAATCAAACAAAATGAAAGAAAGACAGCGAAAAAGTGCAGTGCGAGCGACCAGAGTAATTATTTAAAATTGTGCATATCTTCTGAAAATGCCTTCTAAAACTGTCATATAAATTTGCCTTTGAGTTGTTGATGCTATTTCTTGCACAAAATTATACAAAGGAAACATCCATTTGAACAACATTACACATACATATAAACCTTTAGCACGGGCACCGTTTTTAAACTTCGGAATCTGACATCTAATGGCGACCCACGCACTGAAATAATTAATAAAATTATAATTGCCGAAGACACATAACATAGGTATTCAAATGAAGCGTAAAGAGCTAACTAAGACATGTATGATGATTTACAGATTGAAAAAAACACGGTTTATACACAAATATGTCTGCGTTATGAAGGTTAAATCGTGATTGTAGCTGTAGATATACAGATATATGCTATTAGCATCACAAGTATTAACCCTTTAAGCGCTACATTATGCAATTTTATTTTTCACCCACTTGAAGTTGTGGGTCGCGGCACTTGAGTGACTAAAAACTCCTCGAATATATACAACTGTTTAATCAAAATATATGCAGACGTAGAAAACGTAATATTCGATTCTCCGTGGAATGTTGTTGTTTGAAGGGCAAACAAAGAGGCTAAAAACTGTTTTATATTGTCTTAGGACGGGAATGGTTAACCCTTTCAGGCCTGAATATTTACCATTGTCATTTTCATCCACTACAAGCCGAGAATTGCTTTCGCAATTCTCGGCTGTAGAGGATAAAAATGACTTGGAAGTTGGCACTGGGTGGCAAATTAAAAAAAAGATCGTTCTTATTAAAAGTTCTATAACAATTTTCGTTTTGAAACTCCTGGATTTTTAGGAAAATAAGTCATCCTCCAGAGATGCAAAATGATGCTCTGATGTATCGTGAGGGTTTAACCTCAAAGCGCTGATTTTAATTATATAAAATCATGAATAACAAAGGGTTTTATTTAATTTTAAATAATCAGAAATGTCTTAGTTAGCTCTTTCTGTTTCATTTAAATACCTATGTTATGGGTCTACGGTTGCTATACATTTTTACACTTTTACAGCGCCAGGATCGCCTTTAGACATCAGAATCTGACGTCTACAGACGTCAGATTCTGACGTCTGAAGTCGATCCCGCGCTGTAAGGGATAAAGGGTTAATTAGCGTCATCTTACCAGGCTTTACAGCAGGTGTGTCATATTAGCTTCACCATCAGCTCAATAGTCCGCCCGGAAATAGCTCCCTAATGTAAGTGCTGAGGGGAGTCCTGCAAAAAAATAATTTCATTAGGTGGACTAAAATAGATGGTATCTCAAGACAGACAGATACAGACACCCAGCAAACACGACACATCGATCCAATGTTGGACCAATGTTGGGACAACGTCGTAGACGGTGGGCCAACATTGGCCCAGCATTGCATCGATGTGTCGTGTTTGCTGGGCAGACAGTTTGTGGTAGATGCTCAGTTAGTCAAATTATAATTTCATTTTTAAGGGATCTAAATGTTCAGAATTATTACTATGTTTTGTTATTTGAATTTAGAAATTGCGTCAGTCACTCCAGCTTAAAATAAAGGAATTCTACTGTTCAACTCTAACTGAGACATAAGCAAAGTTGTGTGGGTGTATTTGGTCTAATATTGATTACCTAAATCACATATAATACGTTGACTGTGGTACAAATTGGAGCCTATATTTTTAAAATTTCTTATTGTATTTTGGCGACTCAATAATGATAAATCACAGTAAGAGTAATATATTGAAATAGTTTTTGAAATACATCAGGCGCAATTTGCTTTTCATAAATAGCATATAGGCTTTTCAAATTTAGTGAAACATATCAGATGTTAAACAAACCATAAATACAATTGTCAATATACATGGTATATAGTAGGTCTATATATTAAATATGTTAACTACAGCATGTACATATGTACAGTATATATAAGTCCATATGGTAGATTAAATTCGTGTGAATCAATTATTTATGCGAGCATGATATCCACCTTCCTGTAATAATTGTCATTGCCATACACTCCAGGCAATATAAGATAGAAGTGCTAACGATGATAAAAACCGAAACTGTAATTGATTTGTCTGATGCGACAGGCGTTAGCCGGTGCAAAAGATGATTAAATCCAGTTAGAGAGTGCAGGCAAGAAGCCGCAATTGGTGATTGAAAATGAGGATGCTGGAAACATAACAACGACGGATACGAGACAAATGCTAGTTGAATGTTGGTCCATCGTCTGCGACGCCGGCCCAACTCCAGCACTTGGTCTTGTGTTTGCTGGGAAATGTCATACTAAAATTATCCTCGGTTTTGGAAATTTGAAATTTGTTTTTCCAACGCCTGAGATAAAATAAATTATTACCTGCGCAGATTGACAGGAATTATTTTTTAAACCCTTTGAGTGCCACATTAATTAACTAGTTAGTGGCTGGTAACAACTTATTGTTTAACTAACCCTTTCAATCCTGAATTTACCATAGTCATCGTCATCCACTACAAACCGCGAATTGCTGCCGCAATTCTCGACTTGTATTGGATGAAGATGACTTGATGTGGTTTAAAAATTTAAGAAAATTACCACGTATTGGTAAACCAGTTTCAAGAAATTTTCGTTCTAAAGCCCCTAGTTGTAGAAAAATTAAGTCTGTTTCTAGGGATGTAAAATGATGCTTTAATGCATCGTGGGGGCTTAAAGGGCTAAGCGGATAATATTGTTTATTGTTATACCTTTACGTGCTAAGATATCTTCTTTAAATTTCCACCCACATGTCGTTCTTGACTAAGTCTTGAAGTGGGTAAAAACTTTGATTTGTCTAATTTGAGTCTAGACCATTGGTAATGCCTTTTAATTATATTTTAAGTAGTCATCATTTACATTTTCCAAATGTGCAGTGTTTTATTTTGGTAATGCCACCTAACCCTTGTCCTGCTATGCCCGGATATATACGGGGCTAAGGATGTTTTAAATCAATCAAAATATCACTTAATTTTTATAAAATAATTTTTAATAGATGCTTTGTTGATCCAATAATTTAATTTTAAACATGTCTATTTTTCATAAATATCTATATTTTTCGTTATTTGAAGTTGGAAATTGCGTTAGCAATTCCAGCTTCAATTTTTTACGAAAAATACAATTGAAGCAATTCAGCAGGGTTAAGGTTTTAATTATGTTTGTGATATAACATGTACATTCTCGTGTGATTTTACCAAACTAACCATACTGTATATACATATAGATATTACATAATTACTGTGATAAATAAGTCTGTAAAAAATTTATATGTTTGTATGAATTATATATCTGCGTATCTGTCATTTGCAAATCATGATGTTTAAACATGCAGTTTGTTCTCAATAGCAGTGATTTAATCGGTCAATAAAACGAATTAAAAACGTGCTCACCTGGCAAAGGGTTAGAAATAAACATCTCCCATGCATTAAATGAATGAATGAATGAATGAATGAATGAATGAAGGAATAAATAAATGAATGAATGAATGAATGAATGAATGAATGAATGAATGAATGAATGAATGAATAAATGAATGGATGGATGGATGAATGAATGAATGAATGAATGAATGAATGAATGAATGAATGAATGAATGAATGAATGAATGAATGAATGAATAAATGAATGAATGAATGAATGAATGAATGAATGAATGAATGAATGAATGAATGAATGAAATAAATGAAAATGAAATGAATCGGGCTTTAGGCCACCTTTGTGCACATATAGGCTAAACTGGGCCAGGAGAACCTCCTGAGGATGGTGAGATGATTGAGATGACACTGTCCTCCAGACACAGGATTCGAAATTCGAGCCCTGGCGGTCTGAGGCCGAGCACGCTACCTCTCGGTCACGGAGGCTCCCCACAATACTAACTTACACACGTGGATGGGGAAGAAACAATTTTGTTTCTTTCAAACCGCCGAGACCGGGAATGAATGAAGAAATGAATGGGGTTATAGGCCACCTTTGTGCACATATATGCTAAACTGGGCCAGAGGAACCTGCTGATGATGGTGAGATGAATGAGAAGACACTGCCCTCCAGGACATAGAATTTGAAGTTAGAGCACGCTACCTCTTGGCCACGGAGGCTCCCCACAATATTGAATATTTACGTGTGAGCGTGGGAGTTTCTTTGAAACTTGAAGGCCAGAGTAGGGCTCGGGCCCGCGATCTCCCCATACATTTAATTATTTGGTTAACTGAGTACCTGCCACAAATCAAATACATGACATGTTATTAATTGGTTTGAAACACAAGTCCGCCTCTGGTAAAACTTGAAATAAAAATTGTTATAAGATCAATTGGCAATTCATAACCCTTACAGCGCGGGGATCGACTTTAGACGTCAGAATCTCACGTCTACAGACGTCAGAGGAAAACATTTATAATGACCGTAGACACTAAAATTCTTCAAATGAAGCGCAAAGAGTTAATTAAGACATTCATGATGATTTCAAATTGACAAAACCCCTTTGGTCTCCATACAAAAATATTTCAGCGCAATAAATTGAGAGCGATCGGCGTGGATGTCAAGAGGGTGAACTATTCTCAAATTAAAAGAATCGGACAAGGGTCACAGCTAGCACGAGACATTGAGCCAGTGTTGGTTTAGTGTTGGTCCAGCGTCGTAGACGGTGGACCAACATGAAACCGACACTGGCTCAATATTTCGTGTTAGCCCGGGTGAAATGGTCAAATGAAGCAAACAAGCGGCTGTGTATTATTCAATATGCGGTGAATTCACTTGTCACATGAAATGCTTGTTTTTATCTAAGCACATCTGTTGCAGTGCCTTCCATATTTTATTTTATTTGACTTTGCAGTTTAAAACATGCAAAACAATGGTACAATATCATTATTATTAATTGAGTAAAATGTTATTAACTTTGGTTGGCGGTAACAGGTATTAGTATTACTATTATTATTACCATTCTTATATCTTTATTATTATGTGATTATTGCTGTGAAGGAGAACAACTAATTTAGTGCTGTTTGTAATCCTTGGAAAATAAATGAAGTTTAAACTTTAGGTCGCGACGATCTATAGGAGGACTGTCAACCATGTTGTATACTCTATACTCTTTTATTTTGATTGACTTGCGACCAAAGTAATAAATCCAAAGACATATTTTTGTCTGCACAGTAAGTCGTGCACAATTGACGCTATCTTTAGAAAAATACCTCTGACTGGATTATTTTAAACATCGATTTAGATATTGACGCGAAGGTGTTCAGCACGAACTAAAGAATGTGTTCAGCACGAACTGGGGTATATTATTATTTCAATGCTAAGTGGTAAATATCACTTTGCCGGTTTTATACAAGGCGGCGTGACATTATTGACCCTTGCTACGCATTAATACGTATGTTATCTGTACAATCCGAATTGAGATAGACCCCCAACGAGTCTCAAGCCGAATAGAGTTAGTCGGGAGGGGGATGTGGGGGGGGGGGGGGGTTCGTGTCAGCAACATTTTCTAACATTTTAGAAAATGACCCGAACCCTCCCGTACCGTCCCGTACCCCTCCGAATCGGCACGCACCATACACATGGTACGAATCAAATTCACCGAATTTCCCAGAATAGATTCGGGAATACGATTCGTATAGATTATTCTCCCGCTTGACATGTGTTTAAGAATACATCTGCGTACCCTACGTATGCCTTTGCGTACAAGCCGTACACAGTTGCCGGAATGAACTTTACAATATGCATTGCGTTACGCACGTTATGATCCAAGTAGCCGTAAAATCCGAGCACCAGCCAGATCAGACGCATGGCGATGCGCTCGATACAAATCCATTCCGTATCACTCAAACTACATTAGGCTACGTACTGTCTGTATTAATACGTATACAATCCGAATTTTCCGAATTAGGATACGCATCGTACAAATCTAAAGCCAAAGGGAGTGGTTCGGGGGGTTCGGCAAAATTTTCTAGCATACTAGAAAAATTACCGTACCATCGCGTAACGGCCCATACCCTTACGAAACGCCACGCACTAACACACTGTACGAATCAAACTCTCCGCACTTTTCCGAATCGATTCGGGATGCCAGATAGGGGCTGGAATGTTAATATACGCCACAGTAGTGTAAACATTTTGGTGTTCACTGCCTGTAAAAACAGAGGAAAACCTTCAACTATACCTGGATATACCATTTACAATTAATCTGACGTCTCTAGACGTCAGATTCTGACGTCTATAGTCGAGCCCCGGAGAGTAAGAGTAAACATATTCATAATGGACGTAGACCCACAACATATAGGTATTCAACTGAGCCGGAATGAGCTAATAAGGACATTTACTATGATTTGAAATTGAAAAAAAAAGCACTCCATGGTCTATACAAAAATATGTCAGCGTTTTAACTATCACAGCGCGGGCATCGACTTTAAACGACAGAATCTGACGTCTGTAGACGTCAGATTCTGATGTCTAAAGTCGATCCCCGCGCTGTGAGTGTAAAATCTTTCTACTGACCGTAGACCGTAGAATCAGAAAGAACCGACTAAGACCTTTATGATGATTTTAAAATTACAAAAAAAACTTTGGTCCCCATGGTCTATACAAAAATATGTCGGCGTTTTTTCAGGGTTAAAAACTACAAATACGATGTTTGTGAAGTCCACACTGCATTCAGGGAGTCTACCTCGACCTCGTCTGCCATCCCCAGCTGAATCTCAATGGTTATCTGGGCCACTCACCCGTCCTGGACAGGAAGTGGTTCCTAGGTCACTGACCGAGACCGAGGATGTCAAGATGACAGCCCGGGACCCCCCTCGTCGCTCCTCTTTCACGGCGGAAATCTCGTGAGAGCAGTGTCAAGGACGATATGGCGGGATGACCAATGGGCAGATGCCTTCCCAGGAAACACGAGACATTGAGCCACTGTTTGTTCAATGTTGGTCCAGCGTCTACGACGCTGGCCCAACATCGAGCCAATAATGGCTCAATGTCTCGTGTTTGCTTGGTTTCCGTCAACGCAAAAAGAAGCCTACCCTGAAAAACAACTATTCCCTCTGTAATCGACCCAATCAGAATACTCTACTCTAACCGATCACAGCCATTTTCACATTGTGTTCTAATAAAATTACAAAGTATCACATTATTTTCAAACAAAATGAAAAAGTAATCAAGACAGTAACATCCTTGGCAAAGGTACACTTAAAAAGATGCAGGTCATTCAGTTGTACATGCCAGTATCTTCAGGCCATTTTACACAGTATACGCAAGGACTCGATCACTCGATAAAAAATGTGCCGCAATTGACATCACTTATTTTAGTGGTGCTATTTACCCAGGAGACATAAGACGTTGAATAAATGTTGGTTTAACGTTGGTCCAGCGTCGTAGACGGTGGACCAACGTTAAAACAACATTTATTCAACGTCTTGTTGCTGCTGGGTATCACTTTATCGCGCGATAATTTCAGATTGAAACAGAAGCGATTATCGAGGAAATATCGGGCCATAGGATGTACTTTGTCCAATAAAAACATTGGCGACGCTCAAAATTTTTTATTTTTACCAACCGGTCATGGCGTCTGGCTAGTTATATTTTCGCTCAGTTGATCATAAAAAATATTTGTAAAAATTTAAATTTATCAATAATTGCAGCATCAGTCTCTTCAAATTAAAATTGATATATATCTGTATTCCTTTAAGATCTTCGTTATCCCTCTCCAACAAAACTTTTCATGCGAGTACTAAAAATGAAACAAGTCAGGCTATACACACATTACCTGTTGCGAACAGTCCACGTGAGCGATGTTGAGAGGAATTCTTAAAAGAACATCGCGTTTTAACGCCGCGGTTTCCGCGATGTAATAGACTGTGAAAACAGGCCCCTTAATCAGTTTATGAAGAAGTGTACGTGCGTTATGATGACGGACTAAAGAAGATATTAGAAACCCTCCTAAACAATATATGTGCGTAACAGAATTTTAGGACTAAGATGATAATATTATCAATCCTCCAAAGCTCTTTATTAAAGCCATAGACCACCATATGTCTATTTCCGGTTATAGTTATTCACCAATTGGCTCTCTCTCTGTAATCCGCGCGATGATTTGGCCCGCTGTTGCTACACAGTAGGCTACACCTTTAATCGTTAAACCTGACATGTCATATTCAGCAGACATAATTTAATTTCCTCACAAATTATCTGTGCAATTTTTGTACTTCCTCTTTGATTTCCTACAGTACATGTATAATTGAGTTGCTCTGTATTTGAGAACAAAACTGTTTAAAGGGACTGGCCCAGGCTAAAATCAGCAAGAAATCAATGATTTTATTTTGGCTTCTTAATATGACCCTGTGATGTAAACATGTTCATAGACTAGAGCTGCAATTTTTTTAAAATTTTTGTGCTGCGCATTCACCAGTTAGGCTAGATATAGAGACTAATTTCCTGATTTCTAATTATTGACAACCATGTCAAAAATAAGAAATACGGGAATTTCGTCTCTATATCTAGCCTAACTGGGGAATGCGCAGCACAAAAATTAAAAAAACTTTTGCAGTTCTAGTCTATGGACATGTTTACATCATATGGTCGTATTATTAAGCAAAAATAAAATCACCGATTTTTTTATGATTGTAGACCTGGGCCAGTCCCTTTAATAACCATATTATCCTAGCAAACAAGAGACGTTGAACCAATTCTGGTTTGATGTTGGTACAACGTCTCGTGTTTTCTGGGATACGTGCTTATAGTATATGCAATACATAGTATTTCTGCAAACACGAGACGTCGAACCAATGTCGTTTCAATGGTGAGCCAGCGTTGCAGACAGCAGCCCACCATTACAACAACAATGGGTTAACCTCTCGCAACCTCTTGCGACGCATGTAATCATCGAGATATAAAATGCTGTGCTCAAAATTTTAGCTGAGCAGCAGATCGATTGCGCAATACTGTAGATCTGGTAATTTTCGCGTGTTTGAATTTTCGCGGATTTCTGATTTTGGGACTTTTCACATAGTTTAAAATTCGAAAATTTTGATTTTTCTTTAGTAGCGCTATTATAATAATAATTTTAACGAGACTCTTGAATTAGCGAATTTGTCCTCCTCGAGAAATGCACGAAAATTAAAACCTCACGAATATTACCAGATCCACAGTATACATGTCCGTCTTGATTGGCCGGGGCCCTGGTGCAGTGGTTAAGGCTCCGAATACTGTGTCTGGCCAGCAAACACAGAACATTTATATAACAGTTGTACAACGTGAACCCAACGTCTTCGACGTTGGTCCATGTTTTACAAAAGTTATACAATTTTCTAGGTGGAGGGCTGGCTAGCCAACGTCTGTCTTTGATGTAGCGATTTACCATATAACAGGTAATTTAATTCCCGTTCTTATGATATATCACACATTGCAGTAGAATAAGTAGTCTTCTCTCCACATACGCTCAAGCATGATTTTTTATTATAAAATAATCAAAATGACCAACAAAACAAACGATTCAACATGGCGAAAGGAAACGACTTAATGAAATATATTTATTTAACATATCCATATCTGGCCTATATTGTCTCAACCAAGATGTGTGTATGCTTAAAAATGAGTGTTATTTATATTGCTGAATGTCATTTATTTTTTGTATTGAAAGAATAATGAAGCCATTCATGAAATTATGTGTATTTAGCATGGGCTGAAATCAGAAACATCATTTTTTCTCATCATTTTTCGGTACAATTTTTTATCTACTTGTTTTTACATAAGTTGTGTGTGCTGAATTCGAATCTGTCTGTTAACATTTGCTATTTGGTGACCTTCACCATCAAATTAGCAAAACCAAAAATGGCTGCCAATATGTAAAGAAACCCCCGTATTTTGTAGGGCTTTTCGTAAATATAAATATAATTTATAGTTTCTGCACTATTTTTATTATACATTTTTTTCAAGTATCTTTGGAAAGAAATAACCTTTATTTGACATTTAAATACAAAATGTCCGTCGTTTTTTGTATATTTACTGTTACTATATGCTATAAATATACCGCTAGGATGACGATAATAATATTTATTTGTAGTAACTTAGTGGATCAGAAAAAAACGATACTGACGAATAAATTTGAATGAAAAAATCTAAATTAGCCGCGAAATTCACCTTCATAAGAACAAGAAACAAAATAACTAGCAAAATGTCAACTAAACCTCTTTTCTTTTATTTGTGGCCCGAAATAACTCAATTTTTTTTTATTATTTTCTATGACTTGGGGGCCGAAGCAAACATTTTTGATGTTTATTGTTCATCGTCTGACCTATACTTTATCGTAAAATCCAAGATGAATGCCTTTTTACCTATTTATTATTAAAATAATGACGTCATTTTAAATACTAAGCACATCAAAGCATGTTAGAATATACTGTGGTTAAACACAGTTTTGAATGCCTTGCGACCCAATCTGCCGTAGTACGTAGTCTATTTTTTTAGTTTTCCATTAAACAAATGTTGGTGGTAACCATTTTGAACTTGAAGGTCGAATTCAGGTCATTTTGATCGAAAAACATGAAGCATAAATTTATCAACTCTAGATCATGCAATCGTGCAATAATGTCTAACAAAAATAGAGAACAGATGTGATTTTTGTTTTGCTAATTTGAAAGTGAATAGCAGCAAAATAGAATGTTAAAGGCCACGTTTAAATTCAGCACACCTAAATTATGTAAAAACAAGCTGGAAAAAATGGCAATCAAATGTCGAGCAAGGTTTAATGTTTCATATTTCAGCTCAGGCTAAATATACACATTTTCAAAAAAGACTCGCATTTAGAAATATATATGCAATGTACAAATCTAAATACCGCCCAGTTTTAGGCATATACACACCTGGGTTCAGAAAACAGTCAAATATAGATACGGCCAATAATTACATGGTTTTTTTTTAAGCCGTTTCTATTGACCTGGTGTTAACTAGCTTGTGTTGTTGTCAATTTTTATTATTTAGTAATAGACGTATTTGTAGAGATAACCCTTTAATCCATTGAATCATGAAATACATCATTAGAACGGAAATTGCATCACCTTTTATATGGTATATGCATATATAGATATTTGCATGTGTAGATTGATAAACTAGAATAGCAACGACAGACGTTTTTTTTGCTGTTAAGATCTCATTTAATGCTTTGGACATATCAAGGTTTAAAAAAAATTGGCGTGGGTGAGTTGTGGGGGGGGGGGGGAAGGATGGGTGCACGTAGGGTGGCCTATCATCTCACCATCCGTAGGAGATTCTCCTGGCCCAGTTAAGCAAATATGTGGACAAATGTGGCCTAAAACACCATTCCTTTCATTTCATTTTTCTGTCCTTGATTACTTCCTCATATATTATTTGTGAATGGAAAAAATACATATCATTGAAATAATGCCTCAACGTTGAGGTTTATCTCCCACCATTTATAATGCCTCAACCTGTTAACGTAGGTGTTTTATCTCCCAGCGTTTATGATGCCTTGACACGGGCGTTTTATCTCCTTGCAATTATAATGCCTTGGCGTGGGGGTTTATCTACCTGCGTTTATAATGCCTTGACGTAGTGTTTATCTCACTGCGTTTATAATGCCTTGACGTTGAGTTTTATCTCTCTGAGATTATAATGCCTTGACGTTATGATTTATTCCCATGCGTTTATAATGTATTGGCGTGGGTAGTTTGTCTACCTGCGTTTATAATGCATTGACGTGGAGTTTATTTCCCTGCGTTTATAATGCCTTGACGTGCCGATTTATTTCGCTGCGTTTATAAAGCCTTGGCGTGGCGGTTTATTTCCCTGCTTTTATAATGCTTTGGCGTGGGTGGTTTATCTCCCTGCGTTTATAATACCCTGGCGTGGGAGTGTATTTCCCTGCGTTTATAATGCCATGACATGGGAGTTTATTTCCCTGCGTTTATAATACCTTGGAGTGAGGGTTTCTTTCCCTTTGTTTATAATGCCTTGGCGTGGGTGGTTTGTCTACCTGCGTTTATAATGCCTTGACGTGGGGGTTTATTTATCCGCATTCATACTGCCTTGACGTGGAGTTTATCTCCCAGCGTTTATAATGCCCTTACGTGGTTTATCTCACTCCGTTTATAATTCCTTCACGTGGGGGTATATCTGCGTTTATAATGCCTTCACGTTGGAGGGTATCTCTCTGCGTTTATGATGCCTTGACGTGGGGGGGGGGGGGGAGGAGGTAGCTCACTGTGTTTATAATGCCTTGGCGTTGTGGTTTATCTACCTGCGTTGATAATGCCTTGACGTGTGGTTTATTCACCTGCGTGTATAATGCCTTGACTTGGGTGTTTATCTACCTCGTTTCAATGCCTTGATGTGTGGTTTATCTACCTGCGTTTATAATGCCTTAACATGGAGGGTTATTTGTTTGCTTTTATAATGCCTTTCCGAGGGAGGGGGTTTATATCTTGGTTTTCATAATGCCTTGACGTATGGGTTTATCTCTTTGAGGTGTGTGCTCGCCAATATCGTTTGGAAAAAAGAGATATTTAGAAAAAAAGATATATTTGGCAAAAATACGCAAATGGCTAATTCTACATATTATTTAAATCACAACTAAATGACATTGTAGAATCTGACGTCTAAAGTCGATCTCCGCACTGAAAGAGTAAAAAAAATTATGGCCGTAGACATATAACACAGGTATTCAACTGAAGTGGAAAGAGCTAGCTAAGACATTAATGATGATTTCAAATTGAAAAAAAAACAATTTGGTCTCTTGAGTTATGAAACAGTATCTTAAGAGTGCTTTAACTCTCTCAGCGCGGGGACCGTCTATATACGTCAGTACGTGACGTCTGTAGACGTCAGATTCTGACGTATATAAACGGTTATCGCACTGACGGAATAAAAATAATTATTAAGGTCGTAGACCCTTAACATGGGTATTCAAATGAAACGGAAAGAGCTATCTAAATCATTTATGATGATTTCAAATTGAAAAAACATTTTAGGATCTTAAATTACAAACTTTTTTTCAGCACTTGTAGGATTAAGGCAAGTAGTTACTCCTGTTTGTCTATGTAAGACAGAACACCAGGCTTATAATACGTCAATCTGGAGCCTGCTCCAAAAAGCAGACCTCTGTACTGAGGTACAAAGCCAAAAGGCAGTATCTCCTTACTTTAAAAGTACTCACTTTACGTTGAGGCCGTCGCGCTGTGGGGCTCAAAGTGTCAATTAATGTTTGTGGGCACATCACTTGGCACCAACCACTCAACAGCGCCTTTTAAACTGCCACACCCACTTTGGCCAAAACGAGGCTGGTTTGCGACCCTGGTGAGGGTCATGTGTCCTGAGCGCCGTCTACCGTATGCCACGTGAACTGTAGCATTCTGGCCTGGTCTCGTCTGCGGTTGTAAACCACGTCGTAATCGCGCCGTAAACTCGCGTCGCGACACGTCGTCAGCACGGCGTTTGAAACAAGAGCGCAGTTCCAGAGTCAATTTCCGTCCCTAATTACCGCCATCTTTCTTTTTCTAAGAGCCTGATCGATTCCTCCCTGGGAAATGCGATAATTCTAACCACTGTTGGTTCGATGTTGGGCCATCGTCTGCAACGGTGGGCCAACATCCAGCAGCACTGGGTGGATTCTTCACCTGACACACCCTCACAGGAAAAGACACAGCCATCTGAAAAACCTTCATTCGTATCGACTGGGGCTTGTAACCTGGGGGTAGGCCCACCAGGCTCGAATCCCGGTCGGGACGGATATTTGTCATCGTGATTGTGCATATACAGTGCTCCAAACTGTTCAAAGGCATGGAGTGTACAGTGCTGCCTTAATACTGTGCACTATGAAGAACCCTTGGAGTCATTTGAAATAAGAGTAGGGCATAGTCCCGGCTTCAGGCTTCTTTCTGTCGCGATATTGTCATGATTGTGCAGAAAGCGACGTAAAGCAATATTCATATATATTCATATATCTGAGAAAACAGACCACGATCTACGTTGGGCCAACGTCGGGCCAGAGTTATCCCCCATGTACCTCTTGCCAGTGGACACGAAACACCGCCCAAAATTGTGGCGGTGCCTGGGTTCCCGTTTGACTTCATGACATCATGGGCGGGGGCCCTAGGGTAGTGGTTAGCACCGCTGCCTTTCACGCCAGAGTTTGGGGCTAGGTTCCCGGTCTCGGCGGTTTGAAAGAAACAAAAATGTTTCTTCCCCATCCACGTGTGAAAGATAGTATTGTGGGGAGCCTCCGTGACCGAGAGGTAGCGTGCTCGGCCTCAGACCGCCAGGGCTCGAATTTCGAATTCTGTGTCTGGAGGACAGTGTCATCTCAATCATCTCACCATCCTCAGGAGGTTCTCCTGGCCCAGTTTAGCCTATATGTGCACAAAGGTGGCCTAAAGCCCGATTCATTTCATTTCATTTCATGACATCAGGTTTTGCGGATTCTATAAAAAAATTCAAAGTATAATGGGAATCTCAAAGGGGCGTTATTTGTATCAAAGAACCTAGAACTGTTCTATGCTCCCTCGGGTTCTCTGTCTGGTAGAGTTACTTCTGTTTGAATGATTTCTGTCAGCTGTGATTTATGGCATGAAATGTAGCTTGCCGTTGACAATAGGGGTGGGGCTTCCGGAAACCTCCGTGACCGAGAGGTAGCGTGCTCGGCCTCAGACAGCCGGGATTAGAATTTCGAATCCTGTGTCTGGAGGACAGTATCACCTGATTCATCTCACCATCTTCACAAGGTGGCCCAGTTTAGCTTATATGTGCACAAACCCGATTCATTTAATTTCATTTCATTTGCCGTTGTCATTAAACGAAGCTGGAGCTGCCTGGGTCTTGTGCTTGAAGAAATCTAACAAGTCTGACCTGACCTGACAGAAAATGAAGAGTCTTGAGAATAGCTGACTGTCCTTTTTCCGCACCATCTCCTTTGAGCTCCTGACAACCTGGTCATGCTTCGAGAAGGCAATTTTGTTCTTTTTGATGGGATGATAGAACCTTTTGTAAAATCCCCTACAAAGATCCCTGTGTACAACACCTTGGCTATTGTGGATGTTGCTGGTCAATGGTCATCATGTCATGCAAGTGAATTGGAAGCCATCTGGCATAGCTTTCTTTTTTGTTTGAGAATATGTATGGGATCATTTCTGATAGGCCTTCCCGGTACAGTTTAAAGTCTCCTTCCCTGAAAGAGCGGATCAAGAGGAATATGACTAGCTATATATCCAACACCATATTCCAGAACTGGGACTGTGAACTTTTCCATTTATGCTCATCCTGCCAATCTTCTAAGGTCAGAGGTGAGCTGCCTGATTTCTCCGACTTATTTGTTCTAGTCTGCTCTAGAAAATTCAATGGCAGTGGCCAGAGTACGGAGAATACAAATTTATAATTATGTTTGGGGAGCTTCATGTAGAGAATCATCTGCATTGATTTCAATAAGAACCCTTCTTTAAAACACACCACTAAATTATTTGCTTTGTCCGACAAATCTACATTCGAAACCGAGAATGGAGAGTTCTTGTTGATGCAAATTATTATGGTAGGCCTATGGTACTATAATCAGTCGGGTGTGACCGAGCTGTTGATTATGAGGGATCCTCATTATGGTTGGAAGTGTTTTAAGTCAGTTAAAACCCTCGGAACTGTACATTCTTAGCTGTGGAAAAGGCCTCGGCTTTATCATATACAGAAGGCAGCGGTTGGACCAGTGCCATTACATGGTCAGGAGTGGCGTCATCAGGTACAGCAGATTCTTTCCTGACTGTTTCGAGCGTCACCAGGACAAGATCATCGCATGCTACATTATGCATTTAATGTTTTACCCACTTGAAGTTGTGCCTCGCTACCACGACCCACAACTTCAAGTTAGTGGAAATTAATTGCATTCGTACGATTTGAATCAAGACAAAACTAATCTATTAAGTTTAATGCAGAGCTCTGGTTGCTTTTTTTTGTTTGATGAACAAAAATTAAGGGAAAACCACTATCGACGTGATAAGCACTTTAGCCCTTTTAGAGCGGAGACGGGCTATATATTAGATGTCAGGATCTGACGTCTAAGCTCGATTTCCGCACTGAAAGAATTAAACAAATATAATGGCCGTAGAGCCATAACATCCCAGAAAACACAAAGAGCGGCGACGGCCTGGGCCTATATAGATGTTGTGTGTTTGCTGGGAAAGGAATTTAAATGAAGCTAAAAAGTTAACTAAGAAATGTATGATGCTTTCAAATTGAAAAACCTTTGATCTCCATGGCCTATACAAAAATATGTAAGCGTTATAGGAGCTGAGGGGTTAGCCATGTCTCGTTGTCCCCTCCAAACAATCACTCAAATACTTGTATTTGCACTATTTGAATCTACTTCAATTTCCCTTGTGTAAAGGGGAAATTATTATTGAGGTTGAAGACGGAAATACCATTTATTTTACGATAATTTCAAACTAAAAAACCCTTTGGTCTCTTCGTTTATCTAAAATAATGTAACCCCTAAAGCGTTAACATTCTAACCCCTTGAAGTTGTGTCTCGTTACCGCGACCCACAACTTGAAGTGGGTGGCATTTACTCATATTTGTTTAATTTAGGAACAAACATTGGCCAATTTCGAGATTTAGACACTCATTTCGTTCCCAATGACAGTGATTTAGTAGGTAGTTATGAAATCATTTTTTTAGCCGATCAGATCGCTGTTATTGAGAACGAAATGAGCTTTAAAACATCAAGATTTACAAATGTTTGGTCTCTCATTAAACAAATATAATTAATTTTCACCCACTTGAAGTTGTGGGTCGCGTACCGCGACCCACAACTTCAAGTGGGCAAAATTTTTAATTATTTTATTTAACGCTTTAATGGTGAAGATCTTATCTTCACATTTTTACTGAAATTTAGAAAATCTACATAAATCGTCGTAAATTGTTAAGCCACCGGATAGGCGTCGTCAGTATAAATGAATCTCAAAATTAAAATGTTAACTTCTTCGAGAACACGCAAAGGCCTAAATCTTCTTCCAGCCTAGAGAGGGTTGGGAGCTTCTACCGGGGAACGACACACGTGGAAGAGTGAGGTGTGGGAAGCGGCAAGGTGGTAGGGCTGAATCTGCCCGAGAGGGGAAGTGGGGAGGGGGGGATGCAGGTGGGAAAAACGAGATGGGAATTGAGGGAGATCACCTGGAATGGAAAAAGATGGAGCTCGAGAAACGCTTCTCAGAAAATGTCAGAATAATTAATGTAGCACTGAATGCCGCCGATGTTTCACACACTTTATGCGCTAGCACGCGGCATTGAACCAATATAATAGAGAAGGGGACGTCACACTTTGGTAGAGCGCCTGACTGTCTCGCCAGCAAAGATGATTCCCACGACTTAGGTTGTGTTTCGCCACTGAACATGTGTTTTGTCTAGCTTGTTTCAATACACAAGTAATTCTGGATGCTGTGAAAGCGTTATGAAAAGATAAACATACAATAAAAGTATGTTTCTCTCTTCATAACGGAGACGCGAAGCGTTAAAAGACGGCGTGGAGGCGTTAAAGGGCGACAGGAGGCAATTTGTGTAACACTGACAATATAATTAAGATTTGGGACACCATCAAAATATGGGTAGAAATAGTCAAGCATAAAACATTATCTATTTGATTTATTATATTTTTACAGCAACAATTTGACAAATTGTAGCTGTAGAAATATTATATTGAATATTTCTCTCAAACGACAAGCAAAAAATTCAGCAGGACACCTGCTGAGTTTTTTGTTTTTATTTTTCATTCATTTTGAAGCAGGAATCGCTGACGCAATTTTGACGAAAAATATTTATACTTATGAAAAATAGACATCTCCAATATTAAGTTATTGGATTAACTGAGAACTACTGAGCATCTACTGAGTACTTTTTTTTATAAAATTTGGTGATAATTCTATTGATCTAAAACCGTATATATGGGCGTAGCAGGACAACAAGGGTAACAGCATCATGCCTCAGGAATAAGTTCTAGTTAATTTGCCATGGTGATTATCATTGATTATGGGACGTGAGCTTTTTCCTTAAGACAATGTCACACTTAATCAATTAGTCCCCAGAGGGGTGTTCTCTGTAACGTTGCGAAATAATGCCAGCCTGCAACATTGGCGTGCAATCAATCTAACGTTTTTCACGTTGTTGCTGTGCGAATCAAGGGAAAGCACAGTCACTGCTTACTGAATTTCGTGGATTCCTCAGTCAATTCTGAAGCAATTTTCATGACATTTTGCACCCCACTGTCTAGTCATGGGGCCAAGGTACAAATGTATTTGTAAGGTACAAATGTAAATGTAATGAAATTCTGAGACGAGGCTACATGTCAAGTAGACACATTTTCAACCCATTAGAGCCCACTGGCAAGTTTTTTTGCCAGTGACGTTTTTGTGTGACGTCGCAATAAAAAAAAATGTTTTAAAAGGCTACACGACTTGAACCCGTTGTAAACTCCCTCGACGTCTTGGTTAACTACATTTTATGCAATTAATAGTTGATACCAACGCTTAGCAAGGCTTAAGTTTGTCGGAAAATAGTACTTCCAGAATGCTACTTCATCGACGTGGAAAAGACCAAAAAGTAGTTTTTCACATATCTCGTAGTAAGTAAGTTAATATTCATAAAGAAACTGTTATGTGTGGCGATTTTCACCATGTAATTGTAATGCTGAAAAAAGATCTGTGCATGAAAAAAGACCTGTGCATGAAAAGAAGAATAATTTACATGGCAAAAAAAATTCCCAGTGGGATAATACATTATAGTCTGTAGTATTAATCATTCTGTAAAATGATGCAACGAAATACATTATGTTTATTATGTAAACTGTCTGGTACTAAATCTCCGAGCATGCTGATATGTTAAGCCCATTTCCATCCTTTTCTAATAATAATTGTTTGTCTGCTAAATGACATATACTAGGAAGACATTGCAGTTGGGCACTTATGGTGTCTTTGATTGATATGTTTATGCTACATGACTAATGATATCCTCTCCATGTTCGAATACGCTGCGTGGGATGAGCAAACTACTGTAAAGCAGCTCAGAAAATGATGAAGTAGATGGTGTCATTTAGAAGATGTGTATGAAGTGTACAAGATTTATTGAAAGTGAATGCTAAATCTCCTGGGAATGTATTTCTCTAAATGTCCCCCCCCCCCCACAATCTGGTTGATATCATGCAGAGGGAGTATAACCTGTATTCTCAGCAAATGGATAGGCCAAGGCCCTATTCCATAATAATGCTAAATATGCGTTTTATACCCAAAGCCTCATTAAGAGCAAGTTCTCAAATCACAGCAAGTTCATATATACTTGAGTGACATCTATGAGTTAATAATTCAAAGCCCTTGGCCCTTGGCCCTTGCCCCTACTTGGTCGCTGGCTTCCAAACAAACTGACTGTATTACTGCGGGGATGTGGTAACTGCCTGACCTCAAGCTTGTTTTGAAACCCAGTAAACAAAACATTTGTATGACTTTATGCAATGTTGAACCAACGTCGAAGACATTTGGCCGACGTTGTATAAATGTTATACAAATGTCTTGTGTTTGCTAGGCAGGAGGACTTTCTCTCAAACGTTTTACATTAATCCAATGTTGGATCAATGTTGGGCCAGCGTCGCAGACGTTGGCCCAACATTGAAACAGCATTGGATCAATGTCTCGTTCAAGTAGCATCTTGTAATCAGTTCAGTGGCTATATTAATGCGGTCAATCTGTACTCAATAGGATACTGTTGGCCTGCACTTGACCGTCCCAGGCATGCGCATTTTGCAGTTGGGTGATTCTTTAAAGAGTTGACTGGAGCTTTCAAGCAGGCAGATGTGGCTGAGGATTTCAGCATTTACGAAACCATGATACCTTATTTGGTAAACATGGCACAAAGCAGTTCATCCGTGAGAAGCCAATAAAGCTCAGTTTCAACTTGTGGTCTCTAGGATATACATCTATCAGTAAAACCGTATATTTGCGGGTCTAGAAACACCCCCTAGTCTCAGTACGCAATAAAATACATTTATGAATGATACTCCTCGTGGGAGTGATTACCAGTGGTGGTCATTACATCTACCATATCTAAGGGTACTGGGATGATTGTTAATAGCTGTACTTGACGCCCCCATCCGGGTAGGGTCATTAGAGATCTGTTCCGTCAGTTTCATACTATACGGCATGGTACGGAAGCACTAGTCTACAGCAAACATCCAAGAGAAGCTGCAGCCTCCTCGTATCTGGCCATAATTTAATCGCTGCGAGTCTGGGCATGTCTGGCTGCCCCCTAGACATGCCCAGAAACCCTCATTGGGCGAGCGAAGGAAAACGCTCTCAATAACTCACCATGCTCTATCACCCCACGCTCACATCATCATCTGTACATCATTCATCTCATCAATTGACTACAACGTTTTTATCGTATTACAATGTCACGTAAAAGACCATTTGTGCCGAAAAGTGACGTAAAACAATGATTTACTAGTACTACTACTGGTCACCACAATAAACACATTTCATCGACCCTTCTAAAGCCCACTGGCAAAACAATTTGCCAGTCCCAGAAACCACTTTTCAAAAAATATATATATTTTTTTTCAAATTTAAAATAGTAATAGTGGTCCAATCGTAGCAATGTGTTATATTTGCGACTAGCAGGCTCTGTTTTAAAAAAGTTGGGCTTTAATGGGTTAAAGCATACAATTTTTTATAATGAAATTTTCGGGGTAGTCGCCCCAATTACTAAAAAGTAGTGCTTGTAAAATGTCATGAGAATTGGTTGAGGATTGACTGAGAAAGCAGCCAAAACCATTCACCACGGTCAATGGGAATGACTTCAGTATCTAGTTTACTGTTATTTTGTCATTGTGATTATTAGTTAGGCTGTCATCGTATGTTTGTTTTTACTCTTTGGCAGTATGTGGCATTATTTCTGATATTCTACCGTTGTTTGAACTAAATTAAAAAAATTGCACAACTTTAAGTGAAAATTACTTGAATGTGTGAATTTAATGTCACAACGTAATATCAGATATTTTGTAAAATATTTCACTTTAAAGACAAATTACATAAGTGCTTTAAAACCCCATCTTCCCACGCAAGGCTCGCTGCTCCTGAGGTCGCAGATCAAAAGTCCTCGACCTCGGGAGCAGCGAGCCTTGCATGGGAAGATGAAAAAACACAGAAATATAACTACTATTCTGTGAAACGCAGTGACATCACTCGGTGAAAACAAGGTTATATAAGAACCCTCCCCCATACTTCATTGTATTAGCCAGCTCGGTGAAAATAAAGGAGGTCGAGCGCATTGAGTTTCACAGAATAGTCACCAATGATGGTGTGAACCAGTGAGCACAGCACAGCATAGCCAGACAGGTATAATTACAACCAGATATTATTACGTGCATCTATACAGCAGTACAAAGCCAGCAGTAACTGATTAATTTTCTACTAAACTGTCACTGCTTTTTGACTTTGCAGAACAGCATAGTCCAGCGTCTATTTTCTGCGTGACGTTACTAGCAAGACATGTTGCAAAATTAAAAAAGATATAGGATCATCTTTTGTTCAATTCGACTCAAGTGAAATAACAATACTCTTAAAGTGATTGTCAGATTTGTTACTGGGTGGCCTGCATGGGGGTGGCTTTTCAAAAGCCTTTTGCAGGTCTCCCTCGTTACAACACTGTAGTTGATGTGGTGTAATATGTACTTTGGGTATAAATAAATGATTTTAAATTTGAAAATTTAGCAGCTACACTTAGAGCAGTAGGTTCGTGAAGGTGATTAGTTGTATAGTTATTTAGAGAAGGGTTCCACATACTAGTGAAGTCTACCTGGTATCAGAAATACATATATGTCTGCTGGCATATATGTGAAGATTTATCTATATATAAAGAACCCTAAATACCATTATGTATAGGCGTGTTGTTAATTTGCTTGTCTACCTGATGCCTTGCTTGTCCGCTAATTGGTCGTCTGTTTATCCGATATACTTGTTTGAATGCTTGTTTGATTCGCTTGCTTGTTTGCTGGGCAGGGGCCCTAGGGTAGTGGTTAGCACCGTTGCCTTTCACACCAGAGCTCGGGGTTCGTTTCCCGGTCTCGGCGGTTTGAAAGAAACCAAAATGTTTCTTCCCCATCCACTCGTAAAACTCAATATTGTGGGGAGCCTCCGTGACCGAGAGGTAGCGTGCTCGGCCTTAGACCGCCAGGGCTCGAATTTCAAATTCCGGTGTCTGGAGGGCCGTGTCATCTCACTCATCTCATCATCCTCAGGATGTTCTCCTGGCCCAGTTTAGCCTATATGTGCACAACAATGTCCTAAAGCCCGATTCACTTCATTTTTGCTTGTTTGCTTGATTGCTTGCTCACTTTCTGGTTTGCTTGCTGACTTGTCTACTGATTTATTTATTTCCTTGCATTGACCCAATGTTGGCCTGATGTTGAGCCAGCGTCGCAGACGGTGGGTCAACATTAGGCCAACATTGGGTCAATTGCTGAATTGCTTGCTGGCTTGATCGATGTTTTTTTGTGGTAACTGGCCGTTGGCTTGTTTGCTAGTTTTCTGGCTTTCGTGATTGCCGATCTGATGGCTATAATTGGGCTGCTGGCTGGCTTGTCTATTAACACGCGAGTTAACTTTACTGTTGGCTCAAATTGTCTGTGAGCTGGCTGGCCTGCTAGTTTTCCTACGCCATTTATGATTTTTGTTCGCTAACATTTTTTTCTGGTCATTATCTCAGAAATACAGCCATGTGTCTTAGTCAGTTAGTTTGTCAGAATGAATGTATAGCTGAATCAATGAAGGAATACATAGAAGAGGATTCACGCGTGCAAATAAGACTATTTGGAGAGGAAACTTCCTCTAGGCTGAGATAATTTGTCATGCTCTCAATTTGTCATATCTCGAATCATGTGATTAGAAATGGAACTATGTAGAATCTTACATCTACCCAAAATTTACCTTCTCCATATTGGTGTGAGCGCATGGTAATCTTGCATAACAGCCATTTTGAATAATTAATTATGTCACGTTACATAGAGCACGTCACCATTGGCTGGAATATATACATTTCTATACATCACAGACGTCAATGTGGTAAGTATTATTGATGCACGGGAGATACACTAAAAAACCCCCACCTAAATGACTCCCAGAAACTCAGTGCAGAGTATATATAAGGTAAATGGCCGAGTTGTAACAATTTGTTCGCTCACTTGAAGCGACCCACAGCTTCAGGTGAGCGATAATATATTCAGTTTTGTAAATTGACTACAAATAGACATGAGTGTGTGTGCTTGGGCGCTTCTTTCACATTTAAAACCAATTATCTGACTGCACTTCAATACTAAGAATAAGGCAAATGTAATGGACACTCAGAAGTGTAATTTGCACTGGCGCGACCTGTGGCGAGGGTGAGGCGATGCAACACTAACCTGCCAACCAGATGCATCCATTTACTCTAGTCATATTAATTATAGAAGGCGTTATTTTGTTACCAGCTTATAGCTTTGAGCTGAAAATGAGCGAATGATATCCTAGATAATTGATTTGTATCCCATTACAACAATACTGGTGGAAAGTCGCGAGTTTGAGGCGGGTTAATGTGCACTGATAGTGAGCGTGCGCAAAACCAAATTGCAGTATCTGCTTACTTTACAAGTATGCAAATACTGCCTTTTCCCTTTCAGAGCAGTGTGGACGTGTAATATTACACGTGTTAATCACCGCTCACACCTTTTCTCTCACCACTTTTTCGTCTGGTGACATCGTCAAGCACTGATACCTGTAGTCTAGTATCTAATCGGATAATATAAGGAACGCCATGGAAATCTAAAAAGCAGTGTCTGCCTACTTTCGAGTTAGTAGCTACTGTTTTTCATTGATTTTCTGCAATGCCAAGTGAAGTAACTTTTCACCTTTAAAGTCTACTGGGTTCCATAGTAGTTTCACACTCTCGCTACCGCGACACACAACTTCAGGTGACTAAACATTTATGCGATTTGTGAATTTTAGGTCTTAAAGGTGATCTATCACCCCTTATAAGTATGAATAAATTTGTGACAAATAAATCAAAGTTGCCACAAGATGGGGCACAAGTGTTTCCTTTTATGGGGTTATTGGCTTTCATGTGACCCTCCGAGAGGGTCACATGAGAGCCAATCACCCCCATATTATGTCCCCATATAAGGACATAATTATTCATACCATATAAGGGGTCTAGCACTTGGTGTAACCTACCTGGACAGAATGAGAACAATAGATCTGCATGACCTCACAAATGTCCCTATGATTAAAACTAGGATGACGGCACTGGCGGTTAAAACATTTAGATCACTTGAAAACACACAGTGTTTCAAGGATCGGGTGTTGAATCATGAGATCGTTCAAAAACGATCAGGCTCTAATACAATTCTGGATCAATTACTGGCTGCAATCCAGGCTGACGCTTAAACACGGTTGACGGTTGACGGTTGACGGATAACGGTTGAGCTCCTGTTCCCACATAGAACAGGGGCTCTGGGGGCGCCGTTCTGTGTGACATACCAAAGCAGTGAGTTCCCTATCACTCCACTGCATGAGACAAGAACACGGTTGACGGTTGACGGTTGACGGTTGACGGATATCGGTTGAACTCCTGAACTCCTGTTCCCACAGAGAACAGGGGCTCTGAAAGGAGCCGTTTTGTGAGACACATAAGGCAGTGGGCTTTCAATCATAGCACTGAAGGAGGCGGATTCTGGTCTTAAGCAATGAGCTCTTTATCATTACATTGCTAGCTTGGGTGATGGCACGGCGGACACGGATGGTTGGCTAACGATGACGGTTCATGATTGTGGTTTCAAACACACTGCTCAGAAAGCAGAGCACATCTCAAAAGGGTCAGTCCTTGCCCTTACTCTGGTGGCTGGTCGCTCAAACGGCTGTTTCTTTATGGTTCAGCAGCCCTGCCCTGGTTCCTTGTCTCCTGGACTTCTTGCCAATGTTTGTACAATCACCTACCTCACCAGGTGAAAAGAGAGAGGCACTATAAGGTTTATACCAGAACTAGTGCATAATCTCGCGTCAGCCCTCGCGCTGCGCGCTCCTCTAGTACCATATAAGGGGTGATAGATCATCTTTAATACATATCAGTGTTATAAGATTGAAGGCATATTGTACTTTTAAGAACTGGTTATCAGGGGCTGTATAGAGGTGCTAATTAAAAACACAGAATGTCTATTGCATTCGGGCACCAGTGCTCTAAGGGTTGGGCAATTTTAATGTTCAGCATAACTCGTCTGCTAAATCATCAGCGTGTTGTAAGGTGTGGATAAGACAGTATGTCTAGATAAGTTAACCCTTTCAGTGCGGGCACCGTCATTATACGTCAGAATCTGACGTCTGTAGACGTCAGATTCAGACGTATAAAGACGGTCCCCACACTGAAAGAATTAAAATATGTATAATAGCAGTACATCCGTGATATAGGTATTCAAATAAAGCAGAAAGAGCTAACTAAAACATTTATGAGGATTTCAATTTGAGATAAACCCTTTAGTCTTCATGATTTAAACACAACTAATTCAGCGCCGTAAGGGTTAAGAAGGGAGGTAGGTCTAGGCCTACTTGTGAAACAGTGGTGGTCCTGTGTCTTAACAATCTGGTGTCTAACCCTAAGCTTTAAAAAACACTCTGAAAACTCACGTTATATCGTTTTTACCCTTGAAATGCTGAATTATTTTGTGTATAAACTATGGAGACCAAAAGGTTTTTGCAATTTAAAGTCATCACAAATGTCTTAGTCAGTTCTTTTCGATTCATTTAAATACCTATGTTATGGGTCTATGACCATTATACATATGTTTACTCTTACGGTGCAGGGATTGACTTTAGTCGTCAGAATTGGACGTCAGATTCTGACGATTAAAGTCTATCCCCGCGCTACAAAGGTTAAAGTTGATTTTTTTATTACAATTATTTCACAAAAAATGTTCCTCCTTTCCTCTGTCTGACGTTAGATAAGAGCTCACTCTCACACACATTCTCCCGTGTTTTCACCCGTAATGAGTGGCGACGGTCGGCGACGCAGTCCACTTTAGTTCTGCTCTCTCGCAGCAGGTGGCAGTGTCGTGCTACTGCACGAGTTTCCGCCTTTTTCTGGCACTGTAGGTGCCCATGTCGTAATACTGCTGGCATTTCCGCCTCTTTCTGGCACTCAGCGTCCAGTCGGAAGTTTCGCCTGTGCGCCTATTGGGACTAATTATAATGACATTCTGCGCGTAAGCTCAGACTCAGTGTCATTGAACCCCTTTCTCATCTCATGCATTTAGTTATGATCCACGTAGATGAGATATTTTCCCAGCAAACACGAGATGTTGGCTCAATGCTGGGTTAATGTTGGACTGGCATCGCAGACGGTGGCCCTACACTAAAACGACCAACGTTCCGTGAAGCTGTGAAGGGGGCTTACACAACTGCGCATCACATTTTTATAGCAAGGCATTTAATTTGTCGTTTATTTCGACACCAATCTTAAATCACAAAACGAAATGTGTGAAATATGGCACGGATTTCTTCAGTGGCGATTGTTTTTAAGAAAATATAGACTATTCAACGTGACTCTTTACCAATTGAACTATTTGCACGGTATGCTTTTGTAAAACATTGAATTCCATCAAACGCAATGGTTTGGCTCTGAATATGTTGCTTACCATTACAACGCTAAAATATTTGTATACAAACCAAGAGATCAAAGGGTTTTTACATTTTAAAATCATAATGAATGTCCTAATTTCGGCTTCATTTGAATACCTATGTTATGAGTCTACGGCCATTATAAATATTTGACTCTTTCAGTGCGGGGATCTATTTTAGACGTCAGAATCTGACGTCTGTAGACGTCAGATTCTGATGTCTAAAATAGATCCCCGCATTAAATGGGTTAATGTTAATCATTAAATCGCCCCAAATCGTTAAAATGAATAGTTATGCTCTGGTAGATGTTCCGTGAATGTAGTGTTTTATTGGTTACTCACATTGAATTGTCTATATTCCCCTGACTGACGAAAATCGTGTCATATATTTCCCTCGTGTCGGCTCAATCTTCACTCGTTGCACTCAATCGATTATTTTTCCCTGTGGCGTGGGGCCGGGTGCAGTGGTTAAAGCTGGAGAGTCGGAGATCGCGGGTTCGAACCCCGATCTGGCATACAAGTTTCAAAGAAACAAAATGTTCCTCCCCTGCACACTCGTAAAGATTCAATATCGTGGGGAGCCACCGTGAACGATGAGTAGCGAGCTCGGCTTCAGCCTACCTGGGTTCGAATTTCGAACTCTGTGTCTGGAGGACAGTGTCATCTCATTCATCTCACCATCCTCTCCCGGCCCATTTTAGCCTATATGTGCACAAAGGTGGCCCTAAACCCCATTTATTTCATTTCATTTTATCTTTGTGATCAGCCACTTTTGTACATGTTGTTGCGAGTGCTGTCATCACTACACCGTGTATGCGGGCTACGCAACGACACTGTGTCCCAAAAACAAGAGTAGTTATCGACACCGACACCCATCCAACGAAAAGACTGTCTTTCACGTCCCCTGGTGGTAAATTGTCAATCAGCACCCGTCAGCGCGGAGATCGACTTTAGTCGTCAGAATCTGACGTCTAAAGTAGATCCCCGCACTGCAAGAGTGAAATATTTTTAATGGTCGTAGACCCATAACATAGGTATTCAAATGAATCAGAAAGAGCTGAATAAGACATTTATGATTATTTAAAGTTAAAAAAAACCCTTTGATCTCCACGGTTTATACACAAATAATTCAACGCTGCAATGGTTAAGTCAAAATATATCCAACAATCATCATTGATTTACACCTAAATTTGTTTTTTTTTCAAAATTTTGAATCCGCCCCTGACTGCATGAGTGTGAGAACAGCAATTTCCGTTTTAAATAAATTGTAAAGTGGTATCAATCAGGCCAAGTAGACAACACCACTCAGACGCACTTGACCGTTTAACCGCCAGTCACGATTATATTCCTTATTTTTTTTTCGCAAATTGGTTATCAGCTTTCAAACATGTTAGAGATTAAATAGTGACATCAATCAGCAAGATTTCAAAATCATTGACTTCCATTTTGTCAATTCTGAATAATTTTCACATAGTTGAAGTTGTGAGTCGCGTCAGCGAGGCACAACTTTAAGTGGGTGAAGATTGAATTTAAAAAACTTGGCGGTTAAAGGGTTATTAATCTTCATGATCGTACTATTAAAATACATGTCTTGTGTAGTGGGTGCACGTGACACATAAAATTGATCGCAAATGTTGACAAATAACAATTCTGTACATGTAATTGAACACGGAAGAATCGTGGATATTCTTCAAAATTTGTCGAATACATGCAGTGTGTACAATAAAGCACAGGTTATGAACCCTTGTCCTTCCAGGACCGTGTGTATATACGTTTTCAGGCATGTTTCAAATCTGATGATAACCCTCTACAACGCTGAATTAATTTTTTAAAACCTAGGAGACCAAAGGGTTTTAATCAATTCGAAATCATCATAAATGTTTTGGTCAGCAAATTGGTCAGCAATTCATTTAAATACGTAGTAGTCTAACTAATCCAATAATTAAGTAAGGGAAACGTCCATTTTATACAAACATACAATATTTTCAGTTACTTGAATCTGGAAAATGCTGACAATAAAAAAATATTTAGGATTGAAATGCAAACAAAATCGTGGAAAATAATTCCGCAGCACAGTGTTAGCAGTGTAAGCGGTTGGACAAGATGTAAATAACAAAATGTTTCTAATAAATGTTCCCAATCTGCGTTATGTGACTATACGATTATTGGCTAAGTCAAGCTGTTATGAGCACGTCACATTGGTACTATATTGATTTGATGCTGGGGCAGCATTGCAGACAGTGGCACAACATTAACCATCACAGAGCTAAATTGAAACCTTAAATTTGCACCCAGTGGTTAGCACCGCTGCCTTTCACGCCAGAGTTCGGGGTTCGGTTCCCGGTCTCGGCGGTTTGAAAGAACAAAAATGTTTCTTCCCCATCCACGTGTGAAAGTCAGTATTGTGGGGAGCCTCCGTGACCGAGAGGTAGCGTGCTCGGCCTCAGACCGCCAGGGCTCGAATTTTGAATCCTGTGTCTGGAGGACAGTGTCATCTCAATCATCTCACCATCCTCAGGAGATTCTCTTGGCCCAGTTTAGCCTATATGTGCACAAAGGTGGCCTAAAGCCCGATTCATTTCATGTTACCGTGATCCACAACTTCAAGTGAGTGAAAATGACTACTTTTTGTGCAATCTGTATCAAGACATACGCCAATCTAACCCTTACAGTGCGGAGATCGACTTTAGTCGTCAGAATCTGACGTCTGTAGACGTCAGATTCTGACGTCTAAAATCGATCCCCGCACTGTAAGAGTAAAAATATTTCCAATGGTCGTAGACCCATAACATAGGTACCGGTATTCAAAAGAATCGGAAAGAGCTAACTAAGACATTTATGATGATTTTAAATTGAAAAAACCCTTTGGTCTGCATGTTTTTTCTCAAACAAATTCAGTACTTTAAAGGTTACCATTTGTATGGTCATTTTTCCTTCTCGTTTAAAAATGAAATACAAATGCTAAGACGACTATAGTCATGCGTATAGCGTTATAAGCACGACTGAAATCTTTTTAATGTTTACTAGCCGATCAAAACACTGATAGAAATATAGAATTGAGTGCTTAAACAGCAAGACTTTGAATTGCTTTGTTTCAAATTTAACAAATATGAGTCATATTCACTCATATAAGATACCTTTTCGCTTTAATAGTGAATCCAGCGCTCTGTCAGCGTCACGTGCTCATTACAAATGCGTCGATCAGCCTCGTTATGATCTACTTGACCTGATTAAAAAATAACCTCTAGCGCTCAGTTCGGGGTCGTGGTCTGGATATTAGTACCATGTTATAGGCCTATAATTATATGCTGCCTCGTGACTTGCTAGTGTGTTTACCAAATTAACATGCATTGTAAAGTTACCAATACATCTATAAAAAAAACGATTCTAATTCAAATTGACAACCATTTTCCCATATTTTGTAGATTTTATCATGTTCATTATTAGTTGATCATCACTACGACAATTACAATCGGCGCTTGATGTCGTCGTGTAAGAGAAAAGACGTGTAATTGCATGTTTTATTTTTTACCTAATGACCGTAGACCCATAGTATAGGCATTCAGATGAACCGGAAAGAGCTAACTAAGATATTTTTGATGATTTCAAATTGAAAAAAACCCCTTTGCATTACATTGTACGGGGGTGGGGATGCCTTATAGCGGATATTATAAGCGGATATGAATTATTCAGTCAGCAAGGCCAGTTTCAATTTATTATAATGTAGCACTACCATCCCACGTGCGCCCCCCCCCCCCCCCTCCACCCACAACCCACCCACACTAAATTATTGGAGCCTTGTATTGTCCAAAACATGATATAAGATGTCAACAGTAAGAAAAAAGATATGAACTTCACACTCTGAGCCATTACATGGGTGTTAGTGGCATATTCTGATTCCGGTTTAACCTTTAAATGGCTGAAATATACAATAAAACATAGACCAAATGTGTTTTTTTAAATTGAAGTCATCATAAATGTCTTAATTAGCTCTGTCCGCTTGATTTGAACACCTAATGTATGTTATGGGTCTATGACCATTATAAATATTGTACTCTTTCAGTGTGGGGATCGACTTCAGACGTCAAAATCCGCCGTCTATAGACGTCAGATTCTGACGTCTAAAGTCAGTCCACGCCCTGAAAAGATTATTAATTATAGCATGATAACTCTTACCATATTCCTACATATCGCACTACACTGGCAGCCATAGTAGTATCGTATGTGACATTTGAGTGACACATACGATACTACGGTGATAGGCGACGAAATAGCTTATCGTCACTCAGTGTTCTAAACCTTGAGCCTTTAGTTATTTAATTTGAATCTTCACCAACTTGAAGTTGTGTCTCGCTGACGCGATCCACAACTTCAAGTGAGTGAAAATTATTCCGATTGACCAAATGGAGGTTAACTATAATTTTCAAATATTGCTGATTAATGTCACGTTTTACGTTTAAAATCTGACATTTAAAGTGATAATAAAAAAATGAAAAAAATCGAATATAATCATCACCGGCAGATAAAGGTTTAAAGTATCTAGAAAACATCTGTGAAAGTATGTGATACTAAGAGATTTGTTTTATTTGACATGATGAAGATGTTACTGCAAAGATAAGAAACAAAATGATGTGTAGCTCATATCAGCATTATGTTGCTCTCGTAAGGGCCACATTAATTATAACTTCAGAACTGTCGAAAAAGTATATGAAATAAGCAGATGTATTTTATGTCAATAAGATATTGATATTCTAAACAAGCGAAAAATGTAATGGATATATTTTTGTATTCAGATGAGAAGATCAATGTTCATGTCATACTTATTTATTATGACAACAGTGTCAGATTATTTTAGTTATGACAACTATTTTTAGAAGGGTTTATCTATTGGAAAGTCCGTCATAGCAAACACTAGACATTGAACCAGTGTTGCATTGATGTTGGCCCACCATTTACGACGCTGGCCCAACATTAAAACAACATTGATTCAATATGTTATGTTTACTGGGTACAGTCGTGTCTACATATAATGATGTTGAGTTTGATTGCCTCGAACTTCTATCTATTTTTACAACCACCACCATCCCTGCAAGCACGAGACGTTGACCAATGCTGGGTTGATGTTGACCCAACGTCTACGACGCTGGGCCAACATCAACCAACATTGGTTCAACGTCTGGTGTTTGCTGGTATGCACACATATATGGATGTTTACGTGATGTACAGTTCTATTGTTGGCTCTCTTATCTACCCTGGACGTGTGCTGTTATTAAGCTCCACATGAGAAGGTCAGTAACCCTTTAAACCCCCATGTCTTGTTAACCCTTAAAGCGCTACATTAAACAAATACATTTCACCCACTTGAAGTGTGTCTCGTTACCGCGGCCCACAATTCCGACCCACAACTTCAAGAGGGTGAATATTACTAGAAATACATAAAGACATGTATTTTTGATATTACTCATAATAATTTGTATAATTTGAAACCAAACATTTGCAAATTGTGATGCTTAAAGCACGTTTTGCTCCCAATAATAGATATATAATTGGCTAATAAATGGATTAGAAACGACTGTGGTAGTTTTATTTTTCAGCGTTATATAATAAGGGATAAAATCATTTAACCCCCATTACATCAAGTCATTTAACCCTTTGAGCCTTTCGAAGGGTGCACCTGCCACCGCATAACGATTTATGCCAGCAGCAAAGCACGGGAACAATGTCCTCTGCACCGAACACTTTACCAGCTTGTTTGATTTAGTGGCGGATCCAAAGCGGGAGAGGGGAGGTCAGGGGGTGGTGGGGTCAAATTTAAAAAGTGGGGTGGCATTTAAATTTACTAGGGTAGTGCCTCAACCTGAGGCTCAACCCCAGTAATTTTTCAGTGTGAAACCCCATATATTATATACCCAAATATATTTTATTTTTAAGTCTGATCCCCCCTTTTCAAAAGTCAGGATCCGCCATTGTTTTAGATTTCTGCCTCATTTTTAAATTAGTGTTTGGAGTAACGGAGATACAAGTTCAGCAACACTAATTCCACTGGATTCCCTACAGAGTAGAGATACCCCGGATAATCTTGTCATTCCGCCGGCTTCCATATATTAGATATACCCTGTCTGTGATCAGGTGATGGCGCTGATGAAAAACTAATCTTTCAAAAGCGTCTGATAAAAATGGCTTCATTAACGGGATGATTAGTTTTACGGCTGGTTTCCCGCATTAGTAGACTGACTCTCCTGCCATACCGAGACAAACAACAGTAACTGCTTACTTTAAAAATAAAGAATTACTGTTCTGTGTCTGCGCACGGCACGAGTGTCTATGTGAATGTTTTTTCTATCAGCGACACCTTGTGGTGAATAATTACATCAACTAACAACAGGTTAGTCGACTTGGTCCACGAATTTCAAATTTTAATATAAAATTTCAACACTCACATAACTGGTCGCTATGATTTTACTGATTTGCATATAAACCGAGGAACCAAAATTAGTTTTCAATTTAAAATCATTATACATGTCTCAGTCAGTTCTTTCTGTTTCATTTGCATACCTACATGTATGTTATGGATCTACGGCCATTATTATTTCACCCACTAATCAAGTTAGTGAAAATTACTTACAGTATATTTATCTAATTTGAGACCAAACATGTGCAAAGAATAATATTTGAACACCCATTTAGTTCCGAATAACTGTACTGTAAACAGCTAATAAAAATTAGTTTTAAACCACAGCAAATCATCTTCATCCACTACAAGTCGAGAATTGCGGCAGCAATTCGCGGCTTGTAGTTGATGAAGATGACAATGGTAAATTCAGGCCTGAAAGGGTTAAATATCAATAATTCTGCAGAACTTCCAGATTAGAATTACTTTGTAATTAAAAGACATAATCAACCAGGACCGGAACAGTATTTATTAATGAAGGTAAAAATAATCATTCCACGTCCCGTCTGAGTTATATTAGCTCCGCCTAGTGAGTATGACGGCAATTAGTCGCCACATCAGCCCAGTGAGCCATGACGTCACGGAGATTAATGGAAATCCTCTTCAGATCTCAGGGAAAATAAAATAATCGTTCCACCGCAGACCACTTTTCTCAACAGACACACGACATTACCTCACTGTTGGCTTTTTTTCCCCATCGTCTTCGACTTTGACCCAACATTAATTTAACATTAGTTGAGCGTGGCGGCTTCAGAGGGAAAGGGGGGGTGAGGGAAGGGGGGGGGGGTGTCCTGACCACCTTTTCAAAATTAAATTGCCTCAAAATTGATCAAAATGACAAAGATATCGGTATTTGACACTCTAAATTTACTAGGGTAGTGCCTCAACTTGAGGCACCACTCTAGTAAATTTGGAGTATCAAACCCCCATAATATTATATTAACCGAGAAGGCTAAAAATCACTCTTTTTTTAAATCGGACCCCCTTCCTTTTTAAATTCTGGACCCCCCCCCCCCCCCTGTATTCCACCCCACTTTTTATTCCACTGGTTGGGGTACATACATTTATCTTAATCATTAAAGGATCAATCCGCCGGACTGAAATCCGGACAATAATCCCGAATTATCCAGAATATGCAAACTGTATTCATTTGAGTGGATAACACTTGTCCAATGAATAAGGCGTGTGTGAGTTATTGTAGATCTGGTAATATTCACGAGTTTTTCGCGAATTTCGCGAGGACAAATTCGCGAATTTAGATCTCTTGCAGATTTTTTTATTATAAAAGCTACCTATCATCACAATCGATAATTCGCGAATTCTAGACTTCGTAAAAAGTCCCGAAATCACAAATTCGTGAAAATCTAAACACGCTAAAAAAATTACCAGATCTACAGTAGGCTATTATGCAAACACCTTACTCATGGGACGACTGTATTTCCCCATACAGCACGAACAATTAACAAAGTTAGCCTTAGCTCACACAAACAAGTCACTCACGACATACTATTACCATACATGGCAAATAAAACTACGGCATGAGTGCGATAGAGGCTGATACCGATATTTCTGATAGTGAAGACCACTGCACAGAGTGTGAGAATCCAACAGAAAATTAAGCTAAATTTGCCCAATTTACACTATTTCCTAAATATGACTATATCCCGGCGGCCATCTTGGACGCCATTTTGAATTACAAAAAAATGCACCACTTTCAAACTCTACATCCCCCCTGGTGGTGACCCCCATGCATTTCCCTAACACCTGGTATCATCAGAAATGATCTAGCTTTCAGTGTATACCTGAATGTCATTTCTTGGTACTGGCTGACGACATTTCGAAGGTTGATGTTGAATGTGTGCATCGTTTGGGCGAGACGCAACTTCAAGGGATGATACTGAGAGTTGAGGCACTACCCTAGTAAAGTGTCTAGCCCCCATGTATATTCGCTGAGAAGTCTGAAAAAATCATTGATTAAAGCTGATCTATCACCCCTTTAATGGCATGAATAATTATGTCTTTATATGGGGTGATTGGTTATCATGTGACCCTCTCAGAGGGTCACATGATAGCCAATCACCCCATATGAGGTGATTGGCTATCATGTGACCCTCTCAGAGGGTCACATGATAGGCAATCACCCCATATAAGGAAACACTTGAGCCCCATCTTGTGGCAACTTTGATTTAATTGTCAAAACATTTTTCATACTATATAAGGGGTGATAGATCACCTTTAAAACCAAAACCTACTTTTTTTAATTACATCCCCTTTTTTTAATTCTTGACTCGCTCCTGGTTACTGTGTTGTACTATCCGACATTGACAACCCACCTAGCGAGTGAGCAGGCAATTAACCGTCTGAATTTGCTCCGTCAGCCACGAAACCGCATCAGTGAATAATTAATGGTCACGTCGCTTTATCATCACATGCCAGGATCACTAAAATAGATCGAAATTCTGGATGAGACGTCAGAGTGCTGTACTACTCTGCCTTGCAAAGCAAAAAGGCAGTATCTGCTTACTTGTAAAGTAAGCAGATACTGCCTTTTGGCTTTGCACGGTACTATTGTTGTGAGGTATGTTAACCCTTGAAGCGCTTAGCACGACTATAGTCGATTTTAATCTGTTTTATTGGGATAATTAGCAGGTTAAATCGGTGTCATTGGGAATGAAATAAATGTTTGAACATCAAGATTTGCAAATTTTAGTCTCAAAATAAACAATATCACCAATTTTAACCCATTTGATGTTGTGGGTCGCGGTAGCGAGACACAACTTCAAGTGGGTGAACATTCAGATTATTGTATTTTGCGCTTTGTGGGTTAAAATATACTTTAACTGGATACATTAAAAAACATTTCGCTTATGATCGATCGTTCACATGATGGAGCCGCCACACGAACATAAGGAAGAGAAATGTCACTGAAATATCAGCAACAATTAAGCAGAAAATCGACAATTTATCCCAGGAAACACGAGCCATTGTTGGCTTAAAGTTGGGGGCGTCGTAGACGGTGTGCCAACATCAAACCAATATTGTGTTAAGGTATCGTATGTGCGGGGTAGCTCGATGTGCACCTCTGTTGCTGTCAATTAGGGCTCCATGTCGGCCTATCGGGATCAAATTTTATTATCTTAACATTAAGGGCTGTCCCAAGTGCCCCAAACTTTAAAAAGTTTCAAAGTTTACATTTGTGGTATTTAGGCTCATCGTAAATCTATATTATCTTTCTCCACCCTCCATATGAAAGAGATATGTACCCGATAAGTGTGTATTTCGGTTCATACAATTTCGGATAACCGTGACACAAATTGACCATAAAACCTATCCGCCGAGGGTCTAGATGAAGGGTCCGATGTTGACTTGTTTTTCTCTTTGAAAAGGTGAACACTGAGGAAAATCCCTTCTTTTTTGTCATTACAACAGCAACCAACATCACATGAATATTACCTGTGTATTTTGGCGATGTACACGAGGTCCCTCAAATATTTAAAACATATCAATCGCCGAGTTTAGGTGTGTAGAGGCTCTGTGTCTTTTCAATATGGGGCATGTTAGGAAAGCGGTCCTTTTGCGATGACGTTGTAACTAAACTAAACGTCTTTGACGATGTGATACATCTGGGACCTTACTTACTTCTCCTAATATGAGTTAAGAACTTGTTGTCATAGATTACGGCTAGTAAATTTAGAAAAAAACTACATTTAGAAGGAAATAATAAAATTGGTGAGTCATGTCCTCTTTCTGTAAAAAATCCGTTTTTTTCAAAACCTAATTACGTTGCCAACAGTTGTTGTAATCTATCGGAATGTTGCATTTCTTCATCTAAACACTCAAAATGATATAACAGAGCTAAAACAAAAACATGCTATTTATCTGGGAATGGGCCTACAACTTTCTCTTATACCCATTAGAAAAGTTAGGATCGGTCCTAACTTTTCAAATGGGAAAAGAGAATTTCACTGTGAGGTCAATGTGAGCATGTTTAGTAAGATCGCCCTATTAGTCCAAGACAGCTATGTCAAAAATAAGATCAACCCACCACTAATTGCAACATAAATTATTCCTTTACCAAAAGTCTCATAAATTATCATAGAACAACTTTTTAAAAGTCACATAGAATCGGAGTAGTGGAAGAGTGCCTAATTTGCATAAATCCAAAATGGCCGCCATGAAAAATGACTGAGTCTTATTTTGGCGATATCTCGGCTAATAATCAATGAAGAATCATGATTTTTATGTTTAATCTTATGTTTTTAGGGTCAAGGAATCTAATGAGCTCTTTTTTGAATATCCTGGATATCCCGTTTACACCACAAATTTAAATATTTGGTATGACGGATGTGAAATCACCTCAAATTTCACGAATTTTGATTTTATAACATGACCGTAATATTATGCCTAACTTGATTAATAATGACCTGATCCTAATGGCTCTTTTATAATAAACATGTTATTGTATCAGTCGCCACCATCTTATCACCAGAGGGGGGGGGGGGCTCGAGTTTTTGTCGCGGTTAAATTATTTATTTTGACCAAGCTCGGCCGCGCGCTGAAAATTTTAAATATTACATGTTTATATAGAACAGTTCTTGACGTAAATTATTTATTTCACACAGAGTCCACCCGAAATTATTTATTAAAAACAAAAACTCCACCTCCCCCTCCCCCCTCCTAAAGATTGAATGGTGGCCCCCTAGCGAAAACATTACAATGGACCTGTTGGCCTAAAATATATAAGATAAGCTGTATTTGTAAATCACATAATATGTACCCCTTTTCCACACCCTCCCTCCCTCTACAAAATATAGTATGTCGAGGGTTGTGGGTGAAAAGGGGATACCTATGATCATATCAGGCAAATAATGCCACATTAAAACAGTGCGACTTTAGTCGGATTCACCTTCACCGTGGTGAATGATTTTCGCCGATTTCTCAGTCAATTCCTAACCAATTGTTATGGTACATGTACAGGCACTATTTTCTATTCACGGGGCGACTGCCCTGAAAATGTCATTGGAAATATTACATAGTTTAAAAGGTAGTCTTTTTAACGTGTAGTAAATAAATCAAAATGTCACCCTCTATAAATCCATTAGCTTCGTCTCAGAATTCCATTACATGTCAATTAATGGTCTAACTCTTGAAATAATTGGTTTAGAATTGACTAAGGAATCTGCGAAATTCATTCACCCTGGTTGAGGAATTTTCAGCGCCTAGTTTTTATGGTCTTAGATCATTAAAAACTAGCCCACTTTTTCCGAATACTGCACTGGTGGATAGGAGTGTTAATGAAGCTTTTTTACCAATCCCGACGCCAGATGTGGTATACCATCCAATAATGTGATGCATAAACGAAACATTTCTGTACACTTCTGTACACGACTGTTGGGCTTGATGTTTTCTTGAAACCGCTATGGTAGTTTGCACTATTAACATATCGCTTTGTTAAACATGTTAGAAATGATCTTCCCGTTTCTCCTTCAAGACCACAGAGCCTGAAACTTGTACAGTTGCACCTACATAGATACTAGAGAGTTTCTGGTGAACTACATCAACACAACAATTAGTGTTTCATAGTGTTTGCTGACATACTTTACATAATGCTTGCATGTTTCTTCATATGGGCTTCCTTTACACAGAGAGACTCTATGAAATAAGGTACCTCTGTCTGATATATATTGAATGTTAATTCTGGGTAGTGGTGTGTTATCAGGCATGTGATTCCACAGTGCATCAGCTAGGCTAGATTTATTTGCCCTTCTGGGAGTAAACTTACTATTATAGGGTTGAGTGATAGTTACATACATGTAGCTCGTACTGAAATATATTTGTTAGTTTATCAGTACCCTGTCTGGCTGCTACAAATTTCTCGAAGAGGAGTTAGGTATCAATGTAAATGACATCGTCTCTTATCTTGGTGAGTTATCAGCACCCTGTCCTGCAGCTACACGTTTCTTGAAGAGGAGTCAGGTGAATGACCTCGTCTCTCATCTTGGTGCAGTAGCTACAAGTCTCTGGAAGAGGAGTTAGACAGCAATGTGAATGACATCGTCTCTTATCTTGGTGAGTCATCAGCACCCTGTACTGCAGCTACAGGTCTCTTGAAGAGGAGTCTCTTATATTTATGGTATTGGTGTTGCTGAGGTGACATATCTGATCTTTCGTTTTTAACGAGTGCTGTGCCACGGCTTTTCCCACCATATCTGTTTGTATCTCCTCACCCATCTCCTGAGTACGATAATAATTCACTGAGGTATCACCTGTTATATCGGACGCGATGATATGCAATGTTTATTTCTGAAAGAAAGGAATTATTGGTATCAGATACTACATAATTTTAAGGGTGTCTGCCATGTCCTTTTATTGTCGTGCATGTGAAATGTCCTTGTGTTGCACACTGGTTGTGTATGAAATATCAGTTAGGGCTTGCATGGAAGAATTAATATGAGTAGGGGAGAAACAGGAGGATTTGGACACAAAGTGCATTTAGACAGTAGGTCTAGGCTATAAATAGATGACGTCACTACAGCATCACCGCCCCCAGGGGATGCATTTAGGGAACCCTCCGACTAAGACCAAGTAAGTGGGCGCCATTTTTTAATGTTTGGTCAAATTTGGTTTGATTTTTAAGTGTCGAAGTAACTTTTCAGAGGTAAGTTCAAGGTTTTTTTATTCATTAATGACTAGTCTTGGATTTCACCTTAAATATTTGAATGGCTGTTTCACTCATTTTGTGTAATTCAATTGTATGGGAAATGTCTCTGTTGTTCGAGAATTGGGTTATTTACAAATTTTCATGCTATCGGGTGCATTTGGCCAGAAGATTCAGGGATGATTCGGACACTTTTCAGGGAGGAGCTGGACACTTGGGGGAGGATTTTGACAATGTGCATATCCTCCCCAACTCACTTGTCCAAGTCCTCCCCACAGCATGAAATTCATTATCCCAATAAATAAAGTTATAAAAGGGCTCAGATAATATGACTCTCAATTAATTTGATTTTCAGGGTTCTTGTCATTGATTCTAATTATGTCCAAATGCTCCCCAGCCATGTCTACATCAACCCACACATGGGCGAGGATTTGGACAAATTTGATTTTTTCTATCTCTAGCCATATTCTTCTGCATAAAATGTTAAAATCACATATGGCTATCCATAGGCATAGTGAGTCTCTTTCTTTAGGCAAAAGACAAGCTTTATCACATGAACATAATATGAGAAAAAGAAAAAAAGCTGGCAATGTTCAAATCCGCCTGCGTCTCCCCATACAATCCAGAGTTGAGAGCAACCATCGAGACGCGACGATTCATTCATGCCACTTCCTTTCGTCAAACCATCTGTATTTTTCAGGTTTCTCATCAACACTTAATCGATGATTAAGTCAGTCGACAAGTCAGCTCAGACTTAGCCTGTCATTTTTTCTGATAACATAGTGGCTATCATAGTGATGGGTGATCAAAATACGTGAAATTTTAAGGTATTCGGCATCCGTCATATACGACAATCCCATTTATATTGTCAAGAGACGGTCTGAGATGCTTAATAATGTGCTCATGTGATTCCTTGACCCCAAAAACATATGGTTAGACACCAAAATCGTAATTCTACATTGATTATTAGCCAAAATATAGCCCAAATATTTTTTTGGTGGCCATTTTGGATTTATGCAAATTAGGTATTCTTCCACTACTGCGATTTTTGGTGACTTTTAATATGTTTTTCTATGACACTTGCTGAGACTTTGGTGAAGGAATAATTTCTGTTGCAATTAGTGGTGGGTCATTTCATAGTTTTCCTGGACTATATGCTGGGAATTACCCGATGTTCGATTAACCCTTAACCCTTAAAGCGCTGAAATAGTTTTACACAAACATAGGGACCAAAGGGTTTTTACAATTTGAAATAATTATCGATGTCTTAGTTAGCTCTTTCTGTTTTATTTGAATACCTATATGTTATGGGACGTTAGATTCTGACGTCTAAAGTCGATCCCCGCGATGTATGGGTTAAAGCGCTGAATTAAATAATTTAAATTTTCACCCACTTGAAGTTGTGTCTCGCTACCGCGACACACAACTTCAAGTGGGTGAAAATTACTCATATTTGTTTAATTTGAGAGGATACATTTGCAAATCTTGTATGTTTGAACACTCCTTTCGTTCTCAGCAACAGTGATTTTGTCGGCTTATAAAAACGGCTATTGTCATGCTTAGCGGTGTAATGGTTGTTGGACCGACATAGTAGACGTTATGCGTGCATTGGTTCAATGTCGGTTAACGTCTTGGGCTGGCTGGGATACATTTAGGCTCCTTGGTGTTAGATCATGGGAATAAATGGGCATTTAGGCAACCTTTGTGTACTTACAGGCTGAACTTGGCCGGGAGAAGTTTTTAATGACCGTGTGATGAAACAGATGACAGTGAACTCCAGACACAGGTTTTGACATTATAGCCCTGGCGGTCTGAGGTCGAGCACGCTACCTGTGTGTGAAAAAAGAACCTCATGTTTAGGTACGACAGATCTTGGATACTGAGAATCCTGCTCTTTGCCAGTGTTGATCTGCAAAGCTAAAAGTTGTTTGGCTTTGAGTTGGTATCTCGTCGTTGCGATCCACACAAATGGAAGAACATTATTTTGTAAAATTTGGCACAGCGGACAATTCTAAGCTTGCCAATTAAAGAGACGTTATTGAAGCCGTTATTTAGAGGTGAAAGTTATACATTTTATTTGTGACACTGCTATACGCTGTGGCTTAAAATGTCATAAGTCTACGCAAGTGACTTGAAGATGTGAGTCGCTCCAACAAGACATAACTTTATCTAAAATGCTGACGAAAGGGTTTAAAAACGAGTGCAGCCATCATTTCATCACGTTTCAAAGCAAAATAAAGATGAATTATCTGTTACTGACATTTTAACCCTGATCCTGCTAAGTTAATTTATTTAAATTTATTTAAATTTTCACCCACCTGAATTTGTGTCTCGCTATCGCGACCCACAACTTCAGGTGGCTGAAAATTACTCATATTTGTCTAATTTGGTCACAAATATTTGCAAATCTTGATGTTTAAACGCACATTTCATTCCCAATAATAGTGATTTGGTCGACCAATAAAAATAAGAGAAAAACTACTATAGTCGTGATCAGCGGGATAAGGATCAAGCACAAATAAAGGTGACTTATCTATCATTGATATTGTAAGGAGCGACGCAGGATTTATATCCGACGTGGCATACTGAATATAGAGTAGTACATGTCATAATCATCTAAATTAAAGAAGTTCTGATATTTTACTAGATGTCTTACGCTTCGTGTTATTTATAAAAGTCAAGTAAATTTCATTCACCTTGAATTCAATAGTAATTCATTTCACAGGATGAACAAAACAACTGGAGAAACATCTGAGAATAAAAAACACCTAAGCATGAGGTGGGTGCATCTTAACCATTTAACCGCCATAGGCACGACTACAGTCGTTTTTAAACCGCTTTATTAGACGATTAAATCGTAGTCATTGGGAATGAAATTTGTGTTTGAGCAGCAAGATTGGCAAATGATTGGTCTTAAATTAAGCAAATGTGAGTTATTTTCACTCACATGTAAATGTAAATTGTGCTGTTGAATTATGTGTTTCTATTTTTCATTCGTTTGCACTTGGAATTATGTACGCGATGTCCAGTGTCAGATGACGAACACTGATTCTATATATTATCAAATATAGATACAAGTTTAATTTTGTGATTTACCACATTTTACCATGTTTATTTGGTCTGCAATTTACTTTAAAACGTATGTACATATACGATTCCAGTTGCACAAGAGTTATTGATTTTCTGAGAAGTCAACTCATGGGCGCAGACAGTTAAAGTGTCTCTGAGAAGTTAGCTGCAGGGCGCAGACAGTTTAAGAGTCTTTCATAAGTTAGCTGCAGGGCGCAGACAGTTAAAGTGTCTCTGAGAAGTTAGCTGCAGGGCGCAGACAGTTTAAGAGTCTTTCATAAGTTAGCTGCAGGGCGCAGACAGTTAAAGTGTCTCTGAGAAGTTAGCTGCAGGGCACAGACAGTTAAAGTGTCTCTGAGAAGTTAGCTATAGGGCACAGACAGTTAAAGTGTCTCTGAGAAGTTAGCTGCAGGGCGCAGACAGTTTAAGATTCTTTCATAAGTTAGCTGCAGGGCGCAGACAGTTAAAGTGTCTCTGAGAAGTTAGCTGCAGGGCACAGACAGTTAAAGTGTCTCTGAGAAGTTAGCTATAGGGCACAGACAGTTAAAGTGTCTCTGAGAAGTTAGCTGCAGGGCGCAGACAGTTTAAGATTCTTTCATAAGTTAGCTGCAGGGCGCAGACAGTTAAAGTGTCTCAGAGAAGTTAGCTGCAGGGCACAGACAGTTAAAGTGTCTCTGAGAAGTAAGCTGCAGAGCACAGACAGTTAAAGTGTCTCTGAGAAGTTAGCTGCAGAGCACAGACAGTTAAGGCGTCTCTGAGAAGTTAGCTGCAGAGCACAGACAGTTAAAGTGTCTGAGAAGTTAGCTGCAGGGCACAGACAGTTAAAGTGTCTCTGAGAAGTAAGCTGCAGAGCACAGACAGTTAAAGTGTCTCTGAGAAGTTAGCTGCAGAGCACAGACAGTTAAAGTGTCTCTGAGAAGTTAGCTACAGGGTGCAGACTGTTAAAGTGTCTCTGAGAAGTTAGCTGCAGGGCGCAGACAGTTAAGGCGTCTCTGAGAAGTTAGCTGCAGGGCGCAGACAGTTAAAGTGTCTCTGAGAAGTTAGCTGCAGGGCGCAGACAGTTAAAGTGTCTCTCAGAAGTTAGCTACAGGGCGCAGACAGTTAAAGTGTCTCTGAGAAGTTAGCTGCAGGGCACAGACAGTTAAAGTGTCTCTGAGAAGTTAGCTGCAGGGCGCATACAGTTAAAGTGTCTGAGAAGTTAGCTGCAGGGCGCAGACAGTTAAAGCGTCTATGAGAAGTTAGCTACAGGGCACAGACAGTTAAAGTGTCTCTGAGAAGTTAGCCACAGGGCACAGACAGTTAAAATGTCTCCGAGAAGTTAGCCACAGGGCGCAGACAGTTAAAATGTCTCCGAGAAGTTAGCCACAGGGCGCAGACAGTTAAAATGTCTTTGGGAAGTTAGCTGCAGGGCGCAGAAAGTTAAAGTGTCTCTGAGAAGTTAGCTGCAGGGCACAGACAGGGCTGCAGTTAAAGTCTCTCTTAGAAGTTAGTTGCAGGATGCAGACAATTAAAGTATCTCTGAAAAGTTAGCTACAGGGCGCAGACAGTTAAAGCATCTCTGCGAAGTTAGCTGCAGGGCGCAGACAGTTAAAGTGTCTCTGAGAAGTTAACTACAGGGCGCAGACAGTTAAAGCGTCTCTGAGAAGTTAGCTGCAGGGCGCAGACAGTTAAAGTGTCTCTGAGAAGTTAGCTGCAGGGCGCAGACAGTTAAAATGTCTTTGGGAAGTTAGCTGCAGGGCGCAGACAGTTTAAGAGTCTTTCATAAGTTAGCTGCAGGGCACAGACAGTTTAAGAGTCTTTCATAAGTTAGCTGCAGGGCACAGACAGTTAAAGCGTCTCTGAGAAGTTAGCTGCAGGGCACATACAGTTTAAGAGTCTTTCATAAGTTAGCTGCAGGGCGCAGACAGTTAAAGTGTCTCTGAGAAGTTAGCTGCATAGCGCAGACAGTTAAAGTGTCACTGAGAAGTTAGATGCAGGGCGCAGACAGTTAAAGTGTCACTGAGAAGTTAGATGCAGGGCGCAGACAGTTAAAGTGTCACTGAGAAGTTAGATGCAGGGCGCAGACAGTTAAAGTGTCTCTGAGAAGTTAGCTGCATAGCGCAGACAGTTAAAGTGTCACTGAGAAGTTGGCCGCAGGGCGCAGACAGTTAAAATGTCTTTGGGAAGTTAGCTGCAGGGCGCAGACAGTTAAAGTGTCTCTGAGAAGTTAGCTGCAGGGCACAGACAGTTAAAGTGTCTCTGAGAAGTTAGCTGCAGGGCGCAGACATTCAAAGTGTTTCCGATACGTTAGCTGCAGGGCGCAGACAGTTAAAGTGTCTCTGAGAAGTTAGCTGCAGGGCGCAGACAGTTAAAGAGTCTTTCATAAGTTAGCTGCAGGGCGCAGACAGTTAAAGTGTCTCTGAGAAGTTAGCTGCAGGGCGCAGACAGTTAAAGAGTCTTTCATAAGTTAGCTGCAGAGCGCAGACAGTTAAAGTGTCACTGAGAAATTAGCTGCAGGGCGCAGACAGTTAAAGAGTCTTTCATAAGTTAGCTGCAGGGCGCAGACAGTTAAAGAGTCTTTCATAAGTTAGCTGCAGGGCGCAGACAGTTTAAGAGTCTTTCATAAGTTAGCTGCAGGGCGCAGACAGTTTAAGAGTCTTTCATAAGTTAGCTGCAGGGCGCAGACAGTTAAAGCGTCTCTGAGAAGTTAGCTGCAGGGCGCAGACAGTTAAAGAGTCTCTGAGAAGTTAGCTGCAGGGCACAGCCAGTTAAAATGTCTCTGAGAAGTTAGCTGCAGGGCGCAGACAGTTAAAGCGTCTCTGAGAAGTTAGCTGCAGGGCGCAGACAGTTAAAGCGTCTCTGAGAAGTTAGCTGCAGGGCGCAGACAGTTAAAGCGTCTCTGAGAAGTTAGCTGCAGGGCGCAGACAGTTAAAGAGTCTCTGAGATGTTAGCTGCAGGGCACAGCCAGTTAAAATGTCTCTGAGAAGTTAGCTGCAGGGCGCAGCCAGTTAAAGTGTCTCTGAGAAGTTAGCTGCAGGGCACAGACAGTTTAAGAGTCTTTCATAAGTTAGCTGCAGGGCGCAGACAGTTAAAGTGTCTCTGAGAAGTTAGCTGCAGGGCACAGACAGTTTAAGAGTCTTTCATAAGTTAGCTGCAGGGCACAGACAGTTAAAGCGTCTCTGAGAAGTTAGCTGCAGGGCACAGACAGTTTAAGAGTCTTTCATAAGTTAGCTGCAGGGCGCAGAAAGTTAAAGTGTCTCTGAGAAGTTAGCTGCAGGGCACAGACAGTTTAAGAGTCTTTCATAAGTTAGCTGCAGGGCACAGACAGTTAAAGTGTCTCTGAGAAGTTAGCTGCAGGGCGCAGAAAGTTAAAGTGTCTCTGAGAAGTTAGCTGCAGGGCACAGACAGTTTAAGAGTCTTTCATACGTTAGATGCAGGGCGCAGACAGTGCCTTTCATACGTTAGCTGCAGGGCGTAGACAGTTAATTACTCTTGCAGAGCAGGAATCGATCGAGTCGGTCCCTGCTCTGGAAGAGAAAAATATTTATAATAGACTTAGTCCCATAACATAGATCTTCAAATAAATTGGAACTAAGGCAATTGTGATGATTTGAAAAAAACATTGGTCTTTTGGTTTATAGAAAAATATTTCAGCGCCTTAAGGGTTAACCCTTATAATGCTAAATTATAGAATTCAAGTTTTCACCCACTTGAAGTTGTGCCTCGCTACCGCGACCCACACCTTCAAGTGGCTGGGGCGGGGGCCCTAGGGTAGTGGTTAGCACCGCTGCCTTTCACGCCAGAGTCCGGGGTTCGGTTCCCGGTCTCGGCGGTTTGAAAGAAACAAAATTGTTTCTTCCCCATCCACGTGTGAAAGTTAGTATTGTGGGGAGCCTCCGTGACCGAGAGGTAGCGTGCTCGGCCTCAGACCGCCAGGGCTCAAATTTCGAATCCTGTGTCTGGAGGACAGTGTCATCTCAATCATCTCACCATCCTCAGGAGGTTCTCCTGGCCCAGTTTAGCCTATATGTGCACAAAGGTGGCCTAAAGCCCGATTCATTTCATTTTTTTTTCAAGTGGCTGAAAATTACTAATATTTGTTAAATTTCACACCAAACATTTGTAAAAAATAAAGTTTAAACACTAATTTCATTCCCAATAAATGTGATTCAATCGGCTAACAAAACAGATTAAAAACGACAAAAGTAGTGATCAGCACTTTAAGGGCTAAAGTGTCTCTGTGTAGTTAGCTGCGTGGCGCAGATAGTAACGGCACGTCGCAAATGGACGTGTGCCCCATCAATCCTACGGGCAGGAGCCAAGAAAGACAACAGAAGAAAATGAGGAAAAAGTAATTTAGACTAAATACGTTGGACGACTGGGTGGAGCCCCGCAAACAGAGATGTTGACCCAATGTTGTTTTGATGTTGGACCGACATCACAGACGGCGGGCCAGCATTAAAACCAAATTGGGTCAACGTCTGGTGTTTGCTGGGAGGGCAATTAGTGTTGGACTGCAGGAGCCATTTGGCGAAGTAAGATGTGGTCATGTCTAATTAACTAGGCCTGCATGCGGCAGACCTTCCAATCTATTTCAAATGACTTCTCAAAACAAAATATATTGACTGACATGTATCAATAAACAAGCGTAAAACTGCTATTGTAGCTGCGGCAGGTGTAGTTTTTTTTTAATTCTGGTATTTTTCACTCGTCTGAATTTGGTAATTGCGTCAGCAATTCCAGCTTGTTTGTTAAATTGAGCGCCTAATGTGGTATCCCTTAGGAAGCTGAAGTATTGTTGTACAAACCAGACACAACAAAGGGTCTTCCTCTATTTGAAAACATCTTAATTGACTCAGTTAGCTCTTTCTGCTTTATTTCAATACCTATTTTGTAGGTCTAGGGACATTGTGAAGTCATAATCTGACGTCTGTAGGCCTAGACGTCAGAGACTGACCTCTAAAGTCGGTCCCCGCACTGAAAATGAATAATTAACTATTTAGGCTTCAAGGCTGAGCTGGGCTCTTTTCACTCGCGGAATATGAGTGGTTTATAATTAGGCCTGTCATGGTGAATCAATCTGCTTGGTTGCTGATGAAGACGAGAGTCGAGCGTCAAAAAGGAAAATCACCCACCACTCATTATATTTCGTTACAAATTAATTTGCGAAACCCATTCTGATATCAAGATATGGAAGTCTGGTAGTGAAAAATAAGGTTGAAATAAATGTATTCCCTCACAGTTTTGAAAACAACAGAATGGTGGTAGGGGATTGGCTAATTCTTATACGTGTTAGCCTATGTCATCATTCTTATAATAGAGGGATGTGGCACGGTGCTAACCGTTGTATTAACAAGTTCAATGGTCGATTTCGTTTCAAGTTTATTTAGGTTATAAGATATGAAAATTAGAATTAAAATGTTTAAATATAATAGTTGACAAATACAAACATCAAAGTAAGAATATTTATAGTAGCATTTGTAACATTAATTGTATTCAAAAGAGTTGGCTCAGATATTGAATTGCTTCCCTTTAATAAGTATAGACGAAGTACCAAGTATTGCATTATTGGGTGATAATGTGCAATTTATCCCATACATACACACACGTAACTACAATAGCAATATTGTAATATTTTATACAATAGCCATTACGTTCATATGTAGGCCTAGAGCTATGTGCGCTTGATCATATAATAAATGTATATGTATAATGGTAAACGCCCTGCTCCACATTTGAAATGATATTTCCATGACTATCAAAGGCCAATTTTCTATTAAAACACACAATTTGAATGGGTTTAGTATTATATATAATGTACCTTTTATAGGGAGAGTTTAAGCTGGAATATATATTAAATATACATAGTTACTTATTATATGCCCCGATGCACTTCGTCCAAATAGTCACGTCAAAATATCATACGTTCCGATGCCCCGCGCCCAGATGGGAATGAATCCAATGGTTAGAGCGTGGCGCGTTGCATTAGCCGCTGCTGCCGTCCGAGTTCAAAACCCGCTTGGTGCAGGATTTTTAGATAAATATCACGCTTCTCTTCTTTCAACGTTGGAACATCGTTGTTTTGATGTTGTGTCCTTGGGTAAGACAATTTCCCTGCAGTGCTTCACTTCACTCAGATGTAAATGAATAACTGGTAGGGCAAAGATGACAATATGTACGATAACTTCCTAGCACCGAAACGGTTGCAGGGCTATATGTTCGCGGGGAGTTGAAATGACACACAAATGAACAGGTTCTGTGACCAGGGGGTAAATGGTAAGTCCGTTGCAGAAATAGTAGTCTCACATTCTCGATATCAAGCTTTTTCATTATCATTTATTCACTTGTAGAGTACGGGGTACAACACCTCACCCTTAAAGCGTTGAAATATTGTTTTCAAACCAAGAGACCAATGTATTTTTGTAATTTGAAACCATCATAAATGTCTTAGTTAGCGCTTTCCGCTTCATTTGAATACCTAAGTTATGGGTCTATGGCCATTATAAATATCGGGGATCGACTTTAGACGTCAGGATCTGACATCTAACTTTTGCGACGATATGCTGAGATCGTCACCTTGGTGTTAAAGGGTGTATCTCACACTTTGTAAAGTGGCCGATACGACCCTTTAATACCAAGATGGAGATCTGATGCGACCATTTCACATATCATGTTTAAATCACGACCAAAATACATATATTATTATCATATAAAAAACGTTTTTCGATCGTGAAACTGTTCATAATCAATAGTAATTGCAACTAACAACGATTTTAATGATCTGAAGTCGATCCCCGCACTTAAAGGGTTAAACCAGCTGGAGCCCTGATGTAGTGACTAAACTGTCACGCCAGAGAGCTCGGGTTCCTCTGCCGGCTCAGGTATAAATATTTCAAAGAAATAGAATGCTTCTTCTCTAATATTTCCTTTTTATTAAAACGTTTTACAATATATTTTTAGAGTGCAATCTGAACTTTTTCATTTCCTTTCTCATATTTATCAGATTTTTATTTGTTAAATTAATACTGGGGGGCAGTAGCTGAAATATTTTAATTGAATTGTCTAGAAACAATATATGCCCGAGACTCCGAGTGTCATATCGCTGCCTCTGTATACAGCAGAAAATATATAAGTGTAACATAATAAAAAAAACGTAGTTTCGCTTATCTTTTTTAATCATATCGCTACTGTTCAATAGCTACACTTGCATCTATACATCTATAACATCGGTAATCCGTCATTTGAGTATCTATGTGTGTTATGGGTCTACGGCCATTATCAATATTTCAGTGCGGTGATCGACTTTAGACGTCAGAATCTGACGTCTATGAACGTCAGATTCTGACGTCTAAAGTCGATCCCCGTGCTGAAATAGTTAAGCCAGTGACTAAAGTCAACATACTGTCACGCCAGAGAGCTCGGGTTCGTCCAAAGAAACAAAATGTTTCTTCTCCGGTCACTTACACATATTCAGAATGGTGGTGAGCCTCTGAGACTGAGAGGTAGAATCCTGTGTTGAGAAGACACTGTTATCTGATTCTCTCACCACACTACCTCGAGAGGTTATCCTGGTCAAATTTAGTCTGTAGGCCCTACGTCCACTGAGTGGTCTAAGCTCTTTTTCATTCATTCATTCATTCATTCATTCATTCATTCATTCATTCACTCAGTCAGTCATTCATTAATTTATTCATTTATTCATTTATTCATTTATTCATTTATTCATTTATTCATTTATTCATTTATTCATTTATTCATTTTTTTATTTATTCATTTATTCATTTATCGATTTATCGATTTATCCATTTATTCATTCATTCATTCAATTATTCATTTATTCATTTACTCATTTAATCATTTATTCATTTATTCATTTATTTATTTACTCATTTATTTATTTATTCATTTATTCATTTATTATGTTTACTTACTTGTTTGTGTGGCGATTTACAGAGACTCGTATAATCTCGTTTTACAACATCTTTTTTTATTGCAATGTGAACTTCTTCATTTCCTGTATCATGTCTATCAGATTTTTTATTTGATAAATTGATACTGTGGCGCAGTAGGCCTGACTGAAATATATTAATTACATTTTCTCAAAACTTAGAGTCAAATCGCTGCGTCTGTCTACAACGGGAAATAAATGGAATAACATAAAAAAAAACACGTTTTGCCTTTTGTAACCATTTTGCTACTGTTCAATATTCATACGTACATCAGTGTATGCATATTTTACATCGTCGCATTTTTGAAAAGATCGCTGCAAAACTTCAAAAAGTTCCAAAGTACATCATACCTGTTATTATTGTGGACCATCTGACCACAGCAGCTTTTGAATAAAATAAAGCCTATCATTTCTCGGCAAGCCTTTACAATCTCTGAGGTTTAGACCAAAGCTCTGAGACTGTTAAGCCTTGCGTTAGGGAAGATGGGTAGGAGATAACGATTCCCCTCTGGGGCGGATGCAGAATGGTGAAAAAGGTGGGAGTCGATTGAAAAAAAAGAGTTAATCAATTATGTTCTAGACTTCTCAGCTAATATTTTTATGAAGGCTTGACACTCTAAATTTACTAGGGTAGTGCCTCAAATTGAGGCACTACCCTAGTAAACTTAGAGTGTCAAATACCGATATTTTGGCAAGTTTGATCGATGTTGCGGGAATTGAGTTTAAAAAAAGTGGGATCATGACCACTCCCCCCCCCCCCCCCTATATCTGGCTCCGCCACTGCCCTGTTATGTGCGAATAACTCTCGGGAAATGACGATGTTATTGAATGAATGAAATGAGATGAATGGGGTTTTATGCCATCTTGTGCACATATATGCTAAACTGGGCCAGGAGAACCTCCTGAGGATGGTGAGATGAATGAGATGATACTGCCCTTAAGACACAAGATTCGAAATTCGAGCCCCGGAAGGCCGAGACCGAGCGCGCTATAATATGAAATCACTACGAATGAGCGGAGAAGAAACATTTTGTTTCTTTGAAATTGAAGGCCAGAGTGGGGCTCGAACCGGCGATTTCCGACTTTTCAAGCTGCACCAGGGCCACTGCCCATGATGTCAGTAAACAGGCACGTAAACAGTCACTCGTTGGTTAATCATAAGCTGGCCTAATTGCTTATCTCACCGATAACCAGGTTACGTCACGTGATGCGATGTAGACGTGTTGATTGGCCGTGTCGTGACATGGTGGCGAGGTTGAGAGGTCTTACGCACCGGATAATGATGGTCATTAGGGCGGGAGATGTCCGTAATACGCCGGTTGTCCGTTACACTGATTGTTCAGGGAAATGTTGAGTGAAAACACCAACACTCCCTGTAACCCTTACAACGCGGAAATAGTTCTCTAGAAACCATGGTGACCGAAGGTTTTATTCAATATGAAATCATTCAATTGTATATATGAAATCATTATAGAGAGAGGGACATGGCGCAATGGTTGCATGCCATGCCGTGCGGTTGCAAATCCCGCTTGGTGCAGATTTTTAGAGAAATATCATGTTCATGTTTCTCTTCTCTCAATCTTGAGACATTGTTAAGATGTTGTATCCCTGGGCAAGGCACTTTACCCTCAAATGCTTCACTTGAATCAAGTGAAAATGAGTACCTGGTAGGACAGAGATGGCAATGTGTACGATAAATTCAATGCGCCGAAAGGCTGCAGGACTGCATGCTCTCTATGGAGTTGAAATGACACACGAATGAACAGGTCCATTGACTAGTAGATAAAATGTAAAGTCGGATGATAGGTCTTCAGGTCATATCAGACCTGCACCTTTACTTTTCCCTTTATAAATTTCTTAGTTAGCTCTTTCCGCTTCATTTGATTAACTATGTTATGGGTCTATGACCATCATAATTATTTTACTCGTTCAGTGCGGGGATCGACTTTAGACGTCAGAATCTGACGTCAGACGTCAGATTCTCAATACACTCAATGCATTAACCCTTTAACTGCCAAATTATTCAATCTGAATTTTCACCCACTTGAAGTTGTGTCTCGCTGACGCGATCCACAACTTCAAGTGAGTGAAAATTATTCAGATTTGACAAAATGGAGGTCAACTGTTTTCAAACATTGCTGATTGATGTCATATTTTATCTTTAACATGTTTAAAAGGTGGTACTTAATGTGCTAATAAAAAAGAAAACCCGACTATATGCGACACCGGCGGTTAAAGGGTTGAAAAATCACCCTCTGTGTTGCTTAACGTAGCAGAGTTTAAACATCCCTCCTCTAGCTGCCAGAGTGTTTTTATCTAAAAAAAATACGACATACATAGTACAGTTTTCATAATTATGAAAACAAGATTAAAAATATATTTAAACCCTTACCATGCTAATTTACTTTTTTTAATTTATATAATTTATTTTTCACCCACTTGATGTTGTGTCTCGCTACCGCGACCCACCATTTCACGTGGCAGAAAATTAATGATATTAATTTAATTTGAGACAAAACATTTGCAAATCTTGATGTTTAAAAACCCATTTCATTCCCAATATCAGTGAATTTGATCGACTAATAAAAAACATGTAGATTGAAAAAGACAATGGTCTGCGATCAGCAGGCAATGGGTTAAAAAGAGATGACTGATATCCAAGTGTATGATTCAACAACATCTCAAGCATGATAAACAAATACAAATAGTTATGTCAGATTCGAATTCGTTTATTTATGCTCTAGTTACATTAATTACATATGTTTAAGTGATTTGTTTTGTAGGGTGACTTATTTCCAGACAACGCTTGGGCAATACCTGACTCTCATTGAATGATTGATTGTACCAGTGCTCGGCCAAGAGTCACACAAGCAGTCAGATTGCCCTTATTAGGACAGGAGAAGATGCTCGGCACTCGGGACTCCACGGAGATACCCGACTCTACACGAAGCTAATGAGATCCCACGAGATCTGTGATATACGCCATTAGGTAAAGCGAGAAGTAGCGTGAGCCGGCGAGAGCAGGCACCCTTATTTGAAGGTCATTCTCATTAAACAAGAGACGTTATACCGGTGTTAGCCCAATGCTGGGCCAGCATCGTGGACGGTGGTCCATCATTGGCCCAACTCCGGGACACCGTCTAGTGTTTTCTGGGTTAGTTAGCGTACTGGCTAAACAACGTGTTATTCATTTCAGTGCAGGTGACTTTTTACTGTGCATTCTAGTAAAGAAAAACCATGAAAAAAACATGCAAATTACTTAAGGATAAGTAAGACACGAGAATGGAGTAAGTATTAAGTGCCAGCTAAGAAAAATGCTTAATGTAGTCTGACACTTATCCTGGTGAATGGCAGCCTTGTGGTTTTTTAACACAATGAAGTTTAACACTGATCCCACTGAATATCATCAGTCAGTATTTTATAATATTTCATCACAATGAAGTTTAAGACTCATCCCACTGAATGCCAGACATTATAGTGTGGTCATTTAAAACACGTATTCTACCGGAAATCATTTCAGCTGATGCCGAGCATGCAACATTCCGGCAAGCACAATATGTTGACCCAATGTTTGTGTAACCATTAAAACGCTGATTTTGTTTATATAAATTATGGAGACCAAAGTGTTTCTTCAATATGAAATAATCATAAATGTTTCAGTTAGCCCTCCCCCCTTTAATTGAATACCTATGTTATGGGTCTACGTCCATTATACATATTTTAATTCTTACAGTGCGGAGACCGTCTTTAGACGTCTGCAGACGTCGAATTCTGACGTACATGTATACAGTCGACCCCTGTAAAGGTTAAACCGTCTGTGACGCTGGCCCAGCATCAAGCCGACATTGTGCCAACATCTCATTCTTGCTGTGCGGATCCAGAATTATGAGGATCCGATTGAAACAAATAAAAATAATATGTGTCAATTAATGATTTTCTCAACTGATCTAATACCGGGGGATTGATACTCTTAAATTACTAGTATAGCGCCTCAACTTGAAACACTATACTACTAAATTTAGAGTGGCAAATACCAATATTTCGATAATTTTTATCTACTTTGAGGTAATTTAGTTTTGGAAAAGGGGTGTTAGCATCCCCGGACGCCCCTCTGGATCAGCCATGCACTGATACCAGGGGAAAACAGATAATGCACTTAAAAAAATCATCACAACGAAAGGGGCAAAAACACACACCCATCAATACGAGCGGTGATCGCATAATCAGACAATAAAATGAATAAACGGTGTTAAGGCCACCTTTGTGCACATATAGGCTAAACTGGACCGGAGACATCATAACTTTCGAGTAAACCCTTGACACCACGCTGACTACAAAATTAAATAGATGCAGATCAGTGTCGGGGTGTCTGACATGTGCGTGCTGCGGGGTTTTTACCAGGCTTATGTGGGTGATAATGACTGCATTTGATGTTCTCTACATGGCACGTGTCAGGAGGTGGTGCTTAGGTCGCCACCGAATACCGTCTCCCTCGTCTATAATGTCCAGTTACGTGTGTGACTAAACTCTGCTCACAACCAGAGATACAAGCCAGTCAGTCAGTCAGTCAGAGACTGCAAACCTTCGAAGAAAATATTGCTCGGAATGATGGTAAAACCCATAGTAGTAGTAGTATTGCATTCATTGATTAAGTAGCTATATATAGTAAAACTTCACTGTATATGATTATGGCGTCGGAGATTCAACCTATTGCATCCATTCAGCTAGGTAAGTTTAGTATAACAGTACACAAGGGTTGTGAGACTATGACGTCGTAAAGAAGTATTCTCTAAAATTACATCAAATAATATATGACCAATCCATGTGATCTGGGGCGCATATTACAAAGAATCCTAACTTTGATCCTATCGCAACTTTCTCTCATTTCCATAAAAAAAGTTGGGATTGATCCCAACTTTTTTAATGGAAATGAGAGAAAGTTGAGATAGGATAAAAGTTAGGATTCTTTGTAATATGCGCATCTGGAACGTAATCCGGATCCTGTATACAGATCGTGATCCAGATCATCCCCAAAATTTAATCGCTTGTTCCTTGGCCCGGAACACAACTCTGGTGAAAGTTTCATGCAAATCCGATTATTACGTTTAAGTAATCAGACTGATAACCAACTGGACCAAAAACATAACCCTCCCTGGTATTGTGGAGGTACGCAATATATCTAGCCTATGTCCAGGACAAGACATGAAGCCCATTCCACTAAGTATCTTAAAATTAGGATTATCTTAACTTTTTCTTATTTTCATGGGAAAAGTTTTCTGATGGAAATGAGAGAAAGCTAAGAGTATTAGTGGGATGAAGAAAAAGCCACCCGCAATTATGCCAAATTCATTATTTGTGAGATATTTTCACAAATTTTAAGATGCATTTGAAACCATGTTTTTCAGTGTGATCTTATTCGTCTTCGCAGGTCATCATGATTTATAACAATCATTAAATATTACGTTGAAATTCTGGCACTTGAATTTAAATTTGTGCTTCATTACACAAGCAGTGTTAAATAATAATCGAGTGTAGAATCATTATACCCTGTCATTTCCATTAACTCTCCGTATAAGCGGATGAACTAAATCAGTAAAATATAAATAAATAATTTCATCTATGCATTCACCATTCATTAATTCTAAATTGTCTATCTTTCGTCCTTTTGAAACTAAAGGGTGTCATCTGTCAGTCATTAGAGTGACGGATAGCACATTTAATTCCAAAGATACACTTATACTAACACTATAGTTCATCATTGAATGACGGATTATGTTTACCTCACTGTGACCTTGGCAGAGACGAGTGACCTTGACAGGACCCCTACAGGTGGCACAACCACCGGAAGTTGATTAGCCGTGCGTGCGCAGATTAACAGGAACAAATTGCTATCTGGTGGAATTGGGTCTGACGAGTTTGCAGATAATTTCGGGAAGGTGATAGTTATTACCACAACGTGAGAGGCATTCGTCAGTTAGCACGTATGGTGGGTTGTGGTGGTGAGAGGGGGGGGGGGTGGTCGGCGTGATGGACGGTTGATGAACTAATGACGATGTAACCTAGGATTCTATTTTCATTGATGTAACGAATATACTGCAGTAAATGATTGATCGATTGATTGATTGATTGATTGATAGATTGATTGATTGATTGATTGATTGATTGATTGATTGATTGATTGATTGATTGATTGATTGATTGATTGATTGATTGATTGATTGATTGATTGATTGATTGATTGATTGATTGATTGATTGATTGATTGATTGATTGATTGATTGATTGATTGATTGATTGATTGATTGATTGATTGATTGATTGATTGATTGATTGATTGATTGATTGATTGATTGATTGATTGATTGATTGATTGATTGATTGATTGATTGATTGATTGATTGATTGATTGATTGATTCTTTTACCCAGTTTTTCTCTTATACAGGCTAAACTGGGCTCACCAAACCTTTACGTAACGAAACAACGTAGCTAAAACAGATAAGAATATCTCCAGACACAGGATTCGAAATTAGAACCCACTTACGCAGTCTCCCCACAATATTGCATTTTCATAAGTGGGCGGAGAAGAAACATTTGGTTCTTTAAACTTGAACATCTTTAGGAATACTACACCGTGGGATACGCTACAGCTAGAGGTGTTATAATTATTTACAATAAATAATGACATGTACACCTGGACAAAACGATAAAATTTAGTGAATATTGTTGTTGCCTTCAAGTACGGGGAAAAAAACGTTTCAGAAGATGAACTGTACCAATAAATAGCATAATCAACGTAGAACAATAAGTGTACTTGCAGCCCCTCCAGCCTTTGTTTTGATAGCGGCAACATCATATTGACAATAATGTAAACTTGTGCTTACATACAAAATCACGAGTAATTCAAATCAACAGTTCTCGAGATTCACTCGCCTTCATTACAGCTCAAATATGGCCGTCATTGTCTTGAAAATCAGCGAACTGCGACTGAAACATCCTCATTTCGCAGCAACGCATGGTTGTGTATACATAGAAAATCGCAAGTTACTCCAGTGTTCCTTGGTGATGCATTCAAAGAACTAAACAAATGGCCATTTTTTTATTCAAGAAAATCACTGAAACTCGAACCAAATCTGTTCATATATCGGCGAGACAAATAAGTGCCAAATACAAGATTACGGACTAACGGTTTTAGAAATAATGCGTCCACAAAAAAAATCGATATTTAAAATAAAAAAATGTCTGTCTTTGTCCTGAAAATCATTTAACTATGGCCAAAACGTTTCATATCTACTGGACATATATATACATGATTCACACCTTGACCACTTGCAAGAACTGTAATTGAATATACAATGAAGGTATGAAAGTGATATCACACATTTTAATCAGAACCTAAGATAGACCGTTGTTCCATAAACGCCCAAATTTATTCTAATTCTACTACAATAATATGTTGCAATAAGCATATATTTATATCATTATTAACACTGTTTGACATTGAAAAGTTTTTAACTGATCTTAACTGACATACATATTTTCCATTCTTCAGATTCACTTTGCCTGGTTGAGTCAGCTGTGACTGCAACTAATTCATCTAAGAATGGCAAAATTGTCTGTGTGTGATATATGTTTCATACTTTTATACTAAATCAATTATATTACATGCTATTGACACCATCAGTGCATGCATAGGCTACCAGGAGATGCAAAATAAACTTTAAATAATCAACCAGAACTTCAGGTTTATTATACTATTTGTATCTGTACAGTTTACTTAATAATATTATAATCACTGACAATGTATTTGCAGGACAGACGAGTTCAGCGGGTGTACCTGATATATTCCCTACCAATACCACAGTCAATGTCATCGTTTGGATTGTCTGTCCTCGCCGGAATATCATCCAATTTCCTTCTCAGTCTCTTCACTTCGCGATAAGGTCGCCAGAATATTACAAAAGTAAATTGCAACCTTCAATATGTTAGTGTCCAAATATGGATAATTTTATCAGACGTCAATCCCTTTTTAGAGCGAACACCTTGAACAAATGATAATTATGCACAGCTACTATCTATTCGAGAGAATGTTAATTCTTTCAGCGCGGGGACCAATTTTAGACGTCAGAATCTGACGTCTACAGACGTCAGATGATGACGTCTAAAGTCGGTCACCGTGCTGAAAGAGTAAAATATTTATAATGGCCGTAGACACATAACATTGGTATTCAAATGAAACGGAAAGAGCTAACTAAAACATTTATGATGATTTTAAATTGAAAAAACCCCTTTGGTCTCCATGGTTTATATAAAAATATTTCAAAATATTTTTATATAAAAATATTGTGTGAATCTGCAATCAATCTCAAGTTTAATATTGTCATTGCTGTAAATCTACAATCAATGTCAAGCAACAACAAATAACGAATAAAATGATTTTGCGCGTAATTAATTTGTATTATTGATACACGATGATGAGGCGGATAGATCTATTTATATATTTTTTTTTATCTGCATGCAGGAGTATACAGTTGCAGTATTTACAACTAAGGGAGAATTGGTACTTTTTAAGTAACAATAATGTTTGGACCAGGTTTCATGAGTTTTCTGTCGGCCATTTTGAATTTCGTTGGGTTGTTTTTATCATAACACATTGATTGGAATTTTGTGCACGGTTTCTAGTGGCAATATTTACAATAAATACAAGCATTGTATAACATAGCATAAATGGCACGGAATTCTGCATAATGTATATATCTGTCTTTTGCTGATCACAGTCAAATTACTCATTTTGTTTTAATTATTATTTCAATTTTCGTTAACGTTTATGACTTTTTAGAATACAATAAACAAAGATGGCACTACACACACACAAGACATTTGAATAGTTTGGAACATTGTATGTGCAAACCCGCGATGACCATCATTCAGTCGGGACATTTCACCAGTACACGACCGAGACGAATATGTTACCACGTGCATGTGGTGGGCTATACCCAGATTCCATTAAACTTACACGCTCATATAGCAGGCTTCCCATGATATATACAGCTTATTATTAGACAGAATAAGCGGATTGAAACCAGGATGGAAGGAGAGAGCATTGCTCCGGATCGAAATATAGGGCAGTTTATCCATTTACTTGTTAGTCGTGAATTATTCACGCTTTTAATTTAGTTTCCCTAGGTGATTTGAGCCTTTAACGCGGCGATCAACTTTAGACGTCAGAATCTGACATCTATAGACATCAGAATCTGACGTCTAAAGTCGTTACCCGCACTGAAAGAATTACATATTTATAATGACCACTAACTAAGACATTTATGATGATTGTATACTTAAAAAAACATCTTTTGGTCTCTTGGTTTATACAGAAATAATTTAGCGCTTTACGGTTTAATATCGTGTCTGCAAGATTGATGACATTTGCGACTGAACATAACAATTGTACACACTTGAAGTTTAGTATCAAGCCTGTTTACACAGACTCACAGAGTTGCAGTAGCCTGGTTCGAGAAATATGATATCCCTTTCCCATTTTATCCTATGCGTGCGATGAAACCTGTTCACAGACAGACATATGTATGGTTATTGACAACAATAATAGTCATTTAGGACTTCTATGTCATTAATATATATTATATCACTCACTTAGAGGTTCTAGCCCACCACCCAGTTTTACTAAAATTCAACCTTGCCAGGTATAATAATAGTCATTCGATTGTATATTTTATTGCTGCAATGCCTCTGTCTAATGATGTTTTACCAAAATAAAAAAATATTAATTGTTGTTAATGCACCAGGCAATTTTACACCAATCATTTTCCAATATTCAAAGTTAAAAGCAAATATATGTAGGGGGACATATCTGTCTCGAAATATCTAAAGGTTTACTTTTATGACAAACATGACTATAAAAGTAGGTGGTGGGCAAGTCCCTTTAAGCATGTTCATTTGATCTTTGTCCTTTTTTTTTGCTGTCCCGACACCAAATCAACGTTTGTTCCACGGGTTCTATTGTCTGAGATATTGATTATAACAGCATCTGTTATCTTGATCACAGCTGTCGGGCTGGTGCGCTGTACTGTGCGCCCACTTAGTGATAAATGTCACTGACAAGGTGACTGAACCTTTAATACAGCAAACATGAGAGATTCACTCAGCACTGGTTCAATGTTGGGCCAGCGTCACAGACGCTTGCCCAACATTAAACCAGCATTGAGTGAATGTCTCCTGTGAATGCTCACAGCAAACACTTAGGATTAAAGGGAATCCCCCCTGACGACATAGCCGACGTCACACAAGTATTAAGGGATTCCCCCAAGGCCCTCAAGGTTCAACTGGTTTGCCTCTGACAAATCCAGTTCTTAACCGTTTTCCCAGAAGCGGCGCTTTCAAGGGAGGCTTCTAGACATGTTAACACCCAGATATAACACTTTTTTCACCAGCTTAATGAGGACAAAGGACATGTTAAAAAATAGCACAATGTACGAACGTCGTTCATATTTATAAGTGGATGGCTGTCACCCTTGCGTACTGATATTTCGTATTTCTCGGAAGCCAACGTATTGTGTTTTGCCGTTACATAGAGCTCTGGCGAGCATCAGTGACACAAGCTTGCATTCGTAAATATATGCCAACTGTAAATAACACATTCATATAAGTACATTAAGATGTATCTAATTGTAGTGAGTCCCGGCTATTCGTATCAAGGAGACAGTTGGGTGATTATTGCCATTGCTGACCATTGCCACTAGTAATGGTCAGCTCAATTAACTGCATGTCTGACAGAAGAAAATTGGTATTTCTGATTAGTGGCTTGAATGTAAAATATTTGAAAGAATGGCAGTGTATAATTATATGAGAGACTGGTCACATTTCTACGTAATATGCATACTTGCTTAAAAATCAAAAAACTAATGGACTTATATGACTGAATGTTAAATAAAGTCGTGAATAATTTCTTACACTCTAATTAAATCAAACTACAATTTCAAATTAATCGCATATATTATTTTTCACGTTTCGGCCGTTAACAACTGCTTAAATGTATGTATATTCACGTGTTTACTTAGTTATATTGATTTTCCAAATATGTATTGACGAAATAAATGTATATGCTCTCCCAGTGTGAAGGTTAATGAAAGATATATATAATAGGAACAGTAACATTGCATTTTGTTTAAAATTTTAAAATAATAAGGTGAGTGAAAATGACATTTAACAATAAATTGCACAAGAAATATAATAATAACAAAGCACTTTTTTAGAACAAATTTAAAAAGAAACATTTTTTACTGTTGGTACAGTGTATAGCCCAGACAAGCCGACTAACACGATACATTGATGCAATGTTTTTTTTATTATTGGCCCACCGTCTGCGAGTACTATTTAAATAAGATGAATAAAAATGATGTTTTTCAAGAAGATATACTAAAATATGTATAAATGTGGGTTTGCAATCACATAAAAGGCCAATTTAATAAATATATTAAATGTAATGTCACCTTACAGTGAGCCACAAGATGTACTTTGAAATCAACATTGAAACAAAGCAAATGTCACCTTACAGTGAGCCACAAGATGTACTTTGAAATCAACATTGAAACAAAGCATTTCTGTTCTGAGGGGTCAACTTGAAATACATTGTAAACACTCATATTTTTGTAAATTGTTTTTTTCTGAACCTGGCGAATCCTCCCTGAATAGATTGCACAATGTTTATGTTTTAATTTATTATACGTTGGGTCATGTTAGACTTTTCATTGACTAGACTACAACTGGACCAAGTGCCTATTTACCGGACTGACAGTCTGCAGCGCTAACCATAACCAGTATAGCAGAGTGTTTATGTATATATAACGAATGACACACAGTCAGCTACACAATAAACACACCGAAAGCAGTGCAGGAAAGAACTATATTTCTGTCCCTCCAATTGTAGGTCGCCGACGGTGCTTTAGTTGCTATTATTCTAATTCCGGATCTGATGTGATTTTTCTGAGAACCTGCTCGTCCCCACTTACTACCGTTTGTCAAGCTCTCATTCTGCTAATCATCGCAGCTCTACACAGGAAAATGCAAAAGACAGTAACTGCTCACTTTTCAAATAAGTTGGTACCGCCTTTTTCCTTTGCAGAGCAGTATTTACTCTGGACAAATATTGACGGGCACTTGGGTGACAGCTCGATTAATACGTGATTCACATTCTATGGATCCCAGAATAGTCTGTTATACCTCTGACTGCTGAGCACGACTAGAAAATATTTTGGAAGTGTTATATTTTGGTTAATAAATTAGGCCTCACATTTAGCAAATAATAATGATATTATTTTATTCCAGAAGTTGTGTGTCACGGTAGCGAGACACAACTTCCGATTGGGTAAAATTTGAAATTATATAAGTTGGTGATTTAAACCTTTAACAGTAGAATAATTATGTAATTGTAAATTTTACTCACTTGCAGTTGTGTCTTGCTCACAGCTTAAAGTGAGTGGAAATTATACAGATTTGAGAAAATAGAGGTCAACGAGTATGAAATCTTGTCATATTTTATGTTCAAATTGTTCAAAAGCTAGGCCTACGTAATGTGATAATATAAATGAAAACTTATATATAGGCATAATCTGGACCGGCGGTCGAAGGGTTAATGGTTAATATTCAGCAGGACAAAGTTCACAAAGACAGCAAAGGTGTCGCGGCTAGGCAAATAACAGTATCTGCAGACTTTAAATGTAATAAGTTTCTATTTTTTCTTCATTTGAAGCAAATCTGATAAAAGGGGAAGATACAAAAAAATTAAAAAAATTAAAAAATAAAAAAGATTTTTTTTGTGGGATTAACACCAACATTTTTGCAAATTTGATCGAGACAATTTAGGTTTAGAAAGATTCGCCACTGGATATGCAAAGGCAAGCAACAACGAGTATTACTCTTGTAAAAGTAAAATATTAATTTACTGCGGTTTGAATTTGCATGACAATAAGGAACTTGATTAGAACATTATTATCGTTGTCATATTTCCATCAATGCGGCATTGAAGAGTCCAATTGCTTAAAGCTGCCCTGCAAATACCATCAGCCTACATAATTTGTTACTTTTGTATATTTGTATCGATGCACTCGTCGAACCGGACTAGATATTAACATTTCGAAATCCATTGAATTCCCCAAATCCATGCCTCTATATAAAAATATATGAAATATTTTACAAAATAATCATATTGTGGAAGGCGAAGAGCAAAACTTTGTAGTTTATTTGGTCACTTTATGTTAACAAAATTATGTTAACTTTTATCTTCTGAGAAGCACGAACCTTTTATTAAATTACCATAATTAAATATCTTATTTTTTGTATTTATTTTTCGAATAATTAGCGCAATACCAATCTCGAAGCATGATTATAAACCGTAATTCTACATAATTTATAAAGCTGGAGAGAGAAACACATAATATTATCGTATTTAACCCTTTCAAGCCTGAATTTACTATTGTCATCTTCATCCACTACAAGCCGCGAATTGCTGTCGCAATTCTCGACTTGTAGTGGATGAAGATGATTTGATGTGGGTGAAAAGGTAAAGAAAATTGCCATGTATTGGTAAAACAGTTTCATGGAAATATTCATTCTAAAACCCTTGGTTGTGGGAATATTGGGTCTGCTCTCAGGGATGTAAATGATGCTTTGATGCATCGTGAGGGCTTAAAGGGTTAATGCACACTGCAGTTTATTTACTTGTAACTTACTTGTTTTAGCTATCATCGCCTTGATGCACAACATGGTATATCTTAGATAAAATTAATCGATTGCAAAACACAACAAGGACATTCCGATTTGCCATGTGATATATTATACTTTGGTATTTCATAACATCATGACAATTTATTGATCTTGAGTTGGGATTTGTGACAGCAATTCACATCTCAAGGTGAATGATTATGAAAATAAATAGCTGGCATATTTAATCAAATTAACCCGTGAAGCCCTTAATTAAAAAAAATGAATTTTAACCAACTTGAAGTCGCGGATCGCGGTACTTCAAGCCAATAAAAATGACCCATAATTGCTTACTTTTAGACCAAACATTTGCAAATCTTGATGTTTAAGCATATATTTTATTCCCATTAACTGTGACTTGAGCGGCTAAAAAACGATTTAAAAACGATTGCGGTCATGCTTAGTTTTGTAGGGGTTACGACACATATGGTAATGACATAGAAGCCTGCAAAGCACATAGATCAGTGCTAAGACAACAACCTTAAACAACTGTTAATTTGTTGGGTAATTCAAAAGTTTAACAGTTTTAAATGCAATGAAATTTTGAAGTTAAGAATGAATGAATGAAGTGAATGGGTTTACGAAGGGGCGTACAAAGTAGTCATTTGAGCCTTCCAGTTTCGGCACGGGGACCGTCTTTATACGTCAGAATCTGACGTATAAAGACGATCACCGCACTGAAAGAATTAAAATATTTATAATAGTCGTAGACCCATACCACATGTATTCAAATGCATCGGGAAGAGCTAACTAAGACATTTATGAGGATTTCAAATCAAAACAAAAACTTTGGTCTCCATGTTTCACACTAACTTATTTCAGCGCTTTAAGGATTAATATATTTTATAGAGATCAACTTTTGAACAATATGGTATTTATTCCGGAAATAATAAGTCTAGTCTAGTTGATGTAGGACTAAAAATAGTAAAAGCACAATTTTCTGCAAGCCATAGTTGACCCTCAAAGCCCCGAAATATTTTTATATAAACCAAGAGACCATTTTTTTCAATTTGAAATCATCATAAATGTCTTTGTTAGCTCTTGCCGCTTCATTTGAATTTCACGTCTATGGAAGTCAGATTCTGACTCTTAAAGTCGGAGCCCGCTTTGAAAGGATTACTATTGATTAAGGACTTTCTGACGTCAATACATGTCTATAGGACCTACATATATATCTGTCTGTGCCAGGCATATTCCATGAAACCCACAATATCCGGTGGCATAATGTCAACACTTGTGTTTTCATCACGTGTCCATGTCACAATCTACAATACCTGAACCCAGATAATACACACTTAAATAATCATAGTGATGACACGAACGTACTAACTTGACCTCTACGGTAATGTAAGGTCTACTCAACAATTAGTACTTTGATTTGAAAAATATGTTTCGATTTAAGTGTGCCGAAAGCCCATTTATCAGCTATTCCCGTATTTTTTTTATTTTAAAGATCCGTGTCCGAAGGTAAATTTCGTCAATACTTCTCGCTTAACTGGCAAATTTAAAAAGCTTACGCATTTCTAGTCTATGGACATATTGACATATTAAGGAGACATGTCAAGGAGACAAAATGATACGGATTTTTTTGATGATTTTAACTTTTAGCCTGATCGTGTCGCTTTGACCCTTGAATCGCTAAATTAAATAATCTAAATGTTCACCCACATGAATTTGTGTCTCGCTACCGCGATCCACAACTTCAAGTGGGTGAAAATTACTCATATTTGTTTAATTTGAGACCAGCCATTTGCAAACATTCACTTCATTCCCAATAATAATGCTTTGATGGGCTAATAAGAATGATTAAAGAAGACTTTAGAAGAAGACTTATCGATAGCATGTTTATGTGCAAATAATTCTCGATCCTCAAAATGTCAGAATAAACATGACAAAGCACATGGGGAATGATTGAAATGTATAAACATGGTAAAGCACATGGGGATTGATTGAAATGTATAAACATGGTAAAGCACATGGGGAATGATGGAAATGTATAAACATGGTAAAGCACATGGGGAATGATTGAAATGTATAAACATGGTAAAGCACATGGGGAATGATTGAAATGTATAAACATGGTAGGGCACATGGGGAATAATTGTGATGTATAAACATGGTAAGGCACATGGGGAATGATTGTGATGTATAAACATGGTAAAGCACATGGGGAATGATTGAAATGTATAAACATGGTAAAGCACATGGGGAATGATTGAAATGTATAAACATGGTAAGGCACATGGGGAATGATTGAAATGTATAAACATGGTAAAGCACATGGGGAATGATTGAAATGTATAAACATGGTAGGGCACATGGGGAATAATTGTGATGTATAAACATGGTAAGGCACATGGGGAATGATTGTGATGTATAAACATGGTAAAGCACATGGGGAATGATTGAAATGTATAAACATGGTAAAGCACATGGGGAATGATTGAAATGTATAAACATGGTAAGGCACATGGGGAATGATTGAAATGTATAAACATGGTAAAGCACATGGGGAATGATTGAAATGTATAAACATGGTAAGGAACATGGGGAATGATTGAAATGTATAAACATGGTAAAGCACATGGGGAAAGATTGAAATGTATAAACATGGTAAAGCACATGGGGAAAGATTGAAATGTATAAACATGGTAAAGCACATGGGGAATGATTGAAATGTATAAACATGGTAAAGCACATGGGGAATGATTGAAAAGTATAAACATGGTAAGGAACATGGGGAATGATTGAAATGTATAAACATGGTAAACCACATGGGGAAAGATTGAAATGTATAAACATGGTAAAGCACATGGGGAATGATTGAAATGTATAAACATGGTAAAGCACATGGGGAATGATTGAAATGTATAAACATGGTAAAGTACATGGGGAATGATTGAAATGTATAAACATGGTAAGGAACATGGGGAATGATTGAAATGTATAAACATGGTAAAGCACATGGGGAATGATTGAAATGTATAAACATGGTAAAGCACATGGGGAATGATTGAAATGTATAAACATGGTAAAGCACATGGGGAATGATTGAAATGTATAAACATGGTAAAGCACATGGGGAAAGATTGAAATGTATAAACATGGTAAAGCACATGGGGAATGATTGAAATGTATAAACATGGTAAAGCACATGGGGAATGATTGAAATGTATAAGCATGGTAAGGAACATGGGGAATGATTGAAATGTATAAACATGGTAAAGCACATGGGGAATGATTGAAATGTATAAACATGGTAAGGAACATGGGGAATGATTGAAATGTATAAACATGGTAAAGCACATGGGGAAAGATTGAAATGTATAAACATGGTAAAGCACATGGGGAAAGATTGAAATGTATAAACATGGTAAGGCACATGGGACATGATTGAAATGTATAAACATGGTAAAGCACAGGGAAAATGATTGAAATGTATAAACATGGTAAAGCAATTGGGGAATGATTGAAATGTATAAACATGGTAAGGCACATGGGGAATGATTGAAATGTATAAACATGGTAAGGCACATGGGAAATGATTGAAATGTATAAACATGGTAAAGTACATGGGGAATGATTGAAATGTATAAACATGGTAAGGAACATGGGGAATGATTGAAATGTATAGACATGGTAAAGCATATGGAGAAGATTGAAATGTATAAACATGGTAAGGCACATGGGGAATGATTGTGATGTATAAACATGGTAAAGCACATGGGACATGATTGAAATGTATAAACATGGTAAAGCACAGGGAAAATGATTGAAATGTATAAACATGGTAAAGCAATTGGGGAATGATTGAAATGTATAAACATGGTAAAGCACATGGGAAATGATTGAAATGTATAGACATGGTAAAGCATATAGAGAAGATTGAAATGTATGAACATGGTAAAGCACATGGGGAATGATTGTGATATGTAAAGTAATAAATATCATATATCGTCTTTGAGAATAGTTAGTCCACCATTCAATTATTATATATAATATATTATAACATATTACTATATAACCCTTTGGAAGCCAAGCACGACTATTGTCGTTTTTAATCCATTTTGTTAGCATATTAAATCGCGGGAATAAAATGTGTGCTTTTACGTATAAGATAAAGCCCGAGCAGCCCTACATTCCTAAATGTGAAAAGGGTCGAGGCCTATTTCACAGCTAAGAATGTAGAATTCCGAGGATTTTACCTGACTTAAAACACATCCGAACATAATGAGGATCCCTCATAATCAACAGCTCGGTCACACCTGACTGTTTTAATGCCATAGGTCTACCATGATAATTGGTCTGTACTAGGTCAGCAATAACTCTCCATTCCCTAATAATGTAGTGGCAGAGACAATAATGTAGTGGTGTGTTTTAATGGAACATTTGCATTTATAGGTCTTAAATTAAACAAAAATAGGTATTGTTCATTCATGGTAAGTAACCACACCTTCAAGAGGGTGGAAAGCTCGATAAGATACACAGTGTAAAATAACAATGCAGCCCTACACACTCGATCCGCAGTTGTGAACAGTTTAAATCACTGCATAGCCAGTGCACCGGTGAACAACATACGGCCCGGCATATTTAATTTGACCACTGTAGGCCTACAGCATATTCAATTCGACCAGCAGATTCGACCACAGCACCTCCGGGTTACTGACCACAGCCAAGCCAATTAAACATTGGTACCAGGTGTAAAAGTCGCCTCGCATAAATCATTAAAGCGCTTTATTTACAATAATCGTCCTCTTGCCACTTAAAGGTGACCCTCTGAGAGGGTCACATGATAGACAATCACCCCCATATATGGGGTGATTAGCTATCATGTGACCCTCTGAGAGGATCACATGATAGCCAATCACCCCACATAAGGACATAATTATTCATACCATATAAGGGGTGATAGATCACCTTTAAAGTTATTGTGGGTCGCTACAACTTCAAGTGGGTGAAAATAACAAATAATTGTTTAATTTGAGACCAAACATTTGCAAATCTTGATGTTTATTTTTCATTCTTTATTCCACATAACTGTGATTTTGTTGACTAAGAACACGGGTTACAAACGACTATAGTCGTGCTCAGCGATTTAAAGGGTAATGAGTTTCATTATGTTAAAGGGACCCCTTGGGATGAGACATTTTCAATTTTGTAAATTTTTAAAATTTAACTTAGATGAAGCTATATAGCCTACTGATCTTAACTAAAAATACAAGAAAGTCAAAAATTTAAAGCGCCGAAAAAGAGTGGAATAGTTATATTTCTAGGTCGTATATTGCCATGTAAACAAAACAAGTCAGCAAGATACAGCACTTTACACCACATATTCGCACGCCTTGGACGGTAAGATCACAGCAATCGCCGCTAATTGGTGTCCTCTAGTCAGGACATGAGGGGATACACCTGCAACACTGATTGTCTGTTCAACGCTGGGCCTACGGCATCAACATATGACCCAATGCTGTGGGGAAATTCAACCGTCCTTTAGCAAGTGTTTAGGTATACACAAAGTTTGTTTGGGTTTTAATCGGATTCACAGAAATGTTGATAAAAAATTTAAAAAATCTAAAAACTCTGAAAAATATAAAATCATGATCTGGGGGATACACTACTTTACTACAAAACTAAAAACGAAAATTGATGTCATCCCAAGGAGCTGCTTTAACTCACAGTAGTATAATCCCAGATAACGCGACACTTTGAACCAATCCTGGTTTCATGTTGGGCCACCGGTGGCCCAACATTAAACCAGCATTGGGTCAACGCGCCGTGTTTGCTGGGAAATCAGACGCTGGAGTTCCGTGCGGCAGCTGACATGAAGTGATGATTAAACACGTACCCCGGGGGCTTAAGGGGTCTGCCCGTGTAATAGAGACGTTTTCAAGTGGTGCTTTGTCCGGGCGCGCGGCAGGATAGCTGCGAGTGTACCCGGCTGATTGTCCTATCATAGATCCAATTTGTCCCCGAATCGTGTCCGTGAAAATCACGACCTGCAATCCCGGTGCTAGCCGGGCGAGCTTATCCAACAGGAGCCGTCAATCCCTGCCGGATTGGACAGGAGTGCTAAAAAAACAGACGCATCAATGCGTGCAATTTACCGCTACTGTTGTTTGATTTCCCAGTGGCGGATCCAGAGGGGGGGGATAGGGGGGGGGGGGTCTCAAACGCCCAAAACTCAACCCTTAGAGTACTGAGCTAAGAAATTTTAATTTTCAGCCACATGAAGTTGTGTCTCGCTACCGCGATCCACAACTTCAAGTGACTGAAAATTTGTGTTATTTGTGAATCTTAATTACCAGCATCTATCAGTGTTTCAAGAAAGAAAGCATATTTTACTTTTAACAACTGGTTTATATGCAGGTGCTAATAAAAAGACAGAATGTCTACTGTGGTCGACATCGGTGTTCTGATGTTTAATAATCTAATATCAGAGAAAGGCAAATAGGGAAATAAAGGGGGACAGTGAAATCTTTCAACATTGCCAAAATATCAGTGTTTGACACTGTAGATTTACTAGGGTAGTGCCTCAGGCATTACTCCAGTAAATTTAGAATGTCAAGCTCATATAATTATATTAGCTAAGGATACTGAAAAATCATAGATTTACACCTACATTTTTATTTTTTATTTTTAAAAAATTGACACTCCAAATTTACTGGGGTAGTGCCCCAGTAAATTCATAGTGTCAAGTCTATATAATTATATTAGCTGAGAATATTTTAAAATTTTCAATCGCCCCTACCTTTTTGAAAATTCTGGAACCGCCCCTGATTTTTTGCACCGGGGTGCTATAAAAACAGACGTATCAATACGTGCAGTGTACGTTAGTGCTGTTTGCGTTTCCAGTGGCGCATCCAGAAGGGGGGATCATAGGGTCCTGATCCCCTTTTTTCAAAACTAAATTAACATTTTTCAAAGTTGCAAAATTTGACTCTCTAAATTTACTGGGGTAGTACCCCTGTAAATTGATAGTGTCAAGTCCGTATAATTATATCAGCTGAGAAGATTGAAAAATCATTGATTGAGATCTACATTTGTATTTATTACAATCGCATTCCCTCCTTTGTTTTAAGTTCTGCAGCAGCCCCTGCTTTCCAGTCTAGTAGCTGCTTAATGAAAAGTAAAGAGTTACTGTTAGCGGTGTCGCAGTAACATTTACTAGCATTTATCTGTAACTGTGACAAAAACAAACATCACTAGCCCCTAATTTGTGGAGTGGAAAGGAACGTAGATAAATAAAAGGGGCAGTGCAACACGAAATTTATTTCGAAGATGACTGTTTCTGAAATCAGTGTTTAGCCAGAAAACGCTCACAGCTATTTAATTTTAATTTTCAGTCACTTGATGTTGTGTCTCGCTACCGCGATCCACAGTCAGTATTGTGGGGAGCCTCCGTGACCGAGAGGTAGCGTGCTCGGCCTCAGACCGCCAGGGCTCGAATTTCGAATCCTGTGTCTGGAGGACAGTGTCATCTCAATCATCTCATCATCCTCAGGAGGTTCTCCTGGTCCAGTTTAGCATATATGTGCACAAAGGTGGCCTAAAGCCCGATTCATTTCATTTTTACCGCGATCCACAACATCACGTCACTGAACATGTATGTGACTTGTGAAATTTAAGCCTCAACATATATATCAGTGTTTCCAGATGTAAAACATATTTTCCAGATGTAAGAGATCTTTGTATCCGGAGATCTTTTGTATTAGCGCATGTGCTACTTGGAAATCCCAATAAATATTTTTACTCCGATGACATATTTTACTTTTAACAACTGGTTGCACAGATGCTAATAGATACACATGATGTTCTAACTGTAGTATACATCAGTTCTGTAGGGGTTAACCTTGAAGAAACCCTCGCAAACCTTTAACCGCGGATCGTCTTTAGAACCGAATCCGACGTCTATGGCCGCCAGATTCTGACGTGTATAGACATCAGAATCCGACGTCTATAGATGTCAGATTCTGACGTTTAAAGTAGATCCCCACAATAAAAGACTAAAATATTTATAATGGCCGCAGACCTTCTTTAGACGACCCCGCACTGAAAGAATTAAACAGTTTTATAATGGCCTTAGACCCATAACTTGGGTATTGAAATAAAGCGGAAAAAACATTTTTTAAGTTTATAATGATTTCCAATTGAAAAAACCCTTGGTCGTCATGGTTTAGACAAACACGTTCAAGTGTTGTAGGGGTTAATGCACAGTGGCTAACGTATTATATGGAATGATCTGTTTATTTGGCTGAAGTTGCAGGTGGGCCCACTATTACAATCAAGTGACGTCTGGTAATAGGGTGTATTCACTAAAATATGGGCTTCTTTGTCACGTATTATTGTTGGTGGACAAGGCATTGTCACCTACACAAGACGTTGAATCAATGTTGGTTTACCGTTGGTCCAGCGTCGTAGACGGTGGACCAACGTTAAACCAACATTGACTCAATGTATTGTGTCTGCTGGGAATTGCCACCTACACCTGTCACACCTGACCTTGGAGGTGTTTGTGTTATCAAAACCTATCTATTCGTAACACGGTATATGTACGTTTGTCCCTACAATCTGTGAATCACTCAATTCACATATTGTAGGAATAATTATAGAATATAGAAATATTATTGATTTATTAAACCTTGTGTACTCAAGATAAGTATTTACTCAAGGGTAACACAATGCATGTGTTAATAGAATGGAGATTACATGATCCATTTTATACATAATTTATACAGTGTTTTGATTTCACACCGCAATGCGTCATACTGCATGTGGGTGGTGTGAAGGGCGTATGAAGGTCAAGAAAACAATGTGTTTTCTATTATTCCCTGATTTCCTTAGTTCTTGCCTTTTATGTAACCACGGACGATCTGCTAATCCGGATACTGGATTTCCGCGTGGTGTTATCTTAATCGATCTGGACAAAGCAGCATGATTGATATCGAGCCATAACTTTTGTCACGCACAAATATAAATTAATAAATGAATGGATGGAGAAAAAAAATGAAGATAGAAAATATTAAAATAAATAAATAATAAAATAAATAAATAATATAATAAATAACGAAAAAACTAACAAACGAACGAACGAACGAGCGAATGAACAAACAAACGAACGAACGAACGAACGAACGAACGAACGAACGAACGAACGAAAGAACGAACGAACGAACGAACGAACGAACGAACAAATAAACGAATGAATCAAGTAAATTGAGGGGATTTTATTAGGTCACCTCCTGAGGATGTTGAGATGAATCAGATGACACTGCCCTTCAGATATGTGATTTCAAATTCAAGGGCTGGTGGTCTGAGGCCGCGCACGCTACCTCTCGGTCACGGAGGCTCCCAGCAATACTAAATATTTGCGATATGCGACGACGAAACCTTTTTTCTTTTAACCCTAACCCTTTCAAGCCTGAGTTTACCATTGTCATCTTCATCCACTACAAGCCGCGAATTGCTGTCGCAATTCTCGACTTGTAGTGGATGAAGATGACTTGAAGTGCGTGAAAATTGAAAGAAAATTGCCATGTATTGGCAAAGTAGTTTCATGAATTTTTTTCTAAAACTCCCTAGCTGTAGGAAAATTAAATATGTTTTCAGGGATGTAAAATGATGCTTTGATGCATCGCGGGGGCTTAAAGGGTTAAATACCAGAGCGAGGGACGAGCCGCTAACTCCCGCGTGACAGGTATTCGACGTACGTTTTTATTTAATGATGAAGCTATAGTTTCAAAATGTGCCAAAACCTGCCCTGAAATTAATAATATAAGGAGCAATGTGATAAATTATGTAAGATAATACATGAATATAATTAGGTATGGGAATGTATGTATTTATGTATGTATGTATTTAAGTATGTATGTAAGTATGCACAACGTTTTACTCGCCTTCCATAACTTTTATCTCTTATTACCATGTTTTTATGTATGTCTTGGATATTTTAGTATGTGTCTCTCGCAACTCAAACTCTGAGTGATCTTTGTAAATAAGAGTGAGACTTTAATAAATGATTTACCACTTACTACTACATGTAACTGCTAATCCAAAACCCCCGCGCAGGCCGATTGAACAACAAGTTCAAATAATAGCCCATGGACATTCTGGTCAGACAGCTTAGCATCTTTTTTTTAGATTATCGCTACAGGGCGGATAAAAGCACCAATAAGCTTATTATGCTGATCACATTTAGCCTAGGAGCCCAAAATAATTTTCTATTTAAGACGTCAAGCATCGATAGAATCCAATATGGCCGCCACTTGTACAAAGTGAAACAATAAATTTATATTATTTTCAAAAGAATAGACGCAACATCATGATTTTGATGTACATTTGCAGGTACATATATGCCTGACATGGTGGTGTGGCGACAACGTACCTTAGACTTTGCATTGTGAGTAAAATCCAAGAAGGCCGCCATTTGTGCAAGTTCAAAACAACACATTGATATAAGTTTTGACATAATGGGAGCAAATTCACGATTTCGATGTCTGCTAATGGTTTTCAAGTATGTCCTATTTATGTGTGTGGTCAGAGAGTAGTTTAAATTGCAAAATTGCATCATTTTAGACAGGGATTAAAGAGATTTATGATTTTATTGTCTCAATAGAATTTTCTGGTGGCATTATGAAGAAACCATTTTAACATTTTTGATCAGATAACCAAACTGGGCAACAGGGGGTCATGACATAGTTGGAAATGTCTATAGCGTTTGCTGAAAGTTAGATATATTGCTATTTTTTTCAATTATTGATGTCCACCATAGGGATTTCAGATACCACTTGAGACCGGAGATTCATTCTATTAGCACATGTGCTACTTTGAAATCTATATAAATCTGTTTATGTCAACAGCTTTAGAGTTTGTCGATGTAGTAAACCGAGATGGTGGCCGTAAGATAAGTTTGCTGTCTATCACAAAGTTTTTTTGTACGCTGCCCGACATGATGATATCACCAAAAACTCATTTTTGAGGCGATCAAGATGTTTATAACCGTAATGGCGGCCATAAGACAAACAAAATGGCCGCTTCAGTGCCTTGATAATGACCTGAAAGAAATAATATGCATAGTTTTTGCTGAAATAGATATAGATCAATGATTTTGGTGACTATAATATGAATTTTAGATATGTTACACCTGAAATGGGCATGGTGTAGCTGTTACCACATATCTGGATCTGAAACTCTTAAATATTTTGGCGATTCTCTGTGACCGCCAGGGCTGGAGGCCTGGAGTTCGATGCCTGGTGTCATCGCAGAATACTACGGAGGATTGGCCCAGTTTAGCCCTTACAGCGCAGGGATCGACTTTAGTCGTCAGAATCTGACGTCTGTAGACGTCAGAATCTGACGACTAAAGTCGATCCCCGCGCTGTAAGAGTAAAAATATTTCTAACGGCCGTAGACCCATAACATAGATATAAAAATGAAACAGAAAGAGCTAACTAAGACATTCATAATGATTTAAAATTGAAAAAACCCCATTTGATTGCGATGTTTTTTACAAATTAATTCAGCGCTTTAACCCTTTAAGTCCTCACGATGCATTAAAGCATCATTTTACATCCCTGAAAACAGTCCTAATTTCCCCACAACAAACGATTTTAGAACGAAAATTTCCATGAAACTAATTTACCAATACATGGCAATTTTCTTTAATTTTTAAACCACATCCAATCATCTTCATCCACTGCAAGTCGAGAATTGCGACAGCAATTCGCGGCTTGTAGTGGATGAAGATGACAATGGTAAATTCAGGCTTGAAAGGGTTAACCTGTGCGAGCACAAAACTGGCATAAAACCCATTCATGTATTCACTCCTTGCACAGAAAGACTTGTGATGTACAAACACATGGTGGCTGAATAAAGTAGTCATACCGAGCAAATACGGGACATTCAACCACTGCTGTTTCAATGTTGGCTTATCGTCTTCGACGCTGGCCCAACATTAAAACAGCTTCGGGTGAATGTCCCGTGTTTGCCGGGTATGACTTGTGTTTTATCACGTTTTATCGCCACATGGGGCTGCTTCATCACATTAACACGGCACGTCTTAATGTCGTATAATCATCAGCATCACTACAGACTAGTTGTGAAAACAACAGACGCTGAACCTATGTTGTTGCAATGTTGGGCCAGCGTCGCAGACGGTGACCCAACATTGAAACAACATACGGTGAGTGGGCCATCGTTTCTGTTCACACAATGACATCACATCATAAAGAACACAATGCAGACAAGAACATGACAAGATACCACCTAAATAGTGAGGATACCACCCATCAAGGTGGTTTGCCTCACTTAAAGCGAATGCAATGTATCTTTACCACGGATCTAGGGTGTCTTATATGACACTCATTACAGTGACATATAGGACACTTTAGGTCCGAGGGATGGTATGTTCTTTACAAGTAGCTCTGGGCTCTGGGCTGACTATTAGCCTTGAGCAAGGCACTTCAACCTCAAATGCTTCACTTGACTCAGGTGAAAATGAGTACCTGGTAGGACAGAGATGGCAATGTGTACGATGAGGTCAATGCGCCGAAACGGCTGCAGGACTGTATGCTCTCCGTGGAGTTGAAATGGCACACGAATGAACAGGTCCAGTGACCAGGGGGTAAGATGTAAAGTCGGATGATAGGTCTTCAGACTTGATATCAGACTATAAACCTGCACCTTTACCTTTAGCCCCCAAAGCGCTACATAAAAAATCACCCATTTGAAGTTGCGTCTCATTACCCTGACCCACAACTACAAATCTTTATGATTAAACTCACATTTCGTACACAATAAGGAATCTTGTCAAGTTGAAAATATCAAAAAAATCGAGAAAAATCGGAAGTGGGTGTGTGAATCAAGCCCCAACTCGTATTTTTTGTGTGTTTTCCCTGTGGTTCTTTTTTGTACATGTTCCAAAAAAAATTGGATGGGCGGTGGGTGGGTAGTATTTATGCATCCGAGTTTTTCTCAGATTTTTGAATTTTTTTTAACTTGACAAGACCCCTAACTGCGATTTCAATGGCTAATAAAACGGATTAAAACGACGGTGTAAGAAAGGTTAACCTTACTAACCTTTCAGTGCGAGACTTTAGACGTCTGAAGCTGACGTAATTCTAAAGTCGATCCCCGCACTGAAAGAGTAAAATATTTATAATGGGCGTAGACCCGCAACATAGGTATTGAAATGAAGAGGGATGAGCTTACTGAGACATGATTTCAAATTCAAAATACCGTTTTGGTCTTTTGATTTATATAATAATATTTCAGCGCTTTAAGGGTTAGGTGTATTTTGAATAAACTCGAATAATTTTAAACGCTTCATTACGTCGAAATAAGAGGGGTTGAGTTTGTGTTTGATATTACTATTTTCTCTTTTTTTTCTGGTAATTTTTATTGAATATTAAGTTCGAATTGTGGTCGCGTGTCACATTCCAAAGAATGTAAGTAAAGCACTTCTAGTGAAAAAGTTGAAATGACGTTTAATATGAAACAAAACGTCTGGAAGGGTGTTTGCAATGGGACCGACCCAGATCTTCCCCACAGTACACAATCTTTACGAGTGAGGGCGGAGCAGCATTTTGTTTATTTGAACCCTGTATGGAGACAAGCCAGCGATCTCATAACTCTTCGAATATAATATATGGATTGAAAATATTGTTAAACCAGATATAACAATCTGTGTTTTGTGAAGGCAGATTCTAATAGTTATTGCAATCCCCGAGGCATTGTACCTGGCTTTCATCTGTAGTTAGTTAGTTAGTTAATTACTTAGTTAACTGGTTAGCAAATTAGTTAGCTAGTTACTTAGCTTGCTTGCTTGGCTGTTTGTATGGTCGTTTGTATGGTCGTTTGTATGGTCGTTTGTTTGTTTGTTTGTTTGTTTGTTTGTTTGTTTGTTTGTTTGTTTGTTTGTTTGTTTGTTTGTTTGTTTGTTTGTTTGTTTGTTTGTTTGTTTGTTTGTTTGTTTGTTTGTTTTTTTGTTTGTTTGTTTGTTTGTTTGTTTGTTTGTTTGTTTGTTTGTTTGTTTGCTTGTTTGTTTGTTTGTTTGTTTGTTTGTTTGTTTGTTTGTTTGTTTGTTTGTTTGTTTGTTTGTTTGTTTGTTTGTTTGTTTGTTTGGTTGTTTGTTTGTTTGTTTGGTTGTTTGTTTGTTTTTGTTTATCATTCGATACTTATCACCCCAAATTGCGTGGGCAATTAGAATATTCTATAAATGTCGTGACGTCATTGTAGAGCTTTTTTACATATCCGGCTTGGTGGATGATTTCCGCTTCTGTGTGTAGGTGGAGGGGTGGGGAAAACTATCCGGAGAATGAGACGTTTTGACACATTTCTAGATAAAAGTGGCACCAACAGGTGTGAAAAAACATCCCAATACTTGACTTTAATTAAATCAAACAACGGCGTTATTGTATCGTATTTATAAAGGTAACTTCTATTTTAAAACTAAAATGTTTACATCCTGAATTTGCTGTACTCTTCCCTTTTTATAGCGGATCAAACATGTAAATACTTTGCACTTAAAGGGAGGCATACCTGAACCTCTATTTATGGCCAATTGTTCAGTTTTATTGGCGGAGAATTATGTACTGATGCCTAGGCGTTAATGGCTATTTAGACAGTTGTATTTCTGTATTTAGGCTGTCAATGGCAAACATCTATTTATAAAACAGCTTGGAGCGTCACGTTATTTGGTGTTGTTTATCGTGTTTATTACAATGTCTATGTTTCGTGTGTTAACCCTTGTCCTGCTGAATTGCTTCAATTGTATTTTTCGTCATTTGAAGCTGGAATTGCTAACGCAATTTCCAGCTTCAAATGACGGAAAAATATTACTATTTATGAAAAATAGACATGTCTAAAATTAAATTATTGGATCAACTAAGCATCTACTAAAAACTATTTTATCAAAATTAAGTGATATTTTTATTGATCTAAAACATCCTCAACCCCGTATATATCCGGGCATAGCAGAACAAGGGTTAACCCTTAGCTATAGTTTGGGGTCAATTTATTTAAAAATTCGCCTATGAAAGACCAATTTCACCTTTACCAAGTACTACTTAGCCCTTTCAGCGTGGGGACAGACCGGTCTAAGGACGTCAAATTCTGACGCCTGATGTCGACCACCGTGAACAATATTTATAATTAACATAGATCTTCAAATGAAGCAAAACGAGCTAAGACATTTATGATGATTTCAAATAACAAAAACTTTGTACTCTTGGTTTATATAGCAATATTTTAGCGCTTTATGTTTTAAGTTTCAAGAGAAGTTATATTACAGATGAAAAATGTATATCTTTACAGAGTGGGAGATACACACTCCAATTCCAAGGTGACAATTACTTGGTGCTATGCATTGCGCAAAGGTTAGTCGGGTCGTACTGGTACGGAAATGGTAGTACTGGTTTTAGTGCTAACCAGCCTGTGCCAGGCTAGGACTAAAACTAATTCACTGAAATAACCCTTTAAGCCCTCACGATGCATTAAAGCATCATCTTGCATCCCTGAGAACAAATTTAATTTCCATACAACCAAGGGTTTTAGAACGAAAATTTCCATGAAACTGGTTTACCAATACGTGGTAATTTTCTATAACTTTTAAACCACATCAAGTCATCGTCATCCACTACAAGTCGAGAATTGCGACAGCAATTCGCGGCTTGTAGTGGATGACTATGGTAAATTCAGGCCTGAAAGGGATCCATCAGTGGCGGATCCAGAGGGGGGGGGACCTTTTTCTAAAACTTAATTACCTCAACATCGATTAAATTGCAACAATGTATTTGACACACTAAATTTACCCGGGTAGTGCCTCAACATGAGGCACTGCCCTGGTGAATTTAGAGTTTCACTATGTACTATGCATCTCTAAATAGGAATCAGATTGTGCTGAGTGACACTTTATAACGTAGTACTTTACAACATTGTGAAGTGTCACGAAATGGGCGATATTATGCATATGCTCGTCATATCGATCCCAAAGCAGGCACATGTAGCAACCTGAGGTATCATACACGATGCAGTCGGCCTCGATTTCTTATTTTCTTCTGCTGTAGCTCGCAGCCTGGGACTCCCGGGACTGTCATTGTTGTTGTGCATATACATAACAGTGTTCAATACTATCCAAAGGTATGGAGTGTGCTGCGCTGCCTTTATATTGTTCACCGTAGAGAACGCTTGAAGTAAGACATAGTCCATAAATGTGGATAACGCGATTTAATGCAACGAACTTCCTGTTGCTAGATATATAATTATTCATTTGAAATTTTAATTACTGTTTAACCTCAAATGAATGAATTGAAGACACCATTACTTTAAACTGAATCTAACCAGAAATCGGAGTCGTGCTGTTCCAATTATTGATTTACACGCGATATGTCATCCTAACTGTTTTGACATTACATACATTCAGCGATAATGCTTCTATTTTGTCGTTGGCGTGTAACACAATCACATGCAGAGATCTTGGTGTTGTTAATGAATAGATCTTCTGTTCTGCTACAGACGCCTGATTCTGATGTCTAAAGTCGATCATAGACGTCAGAGTCTGACGTCCAAAGTCGATCCCCGCACCGAAATAATACATCTATAATGGCCATAACATAGGTATTCAAATGAAGCGGAAAGAGCTCACTAAGACATTTATGATGATTTCCAATTGAAAAAACCTTTGGTCTCCATGGTTTATACAAAAATATTTCAGCGTTGTACGGGTTAAAGTGTTAACAGCAGTAACTGCTTACATTCCATGTTAGTAGTTACTGCTAGCTGTTGCTGCTGGTTTTTGTAGAGCAGAGTGCCTCTTTCCCAGAGAATATTGACCCAATGTTGGTTTACCGTTGGCCCACTATCTGCGACGCTGGACCAATATTGAAACATTATTGGTTGAATGTCGCGTGGGCGGGGGCCCTAGGGTAGTGGTTAGCACCGCTGCCTTTCACGCCAGAGTTCGGGGTTCGGTTCCCGGTCTCGGCGGTTTGAAAGAAGCAAAAAATGTTTCTTCCCCATCCACGTGTGAAAGTCAGTATTGTGAGGAGCCTCCGTGACCGAGAGGTAGCGTCCTCGGCCTCAGACCACCAGGGCTCGAATTTAGAATTCTGTGTCTAGATGGCAGTGTCATCTCGATCATCTCACCATTATCAGGAGGCTCTCCTGGCCCAGTTTAGCCTATATGTGCAGAAAGGTGGCCTAAAGCCCGATTCATTTCATTTTTGAATGTCGCGTGCTTGCTTGGTTCCACCAAGGGAAGCTTCACATACCGCAGAAGAAATAGCAGTAACTGCTCATTATCCAAGTAAGCTGTTACTGTCGGCTGCTTCTGCGTGACTGTATTATCCCATGAAAACGCAGTAGGCAGTATCTGCTTACAATACAAGTGAACATATACTGCCTTTGCCCTTGCGATGCACTATTGTCCCAGACAAAGAGTAAACCAGATTTCAGCCACTGGACACATGGTTCTTTGATGGACTATTAGATCACTTACCATGTTTGCCGGTCGATCCCGGGCCTCTCATCTTTATTCATGAGGTATTTTGATCTTTCCTCGTCACCTCACTCCTATTTGCCCGCAATACACTGCGCCAGAGTTCCACTTCCTGGAAATGGTTTCCTGGAATTTTATTTGTCAGAAATGTATTTGCACCGAGCACACAGTGAGTATGCACAGTATGCACTGGGTACCACTATATCTCAACAAACAAAAAATTGTGGATGAAATGTTGTCTTAAAGTTGGTGCACCGTCTTCCAACATTGGCTCAATATTTGCTTATGTTTGCTGAGATTGCATGCTTCTACTGGGTTCGAGTCTAGGCCGGGTCCGGTATTTGTCATCGAGGTTGTGCATTTACAGTGCTCCAAACTATGCTGTCTATTGTGTACTGTGCACTAATAAAGAACCCTTGAAATCATTGGATAAGAGTAGAGCATAGTCCCGACTTCGGGCTTCCTTCGGTCGCGATATTGCCATGATTGTGCAGAAAGCGGCGTAAAGCAATATTCACATACTCACCACAAGTACATGATATTACGCAAGTGAGAAATATTATACTAGGGCCTGCTACGGGCAACAACAGTGATATGGTGGGCACTTTACCATTATCCCATGGCAGGTTTTACTGTGGTAAAAATGTGTGGCTCCACATTTAAATCGCCGCGAAAGAACATTTGTTTAGTAACATTTTATACTGTTTAAAACGCCAGGTTTAACATTAGCCACACTACTTGCTATACCCCCCCCCCCTATTAACTATTGAACCGCTAAATTAAATAATATAAATTTTAGCCCACTTGATGTTGCGTTTGGCTACCACGACCCATAGCTTCAGGTGGGTGAAAATTACAGATATTGGCTTAATTTGTGACCAAGTATTTGAAAATCGTGATGTTTAAACACTCATTTAATTTCCAATAACTGGTTTAGCCTGCTTATAAAACAGATTAAAAATTAATCTAATGGTGCTCAGAGCTTAAAGGGTTGAGTACTATTGTCACAGTCACGTCTGCATACTACATTAATAAATTTAATATAATTGATTGAAATCTTTCATTTGATTTATTTTGCCTTAGCTTGAAGTTGTTATTCGCTGACGCGATTCACAACTTCAAGCGAGAACAAATCATTTAAATTTGGCAAAATGGAAGTCAACGATTTAGTAATATTGCTGATTGATGTCACGTGTATATTGAACATGTTTTAAAGCTGGTATTCAATGTGCTTATTAAAAAAATAAAATCAGGAATAGAATCGGCACCGGCGTTTAAAGAGTTAACCCTTTAACCGCCGGTGCCGCATATATTCGGGTTTTCATTTTTCATTAGCACATAAGGTACCACCTTTAAAACATGTTAAAGATAAAATGTGACATAAATCAGCAATATTTGAAAACAGTCGACCTCCATTTTGTCAAATCTGAATAATTTTCACTCACCTGAAGTTGTGGATCGCGTCAGCGAATAACAACTTCAACTGGGTGAAAATTCAGATTGAATAATTTGACGGTCAAAGAGTTGATACAAAAATGATAGATTCTGCCTCATTTTACCGATTTAGCTTTCTGTGGTGACTGGGCGAATGTGGCTTCCTGTAGGCCTACTATGTGATTTTAGCCTTAAAAAGCGACAAAGCGAAACACCACGGTGTTGGCAAAAACACTCAAATGTGGGAATAAACACTAAATCGACATTCAGTCAAAAAAATATCACGATAGGTGGAAGCCCTGAGTCGGGAATAAAACCTACACTTTTTGTCAGATTTTAAATCGTTGTTCTTTACAGTGCACAGTAATACCAACATCGCTATCATACAATATCCCAGCCTTTGTAACGTTTGCAGCATGGTATATGAACTAATAGAATGACCAGCATATAACCCAGTAGGATAAGCGCCCGTTATCCCAGGTTGCCAGGCCAAAGTATAGCCGAATGAGACACTGCAAAATATGCTGTTTCAACCTTCAAAGCGCGAAATAAGTACAATAAATAACATTTACGTTTTCACCCAGTAAAAGCTGTGTCTTGATACCGCGATCCTCAACTCCAAGTGAATGAAAATCACTCAGATTTGTTTTAATTTAAGATTGAACATTTGCAAATCAGGATTCCTAAAGACCCATTTCATTGCGAATATCAGTGATTTAATCGATTAGTAAAAACGACCATAGTCGCGCTTAGCGGTTTAAGTTCAAATCAATGTGGTAGGTATTTCCATGAGTGGAGGATTACCTTTAAATGTGATTTCTGAAATAAAATAATGTGAACCAAATCATAGTGTATTATCCTTTGAAACGCAAGGTGAATGATAAAACAGATAAAATATGAAATAATGGTTTTAATTTGTCGTTGAATCTGCGTATATTCTCCTCGTTCTGAAAATCACACAATGTATTTGGAAAAGTCATGGATAAAACGTCTGTGTAAATATCTCCAAACTCACTCTCCATTCTGGGAAATGTGTTTGTCAGGCATTTCCCAGCAGACACAAGACGTTGAAAAAATGTTGATTTAACGTTGATCCAGCGTCGTAGACGGTGGATCAGTGTTAAACCAGCATTGTTTCAACGTCTTGTGTCTGCTGGGATGATTTGTTACGCACACACTAGGTGGGTGCCACATGACTGTCTCGGGACACGCTTTCCCATGATCGACACAAATCATCATGATTTTATTATTTCGCAAATCTTCTGTGCAAACAATGTTCACCGCCTTGTGCAGTGAATTACTATCAGCACAGTGACCTCTGGCATTTGAGGGGTCGACACGATAACCCTTTAAACACCAAGTTATTGACAAATTTAAACATTTCGGGGCGTATATTTAATTGAACCCGCTAAAAGCGACTACTGTAGTTTTTTGTTCATTTTATTAGCTGATCAAATCACTAATATTGGTGATTAAATCAGTGTTTAAACATCAAGATTTGCAAATCTTTGGTCCCAAATTAAACAAATATGAGTAATTTTTACCCCCTTGAAATTGTGGGTCGCGGTAGCGAGACACAGCTTCAAGGGGGTGAAAATGTATTTTTTATTTCGCACTTCAAGGTTTAATTTTAAAAAGAACTAAGTGATGGGAGGTGGTTATGTCGTCCCCTTGGGTTTAAAGAGGAGTATCTGCATGCCAGATACAACCTTTCAACCCCAAGGGGGCGATGTGTTTCTATTTGTGGCGCTATCATTATGATTCACAGGTGGACCCGAATATCTGTTCTAACTAGACAAAAAGACAAGCTTAGAAGGATCTGCAATATCCAAATCTGAAGCCGTCCAGCAAATTCGGGACGTTGATTCGATGTTGTTTTAATGTTGGGCCAGCATTTTAATGTTGGGCCAACATTAAAACAACAATGGGTCAGCGCCTTGTGTTTGATGGGATTGCTAAAACATTTTCCAGCGTCCAATGACGAGAAATATTTATATCTGAAACGTTTCTATTCAAGATATACTGGCTGAGCATCAACCACAAAGTATTCGACCAACAGCATTGTTTTCTTATCCTTTGATCAACAACTTGCTTCAGGACGTATGAGACCCATGGCTATGGTGTCGTGTGCGAAATATTTGTTGCCCTTGGTGACCAACTAGCATACCGGATATGGCGTTCTGGGAAGACAGCCGTCCTGTTAAAAATTAGCGAGAAATAATGGGGGATTGACAGAAGCGATCAGAATCTTTAAATGCAATTTTCTTTGAATAAATAAACAGAACATAAAAAGAGAGTGTTACGCATAATACAGATCAAACACAAAAATCTAGTGACATTTTATATTCTGGGATCACCAACAAATATCAAACATTAACAACTATTGATAACAGATACATAGGCCTATGATGTAGTGAAAAGTAACCAGGCAGTAACTTCCCACTTAAAGTAGTAGTAGTAAATTTACGTCACTTTTCGACACTAATGGTCACTAAGTGACATTGTAATCGATAAAAACAGTGCAGTCCTATGATGAGATAAATTCTATACAGATGATGATGTTAGGGTGAGGTGATAAAGCATGGTGGGTTCTGGGCATGTCTAGGGGATTTACCCCCAGCGCCTGCACTGATATGATGGTGATCACCAAGTTAACACGAGGCGTTCACTCATGTTGGTTTATTGTTGGGCCAGCGTCGCAGACGGTGGCCCAACATTAAACCAACATCGGGGGCTGGATTAGCACGGTTGTCGAACGGAGGAACCAGGGTACAATTGAACTATTGAACTATAGTGCGTGGACTTACCAGTCATACACGATGAATGACCGAGATTCCCTTGTTAATGATGCCAATAGTGAATATACACAGTACCGTTATGTTTAATTTGTATACCAGAGATTCGTGATTGTTTCGGATCGTCAGTTTTTGTTTCCTGTGTTGCCTAGTTTAGGCTGCTCATTTTCTAGTGTTTCTTAATCATTGTGTTGTTGAATCGTTTGCTTCTATTATCATCATCTGAAGCTGTTATTACTAATGCAATTTCCAGATTCAAATGATGAACAATAATGTCATTGATGAAAAATAAATTGTATTAACAAAGCATCTACCACTGCAAATTTCAGTGGTATTTTATTTAGTCTGAAATTTGCTTTAAACTGTATATATATACGGTTCCGCAGCACAATTGACAAATTGACAAATATATATAATATTATATGCCTTGTGTGTAACCCATACCTGGAGAAAGCTGATCTAGCATTTCTGTTATTTTTTGAATCAACGGTATTTACACAATTGATAAGATCAACGATCCAAGTTGTAGTTGGATGGTTCTGGTGATGAGCTGTTCAGCAATATATTCTGACTAATTTAAATAACAGCACTGCGGTAAATATCGCCCTAACGCCAAACGGATCAGGGCCCGTATTCTCGTACAAGTTACGATAAATCGTAGGCTTCTGATTGGTCGAGATGGCCATCTCGACCAATCAGAAGCCTACGATTTATCGTAACTTGTACGAGAATACGGGCCCTGTCCATTTTATTGGTGTTAACACCTTACAATCTGTGATATTATGTTTGACAATCGGATTCAGCTTGATCACTCCGGGAATGTATATTCCTCTAATGATCGATCATTGTCATGATGGTGATCAACAAGCTAACACGAGGCGTTCACACAATGTTGGTTTAATGTTGGGCCAGCGTCGCAGACGCTGGCCAACATTAAACTAGCATTGGGTGAACGTCTCGTGTTTGCTGGTCACTTGGCTGGTCATGCCCTCCTCATTCATTACTGAGGCAATGAGACACAGAACATGTAGACGAATTGGATCACTATCTATAGTGTCCGTCGCTGACTGATCATCAATCAGGGCTATAATTAAGATATCAATCAATGTAGACGTCAGAGGAATGGCCAAACCACCAGTTCACACATTGTCCACAGCAAGAAGACGAAATCTATCTATAGTAGAGGATGTGATATATTTCTAATAAATTAAAACAATAATAAATATTAACAAAACGACTATTGACAATAATAAATAATGGCATTCATTCATTCATTCATTCATTCATTCATTCATTCATTCATTCATTCATTCATTCATTCATTCATTCATTCATTCATTCATTCATTCATTCATTCATTCATCCATTCATTCATTCATTCATTCATTCATTCATTCATTCATTCATTCATTTATTCATTTTTCATTCATTCAATCTTCATTCGTTCGTTCATTCACTCATTTGTACAAATGAATGTTTCAACGATATCGCGAGGTTACACGTTTTCAAATAGTAATTGTATTATTGTAAATATTTCAGCCATATTGGAAGTCGATTTAATAACTTTTTAAATGAATTATAAATTTGTGACATATGTAGCTGATCTTATTTCAAATGCCTGGTAGAAAAGGCAGCATGCCTTATTTAGTTGAACATGATTATATTATATTTTCCTAATTATTATTATTATTATTGTCAAAATTATATTGCATCTTTATGTATATAATCTATTTATATATTTATTGTGACTAAAGAGTCATCAAGAGCTGGGTCCTTTGTTTGATATATCATGTAGTTGTTGTTGCTGTTGATGTACATACATGACACTGAAATAAACAATATATATCTAGTACGTATGTACTTGAGACTCAGTGGGTTAACTGGTTGTGTGTGACACACATTCATTCATCAGTCATTCTGACT
>OZ024908.1:83969098-84247931 GCA_964017125.1 Flabesymbios commensalis | reverse complement strand
CGGTCATCCTGACTGACAGTGACCGAATGTTTGCCACCAACAAGTGTAATGAGGACATCATTCAAGGAGTCAATGGGTGACGAAGATATGGGGATTGCGGGCTCAAGAGGATTGCCAGGGATATTATATCACTCCCCTGGAAGCACCAGCGCCCCATCCCACTAAGAATCCTAAAATTAGGATTAACTTATCTTTCTCTCTTTTTCATTAGAAAAGTTCAGATAAATCCTAACTTTTCCGATGAAAATACGAGAAAATTAGGATAATCCTAATTTTAGGATTCTTACTGGGATTGGTCCCAGAAGTTGAAGCATTGTATGATGGATGTTGGGCCAGCGTCGCAGACGGTGGGCCAACATCCATCATGCAATGGATCAACTTCGTGTTTGCTTCGCTGGTGAAAGGAAAGAGCCTGTTTACGGCGACTCTTTATTTTGTTGTTGACTGGATACATATTTAACTTCCTACGAAATGTACACATAAAGTGTTTTAAACGGTGGGTCAACATTCACTATACAATGAGTCAACTCTGTGTTTGCTTCGCTATGAGTGACAGTAAGTAAAGAACCTGTTTACAGCGACTTTTTATTTTGCTGTAGCCTGGATATAATATATTAGTTAACCTACTACAAAATATCCTGGTAGAGTTTTATAATACATAATAATAAAATATTATGTTTACGATTTGATGCTGCGCAGGGCTATAGTACAACTCTCAGAAATTAAAGGGGGGATATGAATAATGTTGCATCAAACATATCTACAATTTACTGCTTTTATGTGTATAGTTAGTTAATTGGAAGCATAGAACAATAAGGCTTGAAATGTTTGCACGTTTCATTGAATGATGCCCACTGATGACACACTACTAGATTTATACATGTAGTTGTGTGAAAAGTCTTAAATGCAATAACTATTTACTTTATAAGCATGCAGTTGATTTCAGTTGGTTTTTCAAAACAATGTGATACCAAGTGGATGCCAAAATATAGTAGCTGCTTATTTTCCAAGGTAACAGTTACCATGGCTACGGCATCGTGGCTTTAACCCTTAAAGCGCTAAGAACGAGTATAGTCGTTTTTAATCCGTTGTATTATCAGGTTAATCGCTGTTATTAGTATGAAATGTGTGTTTAAACACCAAAATTTTAAAATGTGTGTGTATCAAATTAAGCATATATGAGTAATTTTTCACTGACTTGAAGTTGTGGGCCGCGTTAGCGAGAGACAACTTCAAGTGGGTGAAAATTTATATTTATATTGTAGCGCTTTAAGGGTTAAATTAGTTTTTAAATTGCCTTGCATTGCCAAAAGACAGTAGTTATTCACTTTTAACCCTTTGAAGCCTGAATTTCCCATGGTCATCTTCATTCACTACAAGCCGCGAATTGCTGTCTCGACTTATAGTGATTAAAGATAATACAGAGGGTGACAAATGAAGAAAAGATAGTGTTATTTTTAAGACAGTTGCACGTGAATTGTCGCCACTAGTTGTAAGAAATTAGGTATTTTTTCAGATGCAAGATGATGCTTTGAGGCATTGTGAAGGCTTAAAGGGTTCAGGTAAGCAGTTGTTGCCTTGTAGCTTTGCAAAACACACACTACATAGACCTACTAAGTCAATGCCGAAATAGAGTACCATTGAAAGCAGTTACTATCTGTTGCCTGTGCACAATTATTGTATTATACATCATCTACTGCCTGAATTCAAGGACAACAGGATGTCCATCAAAATGCAGTCCCACGCTTGCGCCTAGCACACACCGGATATACGTCATGAGTGTCTTTATTGCCTCCACTCTGATGGCTCGCTGTCACAGAGGAAGTCTGACTGCGCAGACTCAACCACAACCTATACTTCCGCTGTATTTCTCATTTCCATGTTTCTCGTGTGTAGGGCGCTACCGCGACCACAACTTCAAGTGAGTTAAAATTAGTCATATATGTGCAATTAGAAGCAAAATATATGCAGATCTTAAAACAAATAATGCTAATTTTTCTTACAATTTTAATAGACAAGCAAAAAGGATAAAAACGGATGTAAACGGGATTAGTACCTTGAGGGTTAATTATGACTAGTCCTTACCTTTCTAATGGTAAAAGATAAAATAAAGTTAGGGTCAGATCAACATTAAGATTTTCTGTAGAATGAGACGCTGGTGCGTTGTTATTCTATTAAATATGAGTCATTTGTCATTAAAAAGTTCAGAATAACTGAAAGTTTAGATAAATTTAAATAATATGGGTAAGCTAAAGGGTGAAATTGATTGGGAAGTGCAAATGATGTGCTCACTCACTCACTCACTCACCTCACTCACTCACTCACTCACTCACTCACTCACTCACTCACTCACTCACTCACTCACTCACTCACTCACTCACTCACTCACTCACTCACTCACCTCACTCACTCACTCAAACCGCAGTCTATTTAGTTCCACTATTTGTTATAGTGTTGAAAATGTGTTTATTATATACATTTTACATCATACTTTTTTATAAATCAAAAAATGCTGTACAGTAGTTATTCCTCCTACTTCTAAAATGTTCTGCTCTTCTTGACGTTTATGAAATACCCATACATCTATATCCCTCTCGATTGATTCTGTAAACTGCCAAGGTAATTCTGTATGGTGACAGATGGCGCCACCGGTCGCCAGCGGCAGGGCAGTGCCCCTGGTGGCAGGAAATGAGCTGATTACTAGGACCGATACACCAATCTATTATTGGATGGATGCGGACACAAAGAGCAGAACCATGTCACATCAGTAAGCCGTGCATCAAACCCTGGAAGACTGTTGTCCACAAAAAAAGATATTTTTTTGTTTTACAAGCATTTGTGCAGCAATTTTTTTTAAATTAATATGCCATTCAGTGTCGTGAGATGCAGTGCCACCCTAAATTTGGCAAATTCAAGTGAATTTCGGTCACTTGTGGATCGCGGCAGCGAAGCACAGGTTCAATGGACAGAAAATATAAATGCAATTGCTCAGAGCCCTGCGGTAACCCTTTAATCCAGGGGCCGACTTTAGACGTCAGAGTCAGATTCTGACGTCTAAAGTCATAAGCATATGTCAATATAACAATTTTAATTCAACCGTGCTGAAAATAATTATAATGGCCGTAGACCTATAACATAAGTATTCAAATAAAGCGGAACGGGCTAACTAAGATATTTATGAGGAAAAAACCCTTTAGTGTGCATGGTTTACCTTTGCACGACACAAATGTCCACGTTGAAAGTAACATGGGTGTATGGTAATGTAGTGTCCAGCCAATACATATTAAAAACATATTAGAAGCAAACGACATGTAATAATCGAGTCAGTCAGAAATCAGATATTGCAGATGGTGGTCCGCAATGAAGGTCAACCATGAGGCACCGCCTGTGCGATCGTGCATGTATCAACAGCTGGTCTTTAGCAATGATCACGAACCTCACGAGGACTGCACGAAATATCCCAGCAAACACGGGGCGTTCACCCAATGTTGGGTAAATGTTGGCCCAGCGTCGAAGACGCTGGGCCAACATTTACCCAACATTGGTTAAACGCCCCGTGTTTGCTGGATTGCCACATTAGAAAGATAAGACACGAATACGAAGCATTGAGCCAATGTTGGTTTATTGTTGGGCCAGCGTCGCCAACGGTGGCCCAACATTAAACCAACATTGGTTCGCTGCGTCAGGTCTGCTGGGTTATTAACTATGTTACATAGACATCCTAGAAGCAGCCAAAAAACATCGTAATTATATATGAGATGAGACAAAAATATGTATATAAATTTATCAAATGCGCAAGTACAGATTTTAAATAAGCAATTGTTGAAACGTTCAGCAATTACTACTTTCATTTTAAAATGTGAATGGAAAGTGAAGGGAAAAATGTCAGGAAGTATGTTGAGAACTGTCAGTCAAGTCATCCGCTTCAGTCATATGTATCTAAGATAAAATAAGAAACAACATTCACATAGTCGTCTACCGTTGTTCAACAACCAGTCGTCCGTCAAAATCGGTCCAGGTTCGCGTTGGTGACGGACAACGTAGAACATAAGCCCAACATTAATCATGAGCAAAAAAGAAAGACGTTAGTGGGTTAGTGACCCACGGACGACTACATGATGACGGGACGACAATAAACCAACATTGGGTCAATGCCTCGTGTTTGCTGGGTTACCTTTTTCTGTTTCACTTGAATACCCGTCGTATGTGTCTACGGCCACTATAAATAGCTTGCACTTTCAGTGCGGTGATCGACTCTAGACGTCAGAAGCTCTGACGTCTAGAGTCGATCCTGAAAAAAATAAAAAGGATCGACACTTACTTTCAGACGGTCAAAAGAGTTTCGAGTACGATATGCAAACGGTGTTCATTTGAGTGCTGCTCGAGAAAATTTAGCTTTCTTTGGAATGAATATTGCTTTACGTCGCTTTCTGCACAATCATGGCAATATCGCGACAGAAGGAAGCCAGAAGCCGGGACTATGCCCTACCCTTATTTCGAATAACTTCAAGGGTTCTTTATAGTTCACAGTACCATAGGCAGCACTGTACACTCTACGCCTTTGAACAGTTTGGAGCACTGTATATGCACAGCCACGATGACAAATATTCGACCTGACCGGGATTAGAACCTGGTACCTCCAGGTTACAAGCCCCAGTCGATACGAATGAGCCATCGGGGCCGGCCAGCATTCTTTGGAAATGAAAGGGTACATCCTTTCATATCCAAGGGGGCGATTTGCTGAAGGAATAAAGCGTATGTAACATGTTGTACAAAAACAAAATGCAAATTCATTCAATACCTATTTTGTAAATATCGGACCTGATCTAGCATAAAATATGGAAGATCCTACTCGGAAATCACACATGCAGTTTCTCACCAATCCCACGTATTCTTGTTTCTCCTCTAACCCTTAAAGCGCTGAAATGTTTTTTTTTGTATAAGTTATTTCCCCTTTATTTAAACACTTATGTCATAGGTCTATGATCAGTATAATTTTTTTTATTCTTTCAGTGCAGGGACTGACTTTAAGACGGTCCCCGCGCTGGATGGGGTAAACTCGTTGATGGAAATACTTGAACATTTGAACACAATAAATTTAGCCATAGGCAAAATTTCCGATTTTAAACATCCTACATTAACCCATGAACATATATTATATATAACATATACCCAGTAAAAATGTAAAATAAAAGCTCTATAGGCACATGCCTAAAATGTAAGCCAAGTTGTTAGCATAGATTCAGCATTGATCCTTTCAGCACGGAAACTGACGTATATATACGTCTGATTCTGACGTATAAAGACGTTCCCAGCATTGAAAGAAAATATTCAATGTAGACCCAGGTATAGGTATTCAAATAAAGGAGAAAGAGCTGACTAAGTTATTTATGATAATTTTAAATTGAAGAAAAACATTTGATCTTCATGGCTTATATAAAAATCTGTCACTATTGTAAGGGTTAAGGGAGTCAGGCAGACAATATATGGGCATAGGCGATTGGACGTAAATCCATCACGTGACAGCTACAAATGAAGTAGACGATAAGATGGGGTTACGTGCCAGCCAGAAATGCGTCACGTCTGTAGATGGCGCCGCTCTAATCACATTCAGAAGATTGTAGGAGTTACGAGATACGTCTGGCTTGGGCTTACACGTACTACACAAGGGGCTAATAACAGCTCCCCTGTGTCGTGATTTTTGTTACCGCTTGACCCTTAAAGCGCTGAATTAATTCGTAAAAAACATCGCAAACAAAGGGTTTTTTAAATCATCATTAATGTTTTAGTTAGCCCTTTCTGATTCATTTGAATACCTATGTTATGGGTCTACGGCCATTAGAAATATGTTGATTCTTACAGTGCGGGGATCGACTTTAGTCGTCAGAATCTGACGTCTACAGACGTCAGATTCTGACGACTAAAGTCGATCCCCGCGCTGTAAGGGTTAAATTGCAAAAATGAATTATAGCTTTTAAACGTGGGATATTTTTTCCATCATGTTGACACTGCTAAGGGGCGGGGGCCCTGGTGCAGTGATTAAAGCTGCCTGCTTCGAAAGTCGGAGATCGCGGGTTCGAACCCCTCTCTGGCCTTCAAGTTTCAAAGAAACAAAACTTTTTTTCCCCGCTCACTCGTAAAGATTTAATATTGTGGGGAGCCTCCTTGACTGAGATGTATCGTGCTCGGCCTCAGACCACCAGGGCACGAATTTCGAATCCTGTGTCTGGAGGGCAGTGTCATCTCATTCATCTCACCATCTTCAGGAGGTTCTCCAGGCCCACTTTAGCCTACATGTGTACAAAGGTGGCCTAAACTCCCATTAATTTTATTACATTTGACACTGCTAACCTTTTAACCACCAAGTTATTTAATTAGAATTTTCAGTCACTCGAAGTTTTGTCTCGAAGACGCGATCCACAAATTCAAAATTATACGTGAAATAAATTATTATGTTTACTATTTTTGTGAACAACATACTGTTTATCAGAATCTATTGCTGCTGATATATCGGTGGTATGTGGACAGTTCTCCTTCGTGGGGTTCGTGTGGTGGTTCTGTAAAAGATAAAGCCAAAGAAGCTCTACATTCTTAGCTGTGGAAAAGGCCGAGGCCATCTTGACCACTCCGAAGCCTACGATATATCATAACTTGGACGAGAATACGGACCCTGGCTGCATGGCTTAGACGTTCAACGCGCCTGGGACTAGTTTGAAAATACTAATTCTCATCAGTATTTATTCTTGCCTAACGTCTTTCTGTTCCCTGAGGATAATGGTGCGAACTGATACCCACCTTTGACGGATGCTGTTTTTGCTGATTTTCAGGTGATTGTATTTTCTCTTGACGTGTTGAGTGAGCACTTCACATTTATAGTAGCGTAAGATGAAATCCACAAAAATAACGGTGACATCGCAAAGACATGCTCAATAAACATGATTTATTGAACCAATGTTGGTTTAATGTAGGGCTACCATCACAGACGTTGGACCAACGTTAAAACAACATTTGTTTAGCTTTATAGTTGAGTTTACAGGGTGTACAATTGTATTCTAATATTAGCATTTTTAGTAAAGAGTAAGTTAAATTATTACACGTGGTTCACTCTGGAATCGGCATGCGTAGGACGGTGTCTATAAATAGCTACGATAAGGGACTCCCTAATAATTAAGCCTGAATAATATAAATAACATTGAGCCATGCGTAGGCCGACAGCTTGATTGATGCAAATGAAATGAAATGAATCGGGATTTAGGCCACCTTTGTGCACATATAGGGTAAACTAGGGCAGGAGAACCTCTTGAGGATGGTGAGATGAATGAGATGATACTTTCCTCCAGACACAGGATTCGAAATTCGAACCGTGGCAGTCTGAGGCCGAGCACGCTACCTCTCGGTCACGGAGACTCCCCACAATACTGAGATTTACACGTGGATGGGGAAGAAACATTTTTGTTTCTTTCAAACCGCCGAGACCGGGAACCGAACCCCGAACTCTGGCGTGAAAGGCAGCGGTGCTAACCACTACCCTAGGGCCCCCGCCCCCTTGATTGAAGCTGGGTTGAAGCAATATCTTCAAAATCACTTAGAATCGCTGATGACAGGCTTCGACACTTTTGCCACTGGCCTGATTCTGAGTGGGTACTATTTGTATGGGCTCGAGTATCTTGATGAAAAGTGACCACAGTGACTACTCCGCGGGTTACACGAGATCAACACTTTCTAAATGCCCTCCGTTACACAACAGCATGTTTTACAACGCCAAACTGAGAGCCATGGTTTGGACTTGCTAGCTGACTGTTCGTTTGAATTTGTGGAATTATTTACTCATAAATTTTACTCAAGAATATCGACTTGCTATGATTTGAAAGCCTGATCTTAACTCTATCAGCATGGGACAGTCTTTATACGTCAAAATCTGACGTCTGTAGACGTCAGATTCTATCATATAAAGACGGTCCCCGCACCGAAAGAATTAAAATATTTCTGATGGCCGTGACCCATAACCATAGGTATTCAAATGAACCAGAAAGAACTAGCTGAGACATTTATGATACCTTCAGTCTCCATGGTCTGAACAAAAATGAGTCAGCGTTGTAAGGGTTATGTCAGCGTTCGGTATGAAAAAAACATACAGTATACACTGTTTGCACGATTTTGCGCATAAACAGGACTCCCAACTAAATAGTTCTGTTTTAATCATTGTGTGGCGTGTTGTAATAGAAAAGAGGATGACAGGACTCCTAACTAAATAGTTCAGCGTTTAGTCACTGTGTGGCGTGCTGCTATTGGGAAAGGTGTATTATTGATCTTGTTTGATGCAGGGCTTGACAACTGTGGGTGGTGGCTCTGACGTAATTGCGGAATACCCACAGGCCACTATTGCATTCTGGGGCCAACGTATCCGTGTATAATGAACAGTGGAGTATGGCTTTAACCCTTACAACACTGAATTAATTTTGTATAAATCATAGAAACCAAAGGGTTTTAATCAATTCAAAGTTGTCATAAATGTCTTGGTCAGCTATTTTTGATTTATTTGAATACCTTTTAATAGTTTTACTCTTACATTGCGGGGACCGACTTTACTTGTCAGAGTCTGACGTCTAATGACGTCAGATTCTGACGCTGTAAAAGGGTTAACACTTTACCCGCTAAGTTACCTTATTTAATTGTTCATCCACCTGAAGTTGTGTCTCGCTACACAACTACCGCGAGTCACAAATTCAAGTAGATGAAACTGTATCATATTTTTTAAATTTGAGACTAAGCATTTGAAAATTTGCGATGTTTAAACATACATTTTGCCGTCAATTACATTGATTTGATCGGCTACATAAAACGGATTAAAATAACGGCCAAGGTGTATTTATCGACACCCACCAAACGAAAAGACGGTATATCAACTCACGTGGGGTTAAATTGTCAATCAGTACCCGCCATTCATTTTTGATGTCGAGATATTTTTGTTGATTTACCTTTATGATTTTACTTAATGTACATCTGCGTTTATGACCTTATTACCCACATAGTTTGTGAAACACATATTCGTATTTGTTGTGCCTTTATGTTTTCCACTTAATTTATTGCATACTTTCATGTCATCAACATACATTTATTTAAGACATTTTTAGATGTAGACCTGGGCCCTAATTTGGAAAATCCATAAATATGTTTGTGATAGATGCTCAGCCAATCTAACAATTCAATCTTGCAGATGTCTTTTTTTCATAAAAAGTGTTATTTTTCATCGTTTGAAACTGGAATTTGCGTCAGTAATTCCAGCTTTAAATGATGAAAAATAAAACCAAACGATTCAGCAGCGCGAGGTGTTAACCCTCAAAAGCGCTGAATATGTTTTTAAAAAACCATGGCGACCAAAGGGTTTTTTCAATTTGTAATCATCATAAATGTCTTAGTTAGCTCTTTCCGATTCTTTTGAATACCTATGTTATGGGTCTACGACCATTATAATTATTTTTTACTGTTACAGTGCGGGGATCGATTTTAGTCGCCAGAATCTGACGTCTACAGACGTCAGATTCTGACGACTAAAGTCGGTCCCCGCGCTGCAAGGGCTTACCAACAGCATCGATATTCATACTGTTTCTCGATTCTAGCATTCGACGCCGGAAAACGGCGTCTCTGCAAATTTGATCACACGTGGCTTTAGCCGTGTCGTCCTCTCCGAGGCCGTGGATTGATGTATTTGCCATACCCGAAAAATCCAACATGGCGGTGACTGAGAGCGATCCCGACCCTAAGGTCCGAATGTCCCTAACTTTTAAATGACTGTGCGACCTCTGAGCTGAGCATGCGGGCATGGGACTGAAATGTTACTGATTCTAAAACCTGATTATGCCCCGATATTTTCTGATATGACAGTCCAAAGCAATGTTCCACGAATTTGTACGCGGTCAATCTGTGGCTGAATCAGCCACTGGGGCTAATGTGACTTCTGCTGTAAAACTCTTCCAAAAACTTGAAGAAGTCAGCAAACCCGAGTGCGGTATAACATGAATAACCCCGTTGCTCTTTGTATAATTTGACCGTTCCTTCTGATCTGATTCGACACTGGACACTTTCATTTCCTGTCTGTGTACGTGATGTCATTATCGCCTGACAGGATATGTATGACAGAAACTCTCTAAACACTAGATGCTCCTCCAATGCTGTGTCAATGTTGGGACAGTGCCGTACACAGTGGAACAACATCTTGGTGGACCAACGTCTTGGGTTTGCTGAAAAATCTAGGGATTTTTTACAGTCATTTCCCGGTTTTGATTTTCGGATTCTAACCCCTGCAGCACCAATTCCGTCTGCACCCTTTGAATTGTCACCGAAATGAATCACATATTTTGTGGTAGATTCTCAGTGAACAAAGTAATTAGCCCTCGACCCTCATCCTGCTAAGTTAATTTATTTAAATTTTCATACACTTGAAGTTGTGTCTCGCTACCGCGACACACAACTTCAAGTGGCTGAAAACTAGTCATATTTGTTTAATTTGAGCACAAATATATTTACAAATATTGGTATTTAGACATAGGCCTACAGTTCATTCCGAATAATAGTGATTTGGTCGATTAATATAGTAAATTAAAAACGACAATAGTCGTGATCAGTAGGATAAGGGTTAAAACACTTAATTATTTTTGTTTAAACCATGGACACCAAAGTTTCTTTCAATTTGAAATCATCATAAATGTCTTAGTTATCTCTTTCTGAATCATTTGAATACCTGTGTTATGGGTCTATGATCAATATAAATATTTGTACTCTTATAGTGTGGGGATCGACTATAGACGTCAGGATCTGACGTCAACAGACGTCAGATTCTGACGTCTAAAGTCTATCCCTGCGTTAAAAAAGTTAAAGCACTGAAATATTTATAAACCATGGACACCAACGATTTCTTTCTATTTGAAATCATCATAAATGTCTTAGTTAGCTCTTTCCGCTTCATTTAAATAATTGTGTCATGTATCCACGGCCACTATAAATTTGTAATTCTTACAGTGTGTGGACCGATGATTTTGGACGTCAGATTCTGACGACTGAAGTCGGTCTGTGATAACCGGGTTAAATATGGCATGGTTTATCTTGAACAAAATAAACTATTTCTCTTCATTTAGCTCTAGGTGAAAATTGCGTTAGCAATCCCAGCTTCAAATGATTGCAAACAAATAAAACCAGGATATGTATGACTGCCGAACACAGAGGTTCACTCGTGTCACCAGTGTCTCTATCTCTACTTCAGACACTGGTCATCTTCCCCAGATCAGCTAATATTAACCACCAGGGGACAGAGATTTCACAGCCACTCTCTGTACTGCCGCATCTAGGTGCGTGGGAAAAAGCCCGCTTCTTTCAGAATGATGGCCTCACAGAGTGCAAAATAACTCGATTTATGCTATTACCATTGACGCTTCTGAAAATGAGATAAAAATATCTAGGCTGAATATACACTGATATATACTGTATGTAGTAAAAATTGTGCTTAGCTCATACTTTTGAAAACTCCATTAAATTAATTATCAATAAATATAAAATTGAAAGCGGAACACTCATGGATACCCTCAGGTTTGTATGACGAGCACTGCGTGCACAAATTCCCATGTGCTGGCAGCGGATGGGCAGGTGTGCATCTAAACACAACTGGCCAATCACGATCTACCTCACCGCTGGTAGTTCATTTATGAACTGCTGGCTGCTGGTTGGCAGACGGTGACGTAACAGACGACAGAGACCCATGGTGTTGGATATGTGTGAGTGCCACACAAAATCTCAGTGGGTGACTGTGACACTCACTGATAGCTGAGTGTAACACAGAGGTAGCGTACCCTACACTTATTTCCACGTCTTTACTTCACGACAGGCTCACCCTTTCAACCCTATTGATATCAAAACATTATTTTCCATCCCTGAAAACTGACCTTATTTTCTGCAACTACGGATTTTAGAACGCCAATTATTATTTAAACTGTTCAACAAGATTTGGAACCTTTATTTAATTTGTCACCCACTTCATTTCCTTTTCACCTATTATACGTCGACGAGAAATACGACAGCTATGCGAGGCGTGTAGTGGTTTAAGATGTTAATGGTAAATTTAGGATCGAAAGGGTTAATTCACCCTTTCAACACCAATCTTGACCGTGTCCGTTTTAATTCATTTTATTAACCGATCAAATAATTGGGAACGAAATAAACGTTCAAACTTCAAATGTTTGGTCTCAGATTTAGCAAAAACGAGTAGTTTTCTCCCACTTAAAGCAGCATAACTGTTTTGTTTATTTCGATATAAATAACCTAAAATGTTCAAAAATATCATTCATATATTTTTAAAGGCCTTATAAATGCACAAAATCGATGTAAATGTAGCTGGATTAGATCACGACGCGATACACCATCAAATTCATGCTGTCACCAGCGCCCCACCCACGAGACCGTCAGGATAGGAAGAGATTGCTATGGTCACAGAATGCATCAAATTATATGGTGTGGTAAATCGGTCTATGTGTACAATATGAACGTAATAGTGGTTAATTATGGGCCAATATAATGTTACATTAGACCAGCATCAAACCCCTTAATAACAAACACGAGACGTTGAGCCGCATTGGTCTAACGCTGGGCCCCAGCCGTAGACGATGGGCTCGAATTAGTCCGACATCGGATCAATGCCTCGTGTTGGCTACGATGCCAAGCTCCCCCCCATCTTCATCTATCCAGTTGTCTGCTACCGGCAGACTGGTAGTCTGACGGTCTGACCTGACTGGGCAGGGTGAGCCCCCCATGAACCACCGGTTGGTGTCCTAAGACTAGGTCAGCCCGTAGATTCACCAAGCAAGCACGAGTCACTGACCCATTGATGGTTCAATGTTGGTACAGCTTCTACGATGCTGGTACAGCATTGACCCATCAATGGGTACATGTGTCTGGCTTTCTGGGACCTCAGCTACCGCTCCCGTAAAGGAAGATTTGTTTACAATTATTTTATTTTATCGCATTTCGCAATTTATATCACTGCATGTGATAGTCCATGGGCCAGATATGAAAACCCCCCCCCCCCTGGGGATTTTTGAAGACTGATTTTTGGACACCATGTTATATGACTATTCAATATCTGCTTGTTTGCATTCAAAATATTGGGGCATAAAAAAATACTGGGTCATTAAACATATGCACCCCCTGAATTTTAAGCGGTAAATTTAATTTTAAAAAAATCATGTTGTGTATATTTTTTACAACTGCAAGTATTTATTCTTATAATTAAACACTAGTTATGTTACAAGAAGATGCTATGTGAGACGAAAATAATAATAATAAAAAATTATGGGGTTTATAATTATATGTAATAACCCTTTAAATCCCAAATTCCAGATATCGTTTGCTACGTTTTCATGAAAATCTAATCTGAAAACCCTCTCCACCCCCTCCTCAAGGGCGAGATATTTCAAAACAATAATTTTAAGACAGCTTATTCAATATCCAATAAATATCTGCTTGTTTGAACTCAAAATATTGCGACAGGAAAAAATACTGGTTCATCAAACATATGTACCCCCTTGAATTTTAGGCGGTAAATATAATTTACTGAAAGGCATGTTGTATATATATTTTCAACTACAGGTATTTATCCTAATAATTAAACACTAGTTATGTTACAAGAATATGCTATGTGAGACGAAAATGAGAAAAATAAAAGGATATGGGGTTTATCAATATATGTAATAACCCTTTAAATCCCAAATTCCAGATATTGCTTGCTACGTTTACATAAAAATCTAAAATGAAAACCCTCTCTACCCCTTCCTCCGGGGCGAGGTATTTGGAGACGATAATATTTAGACACCTTATTCAATATCCATTCAATATCTGCTTGTTTGCAGTCAAAATATTGCGACAGGAAGAAATATTGGGTCACCAAACATAATGTACCCCCTTGAATTTTAAGCGGTAAATTTAATTTACTAAAAGTCATGTTGTATATATTTTCTCAACTACAGGTAGTTAATCCAAGAATTAAACACTAGTATTGTTACAAGATGTTATGTGAAACTAAAATAAAAAACAAAACAAATATGGGGTTTATTAATACATGTAATAACCCTATAAATCCCAAATTGCACGCCCTCTATGCTACGTGTATATGAAAACCAGATAAACAAAACCCTCTCCACCCCCTCCTCCTGGGCGGGATTTTTTAGGACAATAATTTTTTAGACACCTTATTGTTTATCTGCTCTATATCTGCTTGTTTGCACTCAAAATATTGGGGCTGGAATAAATAGCGGGTCATCAAACATATGTACCCCCTGAATTATAAGCGGTAAATTTAATTTCCTAGAAGACATGCTGTGATTGTTTTTTTAACTCCAGGTATGAGTTCCATTGAATAAACACTAGTTATGTTACTAGAAGATGTTAAGTAACAAGAAAATAACATAGATTAACAAATATGGGGTTCATTATAATATATAATGACTTTTTAAATCCCAAATTACACGTCTTTCGTGCTATGTGTATATGAAAACCAGAAATGAAAAACATCCCCTACCCCCTCACCATGGCTGGAATTTCTAAAGACAATAATTTTTAGACACCTTATTATTTATCTATGAAATATCTGTTCGTTTGCACTCAAAATATTGGGGCTGTAAAAAATATCGGTTCATCAAACATATGTACCCCCTGAATTTTAGGTGGTAAATCTAATTTCCTAGAATTTCCAGGTATGTGTTCCACGGAATAAACACTGGTTATGTTACTAGAAGATGTTACGTGAAGTGAAAATATAAAAAAATAACAAATATGGGGTTCATTACAATATATAATGACCCTTTAAATCTCAAAGTACACGTCTTCCGTGCTATGTGTATATGAAAACCATACATAAAAAACATCCCCTACCCCTCCCCATGGGCGGGATTTTTAAAGACAATAATATATAGACAACTTATTATATATTTATTTAATATTTGCTAGTATGCACTGAAGATATTAGGACAAGAACAATTAATGGGTCATTTTACACATTAAATTTGATATCAGAAAAGACTGGTTGTATCTATTTGTTGAACTCTAGTTATTTATTCCAAGGATTACACATTAAAATCACCCTAGTTATGTCAGTAGAAGATGTTATGTAAATAAAAAAAATAACTTGAATGAGAAAATATTTGTTTATTATTACATCATACATGTGATAACCAATTAACTCCTATATTACAGGTCTGTTATATTTAACCGGGTGGGTGGCCCACGGTCTATGAAGACTAACGATGAAATAGAATAGTCTGATATTGTCGAGTAGCATTGTCACTATATTTGGGAATGCCCGTGAGGCTGTATCAAATAAAAAATAGCAAATGAAAATCACAAAAATCAAAAGAGCGAAAAAGATGATTTACTTCACTGAATGTGATGTTAATTCCGACTACATTTTCTCATGGTCTGCGGAGAGCGTCCTAATGGCGGGCTAAAGGCTCAGATGCTGGCCCACACATAAAATCACCATACTAAAATAAATTACTATTTTTCAGGTGAGTGACATTCTCCATACCGGTACCGAAATTAAACATGACATTATATGCAGCTATCACCCATATCACACAAAGTAATAGCTTCTGGAATGCCTAACTGACATGAGACAATACTCTTTGTACTGTGAAATGTATCTATAATCACTTAAAAAATAAGAATAATTTTAAAAATCTTCCACTCTTTTTTTCAATGATGACCGTTATCTGTCTCACTATACAGAAAGTGTGTCTTACTCCGCTGTGATCCGGTTTGTTTTTGTGGGGTAACAATATTAAAAAAACAACTAACTTAAATACCTAATAACTCAGTAACCGGAGCAGTAAAATAAAAAAATAAAACACCATTTTCCATGGATTAATCTTTTGAATAAAATAAACAAAACAGTTTTGCAGCTTTAATTTCGACTTTAAAAATACTAACAAAATGGTACAACACATAATAATGGAATTCATTGGGGACGAAAAAATACACCCAGCTGTAGTACAGACTGCTGAACACACAAATAAAGTGTTCGCTATGTGGTTAGATGGTATAGTCATTTCACTATCATACCATAGTAGTGAGACCACACAAAAAAATATACTTTGGTGGTATACGATAGTATGTGTCAGCTAAACTGATATTATTTGTATTCTGAGAAAGTGACAAAGGTACTGATGTGATTCCCAATGGCAGACAAAAACATGGCAAAAGTTAATGACATTTCAACGTCACTTTGAGTTGTGTTTCTCACATCGTCAGTGTGTGAGAGACGGTGTCTTCGGTCCAAGTCTCAATTGTATTCCAATCAATTCCAATCTTAGTACAGAAGACACGGCCCAGCCTGAATTCACATCTGGAACGTTTTGGTTAGCGTTCGACCCTTTAGCCGCAGGTCCCGATTACATTTTTTTTTATCAGCACATTAAATGCCAGCTTTTGAACATGCTAAAACGTGATACCAATAAACAAGATTTCAAATAACCTCTCTGTTGTCTTCCGATTAATTTTCAATCACTTCAAGTTGTGAATGTCGCCGCGTCAGCGATAAACAACATCAAGGGTGCGAAAATTCAAATAAATAACTTGACGGCTAAAGGGTTAACCCTCGCACGCCTCTCGTCCCATTTAAAAATTCGTTGAGTAAAAAAATGATAAAATCCTTGGAAATAAATCATTTTTGTTTTCTCTTGAATTAATTAGTGTGCAAAGCGTTTCAGCTCATTCATATATGATAACTATTCATTTGTTAGGTCTGGATTCGTCTCCACTGATGCACCCCCTTCACAGAGGCAGTCCGCAGTCCGGGAGGTGTGGAGGAAATTCAGAAACCGGCAATTGTTGATTGTTTTTGATTTGCCAAATATCCCTCTAGGCTGCCACCGCTTATTCCATCAGTCTGGTTGCCATGGAGACTTTGGTACTGATGCTGAGGTGATGGAGACACAGCTGCGGATTAACCCTTGGCGGCCCAGCTGATTATTAACCCTTGTGCTGCTGAACCGTTATCTCGTATTTTTTATTCGTTTTAAACTGGAATTGCGAACGTAATTTCCAGCGCTAAATTAGGTAATTTGAAATGTCACCCACTTGATGTTGTGTCTCGCTACCGCGATCCACAACATTAAGTGCGTGCAAATTACACATATTTGTTTAATTTGAGACCAAATATTTGCAATTCTTGATGATTGAACGCACAATACGTTCCATATAACACTGATTTAACATGTTTAATCGAGTAATAAAACTGATTTCAAACGACTATAGTCGTGATTAGCGAGTTAAGGGTTAACTGGAATGGAAAACGTAATTTCCAGCTTATACGGTTCCAGCATCATACGGTTTAACACTTTAACTGCTCACGTTTGATGTCGAAGCTGAAATTGCGTGCTCGAATAAAGATCAAAACATTAAAATGGCTCCGTGGGATGACATCAATTTGTAATGAAGCATTGTATTCTGTATATCATGATTGGAAAGTTCTCAAAATTTTCAGATTAAAAAAAAACATTTTCATCAACATTTATATGAATCCACAGAAGACCTAAACAAAATATTTGCACACCGAAGGGTAGGTTGAATGTTAGCACAGCATTGTACCACATGTTGTTGGCATCGGACCAGCGTTGGACAGACAATCATTGCTGAAGATCTCCCCCATGTCTTCAATTTCAGACACCAATTAGCAGCGGTGTCTTTTATGTGGTCAGTTGAAGAAAGTGGATATTTGTAAGGTGTTGTAAAGTGTTGTATAATGCACTCACTTTTGATTACATGGGAATACACGAATAAAACTAGTTTAGTCTTTTTCAGTGCTTACAAATCTCACTTGACACTGTAATTTTAGCTAGTAAAGGAAAGTAATTGGATGAGATAAGTTATCAAATTAATACTGGTAGTATTCACATTAATCGTAAGATCTCCTTTTACACTGTAATTTTGGCAAGTAATGGATACGACTTGGATAGGGCAAGCTATCTAAATTAATACTTGTTTTATTCAAATTAATCGTTTGATCTCAATTGACACTGTGGTTTTAGCTAGTATTGTTATCTAGATTAATACGTGTATAATTCAAGGTGGGATTATCAATTTTATTAAACAAATTGGGTTAGATAGTGAAACACAAAAAAACGTATTGTCCGCGACAATAAAACGTATAGAACGCCAGCATGTAGCGACAATTTGTCGCTACATGCTGGCGTTTTTTCAGTGATTTTGCATTTTTTTATGATTTTTAATTTTGTTTATTTGAGATCCCCAGGCTTTATAAACTAAGATAATTTTTTTTCAAAATTGACATATCAACAAATAATGTCCCTTTAAATTATTTTACACTATTTAATTTGTATTCTTTATTTTCTTGTAATCCTACAATCGTTATTATCCTTTTACCAACCCGTGCAGTCGCTAAGGATATGTGTTTAATATGGCACGATAGTTTTATTGATATAATTATAATCTCAGTAGTGGATATGTTGTAGCCAGCACTGAGATATCAAAATGAGTATTGACGCCTCAGACGCCCTGTTGAACTCGTTGAATTTGAGATTTTAAGGACAAAACTGAATCAAGTGTAAATGGGAAATATTTTTGGGCCCACATATACATACGTAACTGGCAGATAAAAGGAATGAATGAATGAATGAATGAATGAATGAATGAATGAATGAATGAATGAATGAATGAATGAATGAATGAATGAATGAATGAATGACTGACTGACCGACCGACCGACCGACCGACTGACTGACTGACTGACTGACTGACTGACTGACTGACTGACTGACTGACTGACTGACTGACTGACTGACTGACTGACTGACTGACTGACTGACTGACTGACTGACTGACTGACTGACTGACTGACTGACTGACTGACTGACTGACTGACTGACTGACTGACTGACTGACTGACTGACTGACTGACTGACTGACTGACTGACTGACTGACTGACTGACTGACTGACTGACTGACTGACTGACTGACTGACTGACTGACTGACTGACTGACTGACTGACTGACTGACTGACTGACTGACTGACTGACTGACTGACTGACTGACTGACTGACTGACTGACTGACTGACTGACTGACTGACTGACTGACTGACTGACTGACTGACTGACTGACTGACTGACTGACTGACTGACTGACTGACTGACTGACTGACTGACTGACTGACTGACTGACTGACTGACTGACTGACTGACTGACTGACTGACTGACTGACTGACTGACTGACTGACTGACTGACTGACTGACTGACTGACTGACTGACTGACTGACTCACTGACTGACTGACTCACTGACTGACTGACTGACTGACTGACTGACTGACTGACTGACTGACTGACTGACTGACTGACTGACTGACTCACTGACTCACTGACTGACTCACTGACTGACTCATTGACTGACTCACTGACTCACTGACTCACTGACTCACTCACTGACTCACTGACTCACTCACTGACTCACTGACTCACTCACTGACTCACTGACTGATTGATTGGATGGATATATGACACTTGATAAGTGAATAAATGAGCACGCTCTATGTACTTCCCGATCAGGATGTCTCCTTCGTGCCAAGGTATCTGTCTGATTTTGCGCAGACCAGACATTGAGGGTTAATCATCTTGAACATAATAGATCGAGTGGTTTTAAATCCAATGTATTATATAGACAATCACCCATGACACCTGGAGTAAGTGTTGAACGCTGTCCTAATGATGCATCAATGCTGTCTGTCTGTGGGACTGAACCATCATCGAACCAATTTTTTTGCGCAAACTTTTGCGATGCTATATTGTAGAATTATAAGGATGATAAGAAAGTGACAGACCAGGGGTTATACTAGTATAACTATTGCGTTTTATCGCAAATTCGCGCTATGTGATGTCGTTGCGTCAAGCGACAGCGTGAGGTGCATAAACATAGGCGCATACATCCATTCAGTATCAGTGTGGTGTCACGGAGACAGTGTACCCGGCAATCAGGACACATTGACCAAATGTTGGGTTAATGTTGGGCCAGTGTGCAGAATCTGACAACTTGAAAACAAAGCTGCATAATCGGACAAATTGACCACAAGGCTGCAGAATCTGACAACTTCAACACAAGGCTGCAGAATCTGACAACTTCAACACAAGGCTGCAGAATCTGACAACTTCAACACAAGGCCGCAGAATCTGACAACCCGACCACAAGGCTGCAGAATCTGACAACCCGACCACAAGGCTGCAGAATCTGACAACCTGGCCACAAGGCTGCAGAATCTGTTCACAAGGCTGCAGAATCTGACAACCTGTCTACAAGGCTGCAGAATCTGACAACCTGAACGCAAGGCTGTATAATCTGACAATCTGACAACAAGGCTGCAGAATCTGACAACCTGAACACAAAGCTACATAATCTAACAACATGTCCACAAGGCTGCAGAATCTGACAATCTGACTACAAGGTTGCAAAACAAGAAAACCTGGCCACAAGGCTGCAGAATCTGACATCCTGACCACAAAGCTGCAGAATCTGACAACTTCACCACAAAGCTGCAAAATCTGACAAACTGACCGCAATGCTGCAGAATATGACAACAAGGCTGCAAAATCTGACAACCTGACCACAAGGCTGCAGAATATGACAAACTGACCACAAGGCTGCATAATCTGACAACCTGACCACAAGGCTGCAGAATTTGGCAACAAGGCTGCAGAATCTGACAACCTGACCACAATGCTGCAGAATCTGACAACCTGACCACAAGGTTGCAGAATCTGACAACTTGACCACGAGGCTGCAGAATCTGAAAACCTGGACACAAGACTGCGGAATCTGACAACCTGACCACAATGCTGCAGAATCTGAAAACCTGGACACAAGACTGCAGAATCTGACAACCTGACCACAAGGCTGCATAATATGACAAACTGACCACAAGGCTGCAGCATCTGACAACCTGACCACAATGCTGCAGAATCTGACAACCTGGACACAAGACTGCAGAATCTGACAACCTGGACACAAGACTGCAGAATCTGACAACCTGACAACAAGCCAGTAGAATATGACAACATAATCACAAGGCTGCAGAATCTGACAACCCGACCACAAGACTGCAGAATCTGACACCCTGGCCACCAGGCTGCAGAATCTGATAACCTGGCCACAAGACTGCAGAATCTGACAACCTGATAAAGCTGCAGAATATGACAACTTGACAACAAGGCTGCAGAATCTGACAACACGACCACAAGGCTACAGAATCTGACAACCTGACGTCACGGCTGCAGAAACCGACAACCTGGCCACATGACTGAAGAATCCGACAACCTGACAACAAGGCTACAGATTCTGACAACCTGACAACAAGACTGCAGAATCCGACAGCCTGGCCACATGACTGCAGAATCTGACAACCTGACACCAAGGCTGCAGAATTTGACAACCCGATCACAAGGCTGCATAATCTGACAACCCGACCACATGATGCAGAATCTGACAACCTGACAACAAGGCTGCAGAATCTGACAACCTGAGAACAAGGCTACCGAATCTGACAACCTGACAACAAGACTGCAGAATCCGACAACCTGGCCACATGACTGCAGAATCTGACAACCCGACCACAAGGCTACAGAATCTGATACCCTGGCCACAAGGCTGCATAATCAGACCACAAGGGCCACAAGGCTGCAGAATCTGACAACCTGACCACAAGGCTGCAGAATCTGACAACCTGGCCACAAGGCTGCAGTATCTGACACCCTGACCACAAGGCTGCAGAATCTGACAACCTGGCCACAAGGCTGCAAAATCTGACAACCTGACCACAAGGCTGCAGAATTTGACAACCTGGCCACAAGGCTGCAGAATTTGACAACCTGGCCACAAGGCTGCAAAATCTGACAACCTGACCACAAGGCTGCTGAATCTGACACCCTGACCACAAGGCTGCGAAATCTGACATCCTGCCACAAGGCTGCAAAATACGACAACCTGACCACAAGGTTGCAGAATCTGACAACCTGGCCACAAGGCTGCACAATCTGACAACCTGACACAAGGGTGCAGAATCCAACAACCTGACAACAAGGCTGCAGAATCTGACAACCTGACCACAAGGCTGCAGAATCTGACAACCTGACCACAAGGCTGCAAAATCTGACAACCTGACACAAGGCTGCAGAATCCAACAACCTGACAACAAAGCTGCAGAACCTGACAACCTGACCACAAGGCTGCAGAATCTGACAACCTGGCCACAAGGCTGCAATATCTAACAACCTGACCACAAGGCTGCAGAATCTGACAAGAAAACCTGGCCAGAAAGCAGCAGAGTCTGACAACTTCACGTCAAGGCTGTAGAATCTGACAACCTGAAGACAAGGCTGTGAAATCTGACAACCTGCCCACAAGGCCGCATAATCTGACAATCCGACCACAAGGTTGCAGAATCTGACAACCTGAAAACAAGGCTGCAAAGTCTGATAACCTGGCCACAAGACTGCAGAATCTGACACCCTGACCACAAGGCTGCAGAATCTGACATCCTGACACAAGGCTGCGAAATCTGACAACCTGACCACAAGGCTGCAGAATCTGACAGCCTGACCACAAGGCTGCGAAATCTGACAACCTGACAACAAGGCTGCAGAATCTGACAACGTGATCACAAGGCTGCAAAATCTGACCACATGGCTGCAGAATCTGACAACTTTACCACAAGGCTGCAGAATCTGACAACCGGACCCCAAGGCTGCAGAATCTGACAACCGGACCCCAAGTCTGCAGAATCCGACAACCGGACCCCAAGGCTGCAGAATCTGACAACCGGACCCCAAGGCTGCAGAATCTGACAACCGGACCCCAAGTCTGCAGAATCCGACAACCGGACCCCAAGGCTGCAGAATCTGACAACCGGACCCCAAGGCTGCAGATTCTGACAACCGGACCCCAAGGCTGCAGAATCTGACAACCGGACCCCAAGGCTGCAGAATCTGACAACCGGACCCCAAGGCTGCAGAATCTGACAACCGGACCCCAAGGCTGCAGAATCTGACAACCGGACCCCAAGGCTGCAGAATCTGACAACCGAACCCCAAGGCTGCAGAATCTGACAAGTTCTTGTCACTGTATTATACATTGCATTTTCAGCTTAATGTGTCAGAGCAAATAACCTCCTTGGTCTGAGCCAATCGACATTCTCTTCCTGACATCCATGACCTTTTGTCATCTTTAGCCATCGGCGCACTGGGTGGCGCTGCTTAAAAGCTTAGGGATAAAAACAGTCCTTCTGGGAATAATTAATTGAATATACTACTTACAAAAGTTGCATATCCCATGATTTATTCATAAACAAAACAGTATTTACTGTTTTTTTATACATTATGGTCTATTTGACGTCTCGCTTCGCACTATGTATGTGCTAAGGCGAACACAAAAAAACGATACAAAAGGCAAATTTAAATTTAAAAAATGATTAAAAGAGATCTATGTGATATTTCTTTCATGCTGCTGAATTTCTAGTTTTAATATTTCATACATTCGAAGAGGGAATTAGTTGGAAAGATGAAATTTCAGCTTTAAATGACGAAAAATATGTTTATCTATGAAAGATGGCCATTTGCAAAATGTAATTATTTGATCAACATCTAAAACTATATATATACGGTTCCAGCAGCACAAGGGTTAATATTCTCAACAGTTTCGTCATAAAGTCTACTTAACTTTAGTGCTGCGAAACTTTGCATTCATTTGAAGCTGGAGATTGCTTTAGAATAACATTGATATTTATGGACTATAGGCAGCTTACATATTGAATTACTGATAATTTACCACGAATAACTTCATCAGTTTTTTTTTTCACTTGTTTAAAAACGTAAATATCTACGGTTCCAGAAGCACAAGGGTCAACCTTTACAGCGCTAAATTATATTATTTAAATTATTACCCACTTAAAGTTGTGTCTCACTACCCCGATCCTCAACTTAAAGTGGGTAAAAAAATTGTATTTGTAAAATTTAATTCAAAATATATGTCAATCTTGCAAATTTATTGCTCACTTCTTTTAGAATTTTTTTTTTTGAAGAACAATGAGAAAGGTTAAACACGTCTCTAAAGGTGATTAGCGCATCACGGATTAAAGTAAATGAAGATGAAATGAATCGGGCTTTAGGCCACCTGTGCACATATAGGCTAAACTGGGCCAGGAGAACCTCCTGAGGATGGTGAGATGATTGAGATGACACTGTCCTCCAGACACAGAATTCGAAATTCGAGCCCTGGCGGTCTGAGGCCGAGCACGCTACCTCTCGGTCACGGAGGCTCCCCACAATACTGACTTTCACACTTGGATGGGGAAGAAAACATTTTTGTTTCTTTCAAACCACCAAGACCGGGAACCGAACCCCGAGCTCTGGCGTGAAAGGCAGCGGCGCTAACCACTACCCTAGGGCCCCCGCCCACACGGATTAAAGTAGCAGTCCCCAGCCAGGTTCAGGTGAGGCTTGTCTGGCCCGGTCTTAACCCTTAAAGCGCTGAAATGATTTTATATAAACCAGCAAAAAGTTTGTTTTTTCAATTTGAAATCATCATAAATGTCTTATTTACCTCTTTTCTGATTCATTTGCTTACCTATGTTATGGGTCTACGCCGTTATAAATATCTCAAACATACAGTGCAGGGATCGACTTTAGACGTCAGAATCTGGCGTCTGAAGTCGAGCCCTGCACTGAAAGGTTAAGTGGGGCATGCCTCTCCCGGTGGCTTACTGTGTCGTGTCTGTACACATACATTATAAAAAACATGAAATGCTGGCTCAACGTTGGACCAGCATGACAGATATCGGTCCAGCTTTAAATCTCGATTGCTGAGATGTCTTTGCTGGGAGTCATTTTTTAGCCATTGTTATCCCCCTGTGACCTTTCCGACCTTTGCTGACCCTGTACTCCCTTCATCCAGTAGCGTGTCAACTTGTGTGAGAGCGAAAAAAGCTTCTAGATATATGAATATGCACTCTTTATCGTGTTTATCACAGTTTGTGAGCGTGTGAGGGCTGAAGTCGAAAAGTAGGTGTCAAGAAGCCACATCGAGGATGAATGCACACAACTAATAAAGCCATATCACCTGATCACTTGCCTGTCCCTATGGGTGATGAAGCTACACTACTCCCCTATTCTAGCAATATGTACCATACGTTCCTAACAGCAATATAGGTCTGCATGCTCCCTGGGGAGTTAAAATTGAGCACGAATGAACAGGTCTGGTCACCAGGAGGTGACCTATGACCTCTCCCTTTAATAACAGGTCCCGTGACTGGGGAGGGGGAGGAGTGTCTCAAACTTCGACACAAGACAAGGCCTTAAACCACTTTGTCACCATTTTATAACTAATATTGCCGGAATATTTATTATCACGCATATAGGCCTATGCATATGTAGTAGGTATCATGGCCATGAACGTTTAACCTTAGTTGGACGCTCTACTACCCCCTAGGCCAGACTGTTATCGGGCCACTCGTCAAACTGGGCACTTCGTTACATACAAATGTAAAATAAACTCATTTAAAAAAACATTTTTTCTCAGTATGGTCCACAAATGGAATGAATTGGAGGCCGGTATTAAAAATTGTAAAAACCTTCGTATAGGTATACATCAACTGAGTAAAAAAATTGGACCTGCTCCATCAACTTCCGAACTGTCATGGTCATGGCTCTGTCTATCACTGCAGATTGCGTCTAGGATTAAGTGCGCTTAACTTCCAACGCTTCTCGTACAACTTAATACCACAAAATGCCCCAGTTGGGCAAATGGCCCTGAAGATCGTAGTCATCTTCGGAATCTGGCCACCATTTTACCAATGGATTTAATCAAATATAAAGAAAAAGTTTTACATACAATATTATTGTATATATTATTGTAAATGCAGATGTTTGCCCGATGGTTCACAAATATATCTCGCTAACACGTCGTATCGAGCTAACATCTGCATAAAATCGTCTGATGGAGTATTACTATAATGGTTTTTTGAACATTTACATGTCAACTTTGACATATTGGTCACTTTTATTTTGTTATTTGTTGTTTTGGATGCAGCGCGGATCGGTTATAGGCCTACGTTTTGGTTGTCATTATCCGACAAATTTGAACAGTTTGGGTCACTGCATATGTCTGCACCGAGGAAATAATATCGGCTACAGCGGGACTTGAACCCAGTACCCCCGGCTTTAAGTCAACCACGCTGCGAAGGAGCTATCCTGGCGCCATTACTGCTCTTTATCATAACATCATCAATGCTCTGCGAATCCAAAGGGCGGCATCTGCTTGAGTAAGTAAGCATATGTTGCCGTTGGATTTGCTCAGTATAATTGTCACCATCATTATAATTCATGGACCACCATGGCTACATGTTTTCTTTTCGTGTGAATATTGATGTAGCTGTTTGTTGAGATTTATTGTGAAATAGACAATTGCACATGTATTTTTTGCTAGGACATGGCTAGTGGCTTCCATAATAAATGTATTCTAAATGGAGCTGTGGCATGTATTTATGGCCAGATCACGGCTGTTTGTGTGCGGATGGGCGTTATGTCTTTCTCCTAGATCAGTAAGTTCTCAGTTATTACGCCTAAAGCACCTAGGAACGTCACAATGAAATGAATCGGGCTTTAGGCCACCTTTGTGCACATATAGGCTAAACTGGGCCAGGAGAACCTCCTGAGGATGGTGAGATGATTGAGATGACACTGTCCTCCAGACACAGGATTCGAAATTCGAGCCCTGGCGGTCTGAGGCCGAGCACGCTACCTCTCGGTCACGGAGGCTCCCCACAATACTAACTTTCACACGTGGATGGGGAAGAAACAATTTTGTTTCTTTCAAACCGCCGAGACCGGGAACCGAACCCCGGACTCTGGCGTGAAAGGCAGCGGTGCTAACCACTACCCTAGGGCCCCCGCCCAGGAACGTCACAAAACAGCGGCAATCAAACGTGCAGCTCACTGAAAACACATTCACAGCGATGAAGAGACATGGTGCCAGGGTTGGTTTATTATTTTGGGCCAGTGGCGTATACATTGTACCAACATCAAACCCTCATTACACATTGATGTAACACAATGTGTCGTGTTATACACACTGACAAAACACGTCTGGGGAAGTGGAACGATTTTTATTAGACTTCACCACGGCCGTGTGCGCAAAAACATATTTTATTTTATTTTTGCAAAAGCTGTTATTATCTGGTGTGGTCTTAGAACAAATGCTGCTAAAGCGATTTGCTATGTGGTATGACAACGCTTGATTTGCTGGAACGTATCGTTAAATTTGATGTGCCACAATTTCAGGTAGGTGACAATTACTCATATTTGTTTAATTTGAGCCCAAACATTTGCGAATCATGGTGTTTAACCCTTTGACTTCCAGGCCGGGGAGCATGCCAGGATCCAGATATACTGGTGCAGGAGTTCTATTTTTCGTCATTTGAAGCTGGAATTGCTAACGCAATTTCCAGCTTCAAATGACGAAAAATACATAATTGTAGTATATATTTGACGAAAATTTGTGTCATTTTATGGTTACGTTCATTGACGAATGACGACGGAAATTTCCGTCATGTATGGTAGTGAAAAGGTTAAGCACTCATTTCGTTCCCAATAACAAATAACAAAAAACAAATAAAAACGACTATGATCGTCGTGCTTGGTGGTGTAAGGGTTTCAATTGAGCTCTATGCCGACAAGCACAAAGTCAAGAGGACGTTCTGCAATGTGTTTTTTGCAAAAAAGCACGACCAGCCAAGACTGGTGTGTTTATTGTATACGTGTTTTTACGATGCCGCACTGCAAACCGCTTTAGCCCTATCAAAACTGCATTTGTCTATGGAATCTTTATCAACTGAAAAAGTCCAGTCCACACCATCAAGACGACACATGACAAGACGTCGAGTCGGATATAGTCGGCACAGTGTAGACAGTTCTACAACAATGGTCTCATCAAGCATACGACTCAACATTTTTTGTCTGACTGCCAGTGTACACCAAAAAGACGACCACCATTACAAAAACGTAAGGATTCGTCATAACTGAACATTTTTACGACTAGTGTACACCAAAGAGATGACACCCGACGACACTGAACGATCGATTTCATTCGAGTCGTGAATCGTGATTTTGGTGCAGGCTGGTCTTTAGTAAGGGGTTGTCTTTCGGGCTCGGAAAAGCCCAGGCCACACCGCTACGATTATCCCCTACCCGACGGGATGCAAGATCGTGTCGGAGATAACCGAAAACCGTTTTTGCTAACTGGTTTTTAGTCAGGGGTTGTCTTTGGGGCTCGGAAAAGCCCAGGCCACACCGCTGCGATTACCCGCTACCCGACGGGACGCAACATTGTGTCGGAGATAACCGAAAACCGTTTTTGCAGACTGGTTTTTAGTCAGGGGTTGTCTTTGGGGCTCGGAAAAGCCCAGGCCACACCGCTGCGATTACCCCCTACCCAACGAGATGCAACATCGTGTTAGAGATAACCAAAAATCCATTTTGTCGTGGGCCGACAAATGATAATTTACTAGAGTAGTGCCTTACCCTAGGTAATTTTCATTTATTAAATTTAAAGTGTTAAATACCGATATTTCAACAATTTTGATCGCTCTTGAAGAAATAAAGTTTTAGAAAAGGGATGTCACGAAGCCCAATTGCCCCCCCCGCCCTCTGGATCCGCCCACTGCAAGACCAACTAGGACTGTTCCGCAGTGAAAAGGAAACAGTAATAACTGGTTGCGTTCTACGGCAGTACATTTTGATGGCTTTTGTCTTGTTGGACGCTCGCTCAGTGATGGATGAACCCTTCACGTTGTGCTGACAGCCAGACACAGAATAAGCTGTTAAGACGAGTCAAACAAGGCACATTGTTTACAGACAATCTAGATTAATGTGTTTCACGGTGCTGAATCGCTAGATTAATGTGCTGCCTTGACAATCTCTCAATGCGATAAATAAAAGGAATACATCTGTTCTCAGGCAGTTTGTGTAAATATAACAGGTAAAACAGCAGCGTATGAGTTTAAAAATGCGCAATGTTTTACTTGCTATTGCAGCATAAATAGACACACGATATCGTTAATAAAACAATGAAGTTTCTCAATAAGAAAAGTGTAATTTTTATGTGGTATAAATGGAGAAAGTTTGTGAAGAATCCCCAGTAGCGGATCCAGGGGCGGTGGGGGCGCCCCCCACCGCCCCTGGATCCGCTACTGGGGATTCTTCACAAACTTTCTCCATTTTCCCCCCTTATTTTCGCCAAATACTTTTAAAAAGTCCCTAAATTGGCTGAAATTTACCCAAAAATCTTGGAAGCAAGCCCCCAAAACCCCGGGCGCCCCCCCCCCCCTTTCTTTAGATCCTGGATCCGACACAGATCCCGGTGTACACTATTGTCAAATAATAAAACATTCCCCTTGTCTTAAGATTGTATAGGCTAAAGCGGGTGATAATGTGTTGAATGTTTTCACACATGTATAATACTACTATGGCGCAGAGAAACCAAAAGCCTCAACAATATTTTGACACCAGGACTTTACACAAACATAGACCGTGGCCAATGGGCATTTTAAATTTGGGCATTTCAATTTTACTTAACCTCCCGAAAGCACTTCCGGTGAACGCACGACGCCAAACCAATCTTAGTTTAATACTCAATCATCGTCGCTGGTCATGCCAACCACTTTGACTTGGCCCAATGGCTGGCAAATAGGCTTTACATTTCAACTAACCTACTGGAAACTCTTTCTGGAAACACAGGATGTTGAACCAATGTTAGTTAAATGTTGTCCCAGTGTATCAACGGGCCCAGCAAACCAGTACCGCGGACGGTATGATGGTCACATCGTCATAGGCCACACGTTTCTAGATGAGTGACCATATTGTGAGTTACAGGTTATCTAGCAAAATTTGAGGTTAGTCCCAGTAATTCTCGCAGTTCAACACAACAATATGATTGTTTTCAACAAAATGTAACAATGTCACTTATGTAGATTTGAAACGACACAATCAGACCAAAATCACCATTTTTATCTTGGCTCCTTTATAATTATGTCAGCAATATATTAACCTGTCCATAGACTAGAATTGCGTAAGGTTTTTTTTTATATTTTGGGTTGCGCATTTACCAGTTAAAAGATAAATAAGGACGAAATTAAAGTTCAGACATGTATGTCCAAAGTAAGAAATACAGGAATAAATTATAAACGTTTTTTTTCAGTACGCTTGTTACGTTGCCGCAGCAACCTAAAAATTAAAGATTTACGCAATTCTAGTAAATAGTAATGTTGATATATCATAGCCATATTAAAGAGCCAAACTAAAAATGATGATTTTGGCCTGATTATGTCGCTCTAAATCTACATAAATGACAATGTTACTGTTTGGTGAAAAAAAACCTAATGTTGTGTTTAACTTCGGGCATCTCTGAGACTAACATCAAAAATAAAGATGACACTCTATATTATTTACTAGGGAAGTGACTCAAAGTGAGTAAATTATTAGTGACAAGTACAGATATTTTGGCAATTTTGATCGATGTTGATGTAACAGTAGTTTTACTGCAGTGCAAAGACAAACAGCAGTAGCTGTTTACTTGAAAAGTAAGCAGTTATTGCTGTTTGTTTTTGCAGTGCAGCAGTGTGATGACTTGCTCAGATTGGTTGTGACAGCGCTGGGATAAGTAATGGACAAAGATAAAGAGGCAGGGAAGAATGTATGAATATAAATCAACGTAAAGACAATGTGTGAAGAACAGACGGCTAAATATAAGAGATGCGAGTAAATCATATCTCCGGAACACAAAGCAACACGAGTTGTAGCTGTCACTTTAACAAATGGCAGAAACAGCCCTTAAACCCTTTCAGTGCAGGGGCCGACTTTAGACGTCAGAATCTGACGTCTACAGACGTCAGATTCTGACGTCTAAAGTCGATCCTCGCACTGAAAGAGTGAAATGTTTAGATGGCCGTAGACCCATAACATAGGTATTCAAATGAATCGGAAAGAGCTAACTGAGATATTCATGATGATTTCAGATTGAAAAAAATCCTTTTGTCTCCATGGCTTGTACAAAAATATTTCAGCGTTTTAAGGGTTAATGTGTGAATATAAATAAACATGTAGACAATGTGTGAGAAACAGACGGGTAAATATAAGCGATGGAGTGAATCATCTCGGAACACAAGGCCAGGCAGCCATAAAGTGTGTCAGTGTGATATTTCGCCCGATGTGGCACCCTTGCGCCCCTGTGGCTGATTTAAATACAATGATACATTGTATTATAATTTGTCAAAATGAGGTGTTACATAAGATTCTAGAGCTATTCTGTGAAAAGTCCAAGATGGTCGATTGCGGCCATTTTTGAATTTATGAAAATACGCATATCAAGGACAAAAATGAAACATTGCTCAAATTTTGTACTACATATATGCTACACGACACGTTGGCAAAATTTCAGGACTCTTTCCAGATTTGCACATACCCCTACAGAAAAGGAGCCTTATAGGTATTTTTCTTTTGAAAAATATCGCTCGAGGTGCGATTTTTAACCAAATTTTGAAAAATGTCTGGCTGTATTTTTTTGTATTCAATTCATTCAAGCAAGTGAAAAAAAATAATTTATTCCAAAGCCTCCAATGGCAATCACGACGATAACAGTTTTTGCATTGTTTTTATTAGCATCTCAAATGACGATTATCAGATGTAAAATGTGTGGTACTAATAATATATATTATTCGTGCTTTTTACCCACTGCAACTTGTGGAATGCGGTAGTGCATGGGACACAGCTTTAATCTGGGCAAAATGTAACTAATATTTAAATGGCAGTAATATAATCCTTGGCTAACAGCGTCAATACAATCGTTCAATAGCGCTACAAGTTATGAACTTAGCTAAACAGATATCATAACGCCACCTAGCCATATAAGAGTTTCATCTTGACTCTTTCAGCGGTGGGGACCGACTTTCTGTGGACGTCAGAGCTGAAAGAGTAAAATGTTTATAATGGTCGTAGACCCATAACATAGGTATTCAAATCAAACAGATAGAGCAAACTAAGACATTTTGGTCTCCATGGTTTATACAAAAATATTTCAGCGCTTTAAGGTTGAATACTTAAGTGACGATATCAACTATTGATCGTACTGATGCTGTATTGTATTTGTTGCGTTCGAATTCAGTGAAAAATAATAAATATTTGCAATGCGAACTATTTTTCATTAATCTGTATTGAGCGCACTGAGCAGACCTACGGAATGAACTGCGCTATATAAGAATATTGTATTATTATGTTAGTATTATAATATTTGTGTGCAAATAGCCTTGGCTAGCAGATAAAGGGTCAGCCTAACAAACCAAGGGCAGTTTACATGACACCTAACAGATACAGTGATGACACCAGTTAAATGGTTACCAGTGAACAGAAGACCGTTATCCCCCAACAGCATCACACATTGCAGTTTGACTTGTGATTTTTAGATTTATGCTCACAGTTTACAAGCAGTGCACTTCGTCCCTTTGAATATGAAAGGTTCACTCGTGTCACCAGTGTCTCTATCTCTACTTCAGACACTGGTCATCTTCCCCAGATCAGCTAATATTAACCACCAGGGGACAGAGATTTCACAGCCACTCTCTGTACTGCCGCATCTAGGTGCGTGGGAAAAAGCCCGCTTCTTTCAGAATGATGGCCTCACAGAGTGCAAAATAACTCGATTTATGCTATTACCATTGACGCTTCTGAAAATGAGATAAAAATATCTAGGCTGAATATACACTGATATATACTGTATGTAGTAAAAATTGTGCTTAGCTCATACTTTTGAAAACTCCATTAAATTAATTATCAATAAATATAAAATTGAAAGCGGAACACTCATGGATACCCTCAGGTTTGTATGACGAGCACTGCGTGCACAAATTCCCATGTGCTGGCAGCGGATGGGCAGGTGTGCATCTAAACACAACTGGCCAATCACGATCTACCTCACCGCTGGTAGTTCATTTATGAACTGCTGGCTGCTGGTTGGCAGACGGTGACGTAACAGACGACAGAGACCCATGGTGTTGGATATGTGTGAGTGCCACACAAAATCTCAGTGGGTGACTGTGACACTCACTGATAGCTGAGTGTATATGAAAGGGCGTATCTGCCACTTTGTAAAGTGGCAGATACACCCTTTCATATCCAAGGGGACGACTTATCTGACTAACCCTTGTCATACGTGCACAGGAAATGCAATGCTATGTTGTTTTTATTTAACTCTTTGCCCTCTAAGCACGACAATAATCTTTTTATTGTGCCTAATTTATCAATCAAATCACAGCTATCAGGCTGTTGGAAATTAAATGAGTGTTTAAATATCAATATTTTCAAATGTGTTGTCTCAAAGTAAAGATATACTTGTTGTTTTCACAAACCTGAAGTTGTGGTCCGCCGTACCAAGACACAACTTCAAGTGGATGAAAATTAAAATAACTGTCAAAATGCTCAGACTAATGAACGTAGTCAATTTCTGAACTTCAACATGTCCACTGTTTTACAAAAGTTAGGTTACCAAAACAACGTTTACTTAGTCACTTATATGACATAAAATGGATTTCAGATATAAAACATTTATCCACCTAATGAGAGGATGATGTATTTTAATGGGAGGGGGACATAACATTATTATTATCTGATATTGTTTATACAAATATTTTCATTTTAAAATGGCAATTGTAACAGAAGCTCAAAATTAAATTGGGAAAAAAACATGGTAGAGCAAGCCAGCCCATTGTTATTACCAAAGAGTTTTTTATTATGATGATATGCTCCTGCAGTGAGGTGTGATATAGGTTCGTATTATGGTATGTGCTCCTGTAGTGAGTTGTGATCCAAGCCGTAAAAGGTGTTAAAACACTCAGCTTTACCAGCAAAATGAGCGTATCACCGGGAGATAATCCTTGAGTAAATCTGATAAACCCTTAAACCGCTAAATTAAATAATGTAAATTTTCAGCCATTTGAAGTTGTGTCTCGCTATCGCGACCCACAACTTCAAGTGGGTGAAAACTACTCATATTTGTTTAATTTGAGACCAAACATTTGCAAATCTTTATATTCAAAGGGACATGCCCAGGTTTAAAATCATAAAAAATCGGTGATTTTATTTTGGCTTCTTAATATGACCATATGATGTAAACATGTCCATAGACTGGAACTACAAAAGTTTTTTTTAATTTTTGTGCTGTGCATTTACCAGTTAGGCTAGATATAGAGACGAAATTCCCGTATTTCTTATTTTTGACATGGTTGTCAATAATTAGAAATCAGGAATTCCGTCTCTATATGTAGCTTAACTGGTAAGTGCGCAGCACACAAATTTTAAAAAACTTTTGCAGTTCTAGTCTATGGCCATGTTTACTTCATATGGTCATATTAAGAAGCCAAAATAAAATCACCGATTTTGGAGTTATTTTAGACCTGGGCATGTCCCTTTAAACATTCACGACATTCTCAATAACAGTGATTTTATCAGCTAATAAGACAAGTTCAAAACGAGAATAATCATGCTCAGAGAAAAAAAGCGTTAGTATCGCTAGCGACAACTCGTCCCACGATGCACTGAACTGATCATTTAATTTTCCAGTCACTTGAATTTGTTTCTCGCTACAACGATCCACAACTTAAAGGGACTAAAAATTACTTCGAAATTTAAATTTAAATTATGCCAAATATGAAAATTACCCTGTAACGGCGATCCAATGCTAAATCAATGCTGGGCCGGCGTCACAAACACTGGCCTAACATCAAAGACAACATCGCATCAACGTCTCGCGTTTAACCCTTTCAAGCCTGAATTTACCATTGTCATCTTCATCCACTACAAGCCGCGAATTGCTGTCGCAATTCTCGACTGGCAGTGGATGAAGATGATCTGAAGTGGATGGCAAATGGAATAAAGATATCGTTATTATTCAAATAGTTCAATGGAAATTTTCTAGATGTAGAAAAATAAATAATTCTTCAGAGATTCAAAATGATGCTTCGATGCATCGTGGTGGTTTAAAGGGTTTTAAATGCCTGGCCATCGTGAGTTAAGATGGTTACCCGAAAACAGAGGCCCTGGAACAGCTTGCGCAGGCCCTGCCACCTATTGTGATGACAAATATTGACCCTTATCCTGCTGATCACGACTATTGTCTTATTAATCAAACAAATCACTGTTATTGGGAATGAAATGCGTGTCTAAACATCAAGATTTGCTAATATTTGTGCTCGAATTAAACAAATAAAAGTAATTTTCAGCTACTTAAAGTTGTGGGTCGCACGTTTGAGTTGTGCATTTTGTAGACCAATAAATTATTATTCAATTTCAGCAAGTCTATTGACATTTTAACAGACTAAAAAATGTTACAATGTAAATTTCATGCAAGCAGACGGTATAAAATCACAAATTCAAAATGTATAGAAAAGGCATGTGAACATGGTGAGATCGACTCTTTTTCTAGAGTGTTAATGAACTGCAAAGTGATCGTTAATAAACCCGTTATTGTTATTTTAGCAATCAACTGGTTCTCACTAGCACGTCTTGCGAGACGGTTCCCTAGCTGGTATAGGTGTTAAAACACTCAGGATTATCAGGGAGCCGGAGGATTGTGGAAGCTAATCACGAGCGCAGAAGATTCTAAAATGTTCCACATTCAGAGAAAAAGTTAAGCGATAAAATGACAATAAATTTGTAACGATGAATGCACAGTAATGAGTTCATCCGGGAATCAATATGAGATATGAAGCCTTTTGATGGTCCGCTTTGATTAGATAACTGCAAAACCTAACTTTTTCCGTTAAATTTTAAACCATCGAATGGAAAAGAATATAACTATTTATGTATTATTTCATATACATAAAAAAATGTTAGAATACTAGGCAACATATCAATCACCAAAAAACGGCCAGTTACTAGTGCATAAACCATCATAATATATAATAACAAATGTATGCCAAATGTATGTCAAATATATGTCAAATGTATATCAGAGCTAACAGTTAAACGGTCAATAAAACATTTTTTCCGGACTGTGTACCACGGGTATTCGAAAATAATATATTTTAAGTAGCCTAATAGCTTCACTCTGCCTACCGGCCTTCTACAAAAGCAGTTTTAATTATTTGAATAAAATCTGATTAATAGTAATTTATTTTAGGCAAACATGGCTCTACATGTTATTCTAGTTAAAGTCACGAGGCGTTAGCTAGGCTCACGGGTTCAGCGGATGCAAAAAGGTGGTAATCGTTAATACCAGTGTTAAAACCCTGCCGTTGACGCTCGTCACTCGATCAAGGTGTGTTTGATTGGCACAGCCGCTGAGTGATCAGGGTGTATTAGAATGGCGAGAGGATTCACAGACTGTATGAGTGACGACCATGTCCACACTTTCAGGTCAGGTCGTAGGTGATGACATGACCTCACCTATTGACCTATATAACATTACAGGTCATGATAGTCAAGTCATCATTACGTACATGTACTTCAACCTTCCAACATCCACTGCCTTACCTGACTCTGACTTTAGTTCATTGTTATATTAAATCAAGTAGCACATATGGCACCACAAAAGCAAGGGATATGTCACTCAAAGTCCACTAAGGTATGTAATAAAAAACATTAATAAATAGTATTGACTTTATTTAATCACATTCTTTCTATTAAATGATCTAAAATGAGTCACATTTCTATTCCTGAGGAGCTACTTGTCACTTTTGCAATATTTTCTATTTGTATTAACATGATTAACACAGACTAAGCCTATAGTATGACTTCATACATTTTTTTCGGATTTTATTCAAATTTATTCCAACAAAATCAACAACTTGTAAAGATATCTAACAAGCTCCTACTGATGTAAACATGTTAAAGAACGAGCTATTTTCTTGGTTCTCAATTTTCTAGAAAATTATTTATTATTTCACTCACTCGTTTTGACATGTTATATATATTTTGTGTTATTTTGTTACAGCTTCGTGAGGACATCTTGACATATATGGATAACTATCACGCTGGCACGGATTGTCAGAGAACAGCTGAGAAGTCTGTTGAACTGTCAAATAACTACTACTCCTTCTCGGAATACTCCTGCTCCAGCATCAGCTGGTACGATAAGTACAGAGAATCGTCCTTGGAACTGTCGTCAAGGCATTACAGCGATGACGGGGACTCCACGAGTGTAATGAGCAGCTTAGGAGGACGTGGTCACTCATCCAGACAGCACAGTGATGACAGTGACACTGTCAGCATTCTCAGCAGTATAGCAGGACGCGCTCACATCATGGAAGACTCCTGGAGGTCCACCAACAGCATAGCAGGACTCATGGAAGATTCGTGGCAATCTACCAGCAGCTGCGATCACCTCTCAAGTACTTTGATCAGCAGTGGCAGCAGCAGCAGCCAGTGTCTGTGTCAAAGTAACTCCAGTAACAACAGCAGCAACTATCTATTCCACAGCAGCAAGCATCACTTCCACAGCAACAAACAGCCATTCCACGGTAGCAAGCAACAATTCCACAGTCGCAAGAATCAATTTCGCAAGCACAAGTTTCATTGCAGCCAGCATCAACTTCATAGTACAGCAGTGCAACACCAACAGGGAGCAACTGCTCACTTGAAAAGTAAGCAGTTTCTGCCTTTTGCCTTTGCAGATGAGAGCAACAACCATCGGTTTCACAGCAGTGGCATCGGAAGTAGCGTGAGTAGTGATAGCTTGAACAGCAGTACTAGCGGAGGTGATTGCCGAAGAAGACATCGCCGTGACAGAGATGATGAAGCAGCCATGAGAAGTACAGTGAAATGTCGTATAGCAGCCCTGATGGACATGTCTGTGTTATCCAGACCTTATGATATATCTTATAATGACAGCATGGACTGTGACCAGATGGCTGATATCAGCACGGGGACTAACAGCCTGTTTGGAGCTCAGTCTAGATGGTCTTCTCAGCTCCATGTTACAGCTTCTGATGATCAACCTCAGCATGACATGTCAGAGATATTGAACACTGGAAATGCAGAGGTAACAACACAAAGTGAAGAATGTCAAGTGAAGACTGGACACACACCACCATGTGAAGCGAGCACTGAGCAGCCAGAGGACATACTGCTGTCTGATAACACATTGCATCAGCCTAACACCATGAACTCTGCACAATCTGATGAAACAACTCCACGAAAGCACGAAATCACGTCTAAGCTTAAAACCAAGCTGACCATGTCCAAGAAGAAGACCCTCTCCAAGAAGTTAAGAAAAATGGGCCGCTACCTGAAGCTGGGAAAAGGCACACAGCATGTCAAGACGCTGGCGTTCATATGAAGTTATCACGCCTCTATTTGTTAATCACCTATCTAGTCACTCGTATGCATATTTATTGATGTTTTATCTATTTATAATAAAATTGTCTATAAGTCAATAATGATGTGTTGTCTAATGATATTATGAACTGTCAATGCATTTTTGTAGATACTACTGCAAAGATATTGAGCTGAGCTACTTAATAAATGAAATACAGCGCAACATCTCTAATATGCGTAGCCGTGTATGAATACCAAATGAAATAAATCGGGCTTTAGGCCACCTTTGTGCACATATAGGCTAAACTGGACCAGGGGAACCTCCTGGGGATGGTGAGATGATTGAGATGACACTGTATTACTAGTGATTACCACTCTCGGCGACGAATTAATTCTTTGTCAGGGTCGGTGGTTCCATCCCCGGGCTGGACAGTTTCAACAATTTGACCCGAAGATTATACTGATCTCTCTGATGAACTGGCAGTGATCACGTGGCAGAACCTATACTTTGGTTATTGACAGCGATTAAATACTGTCTTATATGTGGTGTAGCAAAGCATATAAAGCGAAAATCATCACAGGGCGGGGTCTGTGAGTGTCACACCCAGATCCCCGCCATGTCAGTGAATGCTAGACTCAGGACCACACCATGTCAGTCAGTGTCAGACCCAGGTCCCGCCCTGTTTGTGAGTGACAGACCCAGGTCATTTCGTACAAACGAAAAAATATTTCGTACAAACGATATAATATTTCGTACAAACGAAATATCATTCTGTGCAAATTATTTCGTACAAACGAATTAATATTTCGTACAAACGAATTCATTTTATACAAACGAAATATTATTTCGTACAAACAAAATAATATTTCATACAAACGAAATAATATTTCGTACAAACGAAATAATATTACGAACAAACGAAATAATAAAAAATTAACCACACTTAATGTCCCTTTATGGGCTCCTTAGGTGTCGACACAAGCTGTGTCGATAATTCTAATTTTGTGCTATCAATGTATTGCGAATTCCAACTTCGCGCACGTGTCAAAAGTTGAAAAAAATATATATACACCTTTTTTCTGTCTATTAGGCAACTCTGTATCAGTTTAGCTCTGTCCAGTTTGGTACTGGCGATTTGAATGTTGTCAGTGACTATGTATGCCTCGCTGATCAGCTATCTCAGTGGCCTGCTGTGTTTGCTGTACTGTTCACACAATGATCAAAATTTCTAAAATATCGGTATTTGACACTCAAAACTACACTAGTAAATTTAGAATGTCAAGTCCCCATATATTAGCTGAGAAGACTACAAAACCATGGATAGAATCCTACATGTTAATTTTTAATCGCTTGCATTTTTCAGTGTATGAGTTTTATTGAAAACTGACATAAATATCGCATTGCTATAAGTCATATCATGGTAACTATCTTATGTTCTGTTTGAAATAAAGGCGTTTTCCACGCGGCTCCATCTTCAGGAGGTTCTCCTGACCCAGTTTAGCCTATATGTGCAAAAAGGTGGCCTAAAACCCCATTCATTTTATTTTCCACGCGGTTGATAGGGTAATTATAGACATTCATGTAGTAGACCAGCTCACCGCGTGAATTGTATTCCATCTATATAAAAAGACAAGGAAATTGGATGATCCGTCACATAATAAAATACGCTACGTATTAGATAATTAGTGAAGAACACGGCATTATTAGAAAGAAGCCTCTGAGGGCGGAGCCCAAAGAGGCTTCTTTCTAATAATACCAGTGTTCTGAACTGATTATCGGACATAGACGTTACCAGAACCCCTCCCCTCTGTCTACCCTAACAATTCCATGAATCCAAGTTTTGTTTATTATTAAAATTTGGACACGCCCATTTATAGGAGAGAGGTTTTGTGCGCATAGCAACTTATCACAAAAGTAAAACTGGCGTTATTTAGAAAAATTGTAGTTGCTGGGGAGACGTGTTTCATCACAGTAACCGGATTCTTGTTTCCAAGTCCTTAATAACTATTTGGTATGTGCAATATAACCGGGTTTTTTTATGAATTATAAAGCAATTAATGTTGATTTTAAATGGAATTTTTTTCAATGTAATATTTACTTATATATTTATTAATTATCGTGTTTATATTCATGTTTATATAACTGACATTCACCATCAAACTAATAGTGAATGGCTCATAACGAATCAATAACAAAGACAGAGAAAAAAAATTAATTTCTGGTATTGCTCAGCATAAAAAGCATGCTGGGTAAATATCATGTCCCATCAAACAGGATACATTCAAATTATGTCGGTTTGATGTCCAATTCAGTTTTGCTCCAATGGCCAATGTCTCGAGTGCTGTAGTTCTAGCTTTGACATATACTATCTGAGCAGATCCATTGATATTTTAAACGTACCAATTAATTATTGAAAAAAACAGCCGTGAGATTTGCCATGGCCTCAGTGCATCTCGCAATGTGAGCTGCACTGAGAGTTGGTAATTGACTACCTTCTGTATAAACCCATCTCCTGCTGAGTAAATTTATTTGAATTTTCAACCACTTGAGGTTGTGTCTCGCTACCGCGATCCACAACCTCAAGTGGTTGAAAATTACCCATATTTGTGTAATTTGAAACCAAACATTTACAAATCTTTATGTTTAAACAGACATTTCATTCCCAATAACAGTGGTTTAATTGATTAATGAAACTGATTAAAAACGACTATTGTGGCGATTAGCAGGCAAAGGGTTAACTGCTGTCCTGCAGAACGGTTTGTGGCTAGTTTTCAATCATCGCAATTCTCAGCTTCAAATGAGTGAAAAATATCTCAAAAGTGAATTATTTGATTAATCCTTTCAGTCCGGGATTGACGTAAGATTTTGACGTCCATAAATATCAGATTTAACAGTTTGCATACTCCTCCCCAGGGAGTTAAAATGACACATGAATGAACGGGTTTCGTCACGAGTGGTAAAGTCCACTAAAGGGTCTTACAACGCGATATCTAATTGTAAATTGTTTATTTTCAGCTTTAACCCTTCGCTGCTGTATATACACGGGCTGAAGCTAGTTTCAAACCAAATAAAATGACACTGAAATTGATAAAATAGCTTGTGATCAATGATCAGTTAATCAAATATTTCAAATTTAAAGAGGTATATTTTTCATAAATAATATTATTTTGTTTTCATTTGAAGCTGGAAATTGTGTCAGGAATTCCAGCTTCAAATGAATGAGAAATACTCACAAATAATTCAGCAGTACAAGTGTTAAAATTCCAATTGATTGCCTTTAGTACCCATTTTGTGCTATGCGAGCATATGTATACACATACAGGTATACATGTGCAAATCCAAACATATACGAGCGTACGCTAAATGAATCACAGGCGATATGATCAGATGATGCATAGTGAAATCAAGGAGGTTAAAAATCTTTTAAACTCCTTGGTAAAATGGATTACTGGTGATGTGATTTATGGTAGAATGGATCACTGGTGATATCATTTATAAAACCACAAGTAAAATGAATCAGGATATGATTCATAGTAAAATGGATCACTGGCGATATGATTTTCACCCACTTGAAGTTGTGGATCGCATCTTTAAGTGGACGAAAATCCTACGTGTTTGATTTGACACTTAAATATTATTTCATGTCTATAAAAAAATTACAATCGTCCTTGGCATTCAAAGGGTTAACAGTCATTATCAAGTGTGATGTAATGTTCACTCACCAGATGGGGCTGATGTCAGTCTGGTGCTACCTGGCAACACGAGTGGAGAGTTGCTGTTGACGGTGTGTGGCTGAGTGTGTGAGTGCGAGATGCCGTGAGGGAAACCCCCGCGTCGCTACTGTTAGAATGCCGTGAGGAAAACCCCCGCGTCGCCACTGTTATCACTGATAAGATATCTATGAAGACACCTTCTGCATCTCACCGGAGCCGACGTTATAAATCCCAAGGTATCCGCCTCCCCAATACATCATACCCCTCAAATTATACCCCAACTCATAACCCGTGGCACTTATGTTTTGTGTAGACAGTATAATTGTCAGCGTTCCTGGGCTCTTTCTCCACCAGTTTATAGTGTAAACTCGTACAGTTTGCATCGTTTTGAACACATTTTTCACGGGCATTCCAATGACAGATATTCGTCAAATCCTGCAATTATCATCGATACTTGTAGAGATGACACCCGGTGGTATATCTACAGATAATGTATGTTAGAGTATACTAATTCGCCGATTTACACCATTCCTATCTATAAAACTGTCAACAATGCATTGTTGTCGCAGATTCACTTTAAAGTAGAAACCTTTTCTTTACATGGACATTATTTTTAGTGCCAGTTCTAGATTAATCTGTCCTTGTAGACTCATTTAATCATCTCGTCTGATTGTTCACTTCCTTTACAATCCCTGCACGTAATCAGACAAGCATGTGGAGATCTTCCTCCCTGGTGGTGCTGATCAGTGTTTGTCTGTTTACCTCATTAATCACAGAATCTACAAAAAAGAGCATTATAATCATAAACTAATTGAATGATTACACCTGCTGCATACATCTTTACATGGACAAGGCCTAGACCAATCGTCACCTGAGTATTTAACCCTTTAAGCGCTAAATTTGTTTATATAAATCAAGAGGACACATTTGAAATTATCATAAATTTCTTAGCTAGCTCTTTCTGCATCATTCGAAAACCTGCAATATTTTTCCATAAACCATGGGGACCAAAAGGTTCTTTTAATTAGAAAAAACATAAATGTTTTGTTAGCTCTTTCTGTCCATTTCAATGCCTATGTTATATGTGTCTACGGCCATTATAGTTTTTTTTTCAGCGCAGGGATCGACTTTAGACGTTAGAATCTGACATCTACAGACGTCAGATTCTGACGTCTAAAGTCGGTCCCGCGCTAGAAAGGAATCGAACCTCTGACTGACTGGAAAACCTGAGTGCTATCAATGTAGCGAATGAGCTAATTCAGCTGCCACATTTATAATGTTTCCAATTCACAAAACGATTGATATGCAAATTAGGCTAAACTTGTACGAAGTCTTTCTCCAAATAATTCATGAATAATTCAGTCAGTTGGAGAAAAATAAAAGGACTGTAATCTAAATTTTGAGATATGAAGCCTGAATTATGAAGTATGAAGTTTGACGATTCCTTGCGACTTTCGTAATCCGGGAAACAGGGAAACAGACGCCCACCCAGCAAACACGGGATCCTGCAAAAACGCTGGCCTAATGTTAGGCCAGTCTCGCCGCCGGTGAACCAACATTAAACCAGCATTGGTTCAACGTCTCGTGTTTGCTGGATACTTGGCGCCTTTATCTAGTGTATATTTCTCTGCTGATCCATGATGCTGTCTATAAAGCTAAACAAAAGTAACTGCTTACTTGAAAAAAGTAAGCAGTTACTGGGGTTTTTTTTGACGTTGCATGGAGAGTTGGATTTGTATGATGTGGTCAGATCATGAGGATTTGGCCATCAACCCAATTCTGGCTTCATGTTAGTCCACCATCTACGACGCTGGTCGCTATTAAACCATCAGTGGGCGAACGTGTCTGCTGAACAGCCGCAAGCTGTGGAAACAAATCCAGGTAGTCCTGACCGGTCAGCTGTAACTTGCAAGACGTTCACCCAATGTTGGCATAGTGCTGGGCCGGCGTTGTATCTGTTGGACCAACGTTAAAATAGCATTGTGTCAATGTATTGACACGGGCTTAATAGTGGGCCAGCGTCGTGGTCGTTTGACCAACATTTGAACATCATTGGGTCAACATATCGTATCAACTGCAAGGGTATAATGTTTATATGATAAGGCAGCCATACTGGGAAATTGTATATATCACCCAAAGCCAACAACTGTTTAATTATTAGGTAATCAGCTCCCAGCAAACACGAGACGTTCAGCCAATGTTGATACAATGTTGAGCCACCGTCTACGACGCTGGCCCAACATTGTACCAGCATTGGCTGAACGTCTCGTGTTTGCTGGGATACTACTGTTTGTCTTTCCCGGCACTGTATCTATTCTCCAGTGGGGGCGGGGTGCATCCTGTCTTTGGGAAGCAGTGTTTCTTTGTGGCGTCCGTCTGTAGGAAAGCCAGACAATTCTGAGAAGGAGACGGGAAGGAAGCAGAGGAAGTGAAATGTGATCCCGACTACAAACACGACTGGATGTTATGTATGAGGAAAGCAGAGAACCTCCCACCTGTATCCTAACCTGTAACCCTTTAACTCTTTAACCGCCGGTGCCGCATATATTCGGGTTTTCATTTTCATAGCACATTAAGTAGCACATTTTATATATGTTAAAAATCAAATGCGACATCAACCAGCAAGATTTGAAAAGAGTTGACTTCCATTTTGTCAAATCTGAATAATTTTCACTCACTTGAAGTTGTGGATCGCGTCAGCGAGACTCAACTTCAAGTGAGTGAAAATTAAAATTGAATAATTTGGCGATGAAAGGGTTAACTCTTAAAGAGCTGAAATATGTTTGTATAAACCATGGAGACCGAAGTGTTTCCTAAATTTTAAATAATCTCAAATTTCTTAGTTAGGTCTTTTTCCTTCATTTGAATACCTATGTTATAAGTCAGCATTGTAAATTTTTGAATGCCTTTAGTGCAGGGACCAGACAGACATGCAGACAGATATTTTATTGACAGAAAGGAAGTCATTACAGATTTATTAGTCATAGAAATAAGATAGATATATGTACATGTATATACAAGATTGGTAACTTGTTAAAAAATCATGTGGCAATATACATGGTATGAGATACTAAAATCATGTTAAGTGGCATTGCCATAATAAACACTGGATATTTCGATAATACAAATGACAAATCACTACTTCAAATACAATTAAAAGGAATTGCAAAGATATCATAGGGGTCTATCATTTTGTTTCCCGCACCAAAACCAGATATAAAATAGCTATTATGTATAACATTCTAATTATATATAGTAGCAAAAAAGACACTTTGGAAAGCGTAAAACCTAAAATATTTATCCATAGATGTCAGACTATTCTGTCTAGGGACGGTCCCCGCGTGGAAAGGTTAAATTATAAGCGCTGGTAGCGATTATATTCGTTTTTTGATATTTTTATTAGCAATTTAAATAATTCAAACATACTAAGGACAAGGCGTGACACCAAACAGCAATATTTCAAAATCGTTGACCTAAATTTTGTCAAATCTAAATAATTTTCACCCCACTTCAAGTTGTGACTCAAGTCAGTAGGTGCGTGAAAATCCCGAAAATATGTTCCATATTATATGTAGAAGTAAAAATTGTTATAACAATTGGCAGTTTATTCCACACTTCAGGTGCATCTATAGGAAATTATCTGTATTGCTTATGTTGTACGCAAAATAAATATAGACCAACATAGCCATATGTATGTGTGTTAGTGGCCCTTGAGGTAGTGTAAATAGTCAACACTCCGCTACACTCTAAACAATAGCGGTTCTTTGAGAGGAACCCTTCAGTACTATTACTATGCAACCCCAGGAGAACCCTAGCAGGGTTCTTCTGGGGTTGCATGGTGATAGTACTGAAGGGTTCTTTTTTGAGAACCTATGTTGTTTAGAGTGTATGTTATAATATCAGGTGGTCCTAATTCATATAGGAGCTGAGAATGACAGCCACAAGTTAATGTAAACGGGAACAAATATGTGTGTTAACCCTTTCAGCGCGGAGATCGATTTCAGACGTCAGAATCTGAGGTGCATAGATGTCAGATTCTAATGTCTAAAGTCGATCCCCTCACTGAGTGAGTAAATATAGATAATGGGCGTAGACCCTGTAACAAAGGTATACAAATGAACCAGAAAGAGCTAACTGAGACATTTTTGATGATTTTAAATTAATTGAAAAAACCCCTTTGTTATCTTGGCTTATATGCAATATTTCAGAGCTTTACGAGTCTAAAGGGCCAGATATTTTTTGTAGACAAACATAATATAGTTCTTACAAATAAAATGACTGAACTATATAATTGAATGGCAGGACATATATCTGGCCATTATCAACCTAATTTGGTCGATATATACACACAGACAACACAAAACAATCCTTGTAAATTAACTGAATATCAATGTTTTAATCACCTGCAACTTCATACTTGATTACTTTTTATGTTATTGTTTCATCTTGTTTGTCAACTTAAGCACGATAACTTTGTATGTTTTCTTCAAATATAATGAAGGCATTAGATGATACATACATACAAAAGTGTTATCCCATAGTGCGTTCTAATATCTGATTAAAAAAACCTGCTGGTGTTTTCAGCTGTTTTTCATGGCAAGTAGTGAAAACGCTTGCAAGATTAGCAGACAAAAAAAAGGGAGGGGCTCCAAACTGCTGTCAGGATCTGTTACAAACGATAAACAATTACGTGGAAATGTAATCATCCGCTGAACTCTAAATGCCAATAAGTTGATTTGAAAAAACAACAACTTTACTTCATATTTTATTTACTTCATATTTTGAAGGGTATTTTTTAAATAAATAAATAAATAAATAATTGAATGAATGAATGAATAAAAGAATGAATGAATGAATGAATGAATGAATGAATGAATAATTGAATGAATGAATGAATAAATGAATGAATGAATGAATGAATGAAAAAACAAATGAATAAATAAATGAATAAATAAATGAATGAATGAATGAATGAATGAATGAATGAATGAATGAATGTATGAATGAATGAATGAATGAATGAATGAATGAATGAATGAATGAATGAATTGGTAGTCTGTCACGGAAGCTCACTAAAATACTAAATCTATGGATGGGAATGTGGGGAGGAAACATGCTAGACGGGGCTGAGTTAGCATCTTGTTGAGATGGTGAGTTAGATAACACTGCTTTTCAGGCAAAGTATTTGACATTCGGGGCCTGGTGGTCTGAGGCCGAGCACGCTACCTCTCTGTCACGTCTAACCCCACCATTTCCCCTGAATATCCAAGTGAATGGAGAACAAATATTGAGATAAACAATCATTTTACGAATGCACGAGTCCCTTAGACCAGTAATTATACGACGCATTAACCCATCAACCCTTAAAGCGCTGTATTAATTTGGTAAAAAACATGGAAACCAAATTGTTGTTTTTTCGATTTGAGATCATCATAAATGTCTTAGTTAGCTCTTTCCGATTAATTTGAATACCTGTGTAATGGGTCTACGGCCATCAGAAATAGTATTAATCGTACAGTGCGTGGATCGATTTTAGACGTCAGAATCTGACGTCTACAGACGTCAGATTCTGACGTCTAAAGTCGCTCCTAGCGCTGTAAGGGTTAACCGCCGGTCCCGTTTATATTAGGTTATTTTTAATTTTTATCAGCACATTACATATCAATCCTTTGCCTGATCACGACAATAGTCGTTTTTAATACGTTTTATCATCCGATTAAACAACCGTTATTGAGAATGAAATGACTGTTTAAACGTCAATATTTGTAAAGGTTTTATCTCAAATTTAACAAATATGCATATTTTTTTCACACACTTGTAGTTACCGCGACCCACAATTTCAAGTGGGTGAAAATTAAATTAATTTACTTAGCAGATGAGGGTTAAACATAAGACTTGCCATCAATCAGCAAGATTTGCAAATATTTACCTTCTATTTTGTCAAATCTGAGTAATTTCTACCCACTTGAAGTTGTGGATCGCGTCAGCGAGACACAACATCAAGTGGGTGAAAATTCCCATTAAATTGGTCGTTAGCGGGTTAAACGAATGATTATTGACCTGGGTCGTCTATCGTTCGCAAGCCAGACGAGATACTAGATTTCTAGTTTACGCCTCAGTGAGTGGGAGGTTTGATTATCTGGAGTGTAAGCACAAGAAGAAAACATCTACTTGAGATAGTTCAGCAAACATTTGGCGTCTTAAAGCTTTATTGTGAATTTGTGAATGATTGACACAAAATATTTTACATCCACGTGAAGCCTGTGTCAGTAGCTTTCTATTGATATTAACTATTTTGATATGACCCAAAATTTGACTACTCAGTGGGTAAAAATGTGTAATACGCTCGATTTCTCAAAATCTGACCGAAATCGCACATAGTTCACGCACGTTTTGGCAATACTTCAGTAAATCAGCGGCAGTTACCTGATCAACAGGTTGATTCTGGCCCCTGAATAATTCAGCTATGTGAAAATAATAGTGGCTGAAATTCCCCTTCCGGGTGACCTTACCCCAGCCACGTTTGGTCTATGATTATCTGGAGTGTAAACACCAGTAGAAAACATCTGCTGACCGAGGAAGGTATCATTGTAAAACACGAAACGCTGACCCAGTGCTGGTTTAGGATTGGTCCATTGTCACAGGCGCTGTGCCAACACCAGCACTGGATCCACGTATCTTCGGGTCCACGTGCCGGGCTTGTCAGTTCACACGAAAACAGTCTAAACAAGATAGGGTTGTATCAATCAAAAATGAGTAATTGAGCCACTGCTGGCCTAATGCTGGGCCACTGTCTTCGACGCTGGCCCAACATTAAGCCAACATTGGCTCAAACTTTCGTATCTGGAACTAGCATGGCAACATGGATCTATATTTAATCCTGGCGAGCGTGCCACATAACAATGCTAAGCGCTATACTAGATGTTTAGAAGTTGTGATTATCTTTGAAGAATGACTTAATTTCCTACACCACGACAATTTTCATGGAACTGTTTTAATAATGGCACTACCTTTTTCACTAGCGACACCGATTCTCGGCTTATACATATTTTAATTCTTTCAGTGCGGGGACCATCTTTATACGTCAGAATCTGACGTCTACAGACGGTTCCCGAGCTGAATATGAAAGGGTTAATCCGAGTTAGATGTGGTGTTGCTTCCATTCGCTTAGAAACTGGTCGCTATTCTGTGAAACGCTGTGACGTCACTCGGTGAAAAAAAGGTTATATCACACCCCCTCCCCCATACTTTATTCTATGAAACGCAATGACGTCACTCGGTGAAAACAAGGTTTTATAAGAACCCTCCCCATACTTCATTGTATTAGCAAGCTCGGTGGAAACAAAGGAGGTCGAGGTCATTGAGTTTCACAGAATTAGAAATTATCTGTCAATACTTCTGCCGTTTTGTGTTAAAGATGAGTGTCATGTTTTTTTCGGGTGTCATGTGTATTCTGACATGCGAGTGCTTTTATTGGAAGCAGTTTTCTTCATTGATCCGTCACTGTCCACCCGAAAATTTGATCTGTTTTCATTTATCCTTCATATGAAGGTATTGCAAAGTTGAGTACCAGAACCTTGTGTCAAATACCACGTCACCGTTTTGATATGTTATATCCCTACAAATTTACCTTTTTTTCTAGCATAGGCCTACTCTTGATAAAAAACGTCAATGCCTGGTAGGCTCGAGACATTGGACCGTATACGATGCTCGACAGGTATTGAACAGGCATTGGCTCGGCGTCTCGTGTTTGCTGGGTAGATTTGTGCTATATGTTGTTTCAGTATCATATAAACTTGCGGCTTTAACCCAGCGGTGTTCCCTTGTTGTGTCAGCATTGGTTCAGTGTTTGGTGGATGTATTGTGCTAACATATCAATGACCTTCATCCGTAAGTATTGTATTATTATTCTTACTTTGAACTTATTTGTATATCTGATTACATATTGATAATAAAAAAATATTATTATTATCTTGATTATTGATGTAAAACTAAAAAACCTTGAAATCTGTAAAATGTAGGTTTTTTTGTAATATCGCCATGTATAACTTTTTGTAATGTTTTAAATTTTTTTTTAATTTTAACTGTGTGTGCTTGCATATGTGCAGGCGTGTATGTACATACATAAATGTATATGTACGTGTGTTTGTATGTATGTGCACACGAATGTCAGTCAATGGAAGCCCGTCTTACCGGAAACGAGGCTGTCCATTGAGTTGCATTGTAAAGAATTACGCAGTTATCCACTGCCTTTAGATAATAAAATGTTTGTTTTAGAATGGGTCTCTCATAACTCTTGGAGAGTAGCCCGGTATCTTTTGATTTAACTTTTATTTATATTCTTTGCAACGTATTGATCTCACCGGAAACCCTTTTGAATGGCTACTCGGTGAAAATAATGTTATATAATACCTCCTACCCCTCACTTCATTGTATTAGATACCTAAGTGAAAACATTGCACTTTTATGAAAAAGCAGTGTTTTTGTATACAACATCCCTGACATATTTCAGCAAAACGGTTCACACAATATGCCTCACTTTGGCCAATGAGGGAGGTGACGATTTTGAAATTTTGCTGATCGATTTCACGTTCTATCTTTAAAAAGTAAAAAAGAACTGGTAAATAATGTGCTAATGAAAAAAAGGAAAACATATATATAATCGTTACCGGCGGTCAGATAGTCATCGTAGGCCTAAGTAGGCCTACTATAACAGCAATGTACACACTCCAGAACTTGTGATAGTTGGGAGCATTTTAACAGGTAATCGTACTCAACACGTTTTACCCTTTTGCGCGGGGATCGACTTTAGACGTCAGAATCTCACGTCGAAAGTCGATCCTCGCATTGTAAGAGTAGAAATATGGTCGTAGACCGATAACATAGGTATTCAAATGACGCGGAAAAGCCAACTAAGACATTTCTGATGATTTGAAATTGAAAAAAAACACCTTTGGTCTCCATAGTTTATACAAAAATATTTCAGCACTTAAAAGTTACAGCTAATAATGAGTTATAGAAGAAAAATATATCGCAAGAGATGGTAGAATTCCGACAGTGACACATTTCATAATATAGATATAAAAACTACTAGGTATACAACCAAATTCCCGCCAAAATGGAAAGTAAATTAAATATTTTTATTTTATTATTAGAATTCTAACAACATAATGTCAGTACATGCAACGTTATATCTCTGTCTATCGTCACCACCTTGTGATTGGTCATAAATGCTTTATTGTTAATCAGTAGTTTTCACGAACCATTTACCTCCAAGCTATTTAACCCTTGAAACTCTGAAATTTGTTATGGGAACTTCGAAAGACAAAGGGTTTTTTTCTAATTTGAAATTACATAAATGTATTCGTTAGTTTTTTCCGATTCTTTTGAATACTTATGTTATGAGTCTACGGTCATTAGAAATATTTTTACTCCCTCAGTGCGGGGCTCGACATTAGACGTCAGACGTTAGATTCTGACGACTAACGTCGAGCCCAGCACTGTATGGGTTAATTGGAATTGTCATTCCTTGCAGTTATGCCTCGCTTATGCGACTCACCACTTCGAGTGAAAATTTCCAGATTTGACAAAATAGACGTCAACGATTTTCAAGTGATAATAGAAAATTTAGAACGAATAAATCGGGTCTGACGGGTAAACGGTTAATTCAAAGCTGTAATTGCTAACGTGATTTCCAGCTTCAATTAATGAAAACGATATCCATGTTTATAAACAAATAAACATATTCTAAAGTGAATTATTTTAGTTAAAACACAACGTTTGATCAATCTCAGCTCATCTTTTATAGCGCTAAGTTGAATAATTTAATTTTTTACCCACTTTTGACTCGCTATCGCAACTTCAAGTGGGTGGAATTTATACATATTTGTTTAATTTGAGAGCAAACATTTTCAAACATTAATGTTTAAACGCTCATTTCTGTACAAAGGTTAATAAATCAATTTAAAAACGACTATTAATAAGATCTGTCCGCTGCCGAGTTACAGCTTCTACTCAAAAGGTCATTTGGCGAATGACGATTGCTTGCAACTCGATTAAATATAAAACTATCACAGATATTGAATTACCAGTAATAATATATCAACGTTAATTAATATGATGCAGCTAGTTTTCCTAGAACATTGGTTTAAAAAGGCGTGGAAATGGCAACCAGTGCTCAATTGTCAGCAACAAGTTGCTTAGAATTTTGTCGCACTTTAACATGAAGTGGCTGAAAATACACAGAACAGCACAGCACAAAACTATATGCAATTTTAATGGAGTGTCAAAACATTCTATTAAAAACCCAAAACATCATAAATATTACATGATTTATTATTCAACTTAGCCCCAGCTACTTTTTTTTGTCATCTTTTACTCACCTTTACCTTTACGTATGAAATACTGCCACAATTTCCACAACTGAAGGTTATTTATTTATTTATTCTGATATACAGCCAATAATCGATAATTATTATTAATAATACGATAATAATTATATTCTAAGCTATACAATGAGACACGATACGTTACGATAGATACATGAATGAATGAATGAATGAATGAATGAATGAATGAATGAATGAATGAATGAATGAATGAATGAATGAATGAAAGAATGAATGAATAAATGAATGAATGAATCAATCAATCAATCAATCAATCAATCAATCAATTAATCAATCAATCAATCAATCAATCAATCAATCAATCAATCAAGCAATCAAGCAATCAATCAATCAATCAATGATTTGAATAGGGCCTTATGTTTAATTGTACACATACAAGTTAAGCCCAGCAAACGTTGGCCCAATGTCGGGTGGACGTCTCTTGTTTACTGGGAACTGGGCCTGAGAGCCTGAGGCTTGTGAGCTGAATCAGATGACACTGCACTCGCCATTTCTCAGTCACAGAGGCTCCTCACAATACTGAATCTTTACGAGTGGGCATGAAGAAGAATTCTGTCTTCAAAACTTGAATGCCAGAGCTGGACACTAACTGGGAAGTTCTGACATGACATGTCCCCATCGTTAACCACTATACCAAGGTGTGCAGGCACTGTTGGCGTTCGCGTTTGCATGAAATATAATTAGATTGGGCGCAAATATTCCACTGTGCAACTTTGGTCACTTACCAATTTTATATTTAGTTCATTGGAATCGCCACAACTTGAAGATGTTGTTTTTGATTTGAAAGGCGCCTACATCTTTAATCTTACAGAAAAAACTCAGCACGCACTATTATCTAACTTGTAATTATTCTAGATTTTTGTTATGTGTATCCTCGATATTTACATTGTGTCTGTGCTGACGATTACATAATTTAACTTTATCTGATCGATGGGTTAATTTTCAACGCTTTGGCCGCCAAGTTATTCAATTGGAATTTTCACCCCAAGAAGGTTGTGTCTAGGTGACTAGATTCACAACTTCAAGGGAGTGCATTTTTTAGATCTGACAAAGTGGTCAACGATCTTGAAATCTTGCTGATAGATGTCACGTTTTAAATCTAACATGTTTGAAAGCTGCCATTTAATTTTAAAAACGAATGTAATCGTGATCAGGTGTTAAAGGGTTAATACATGTAGTACATCTACCGAGATACTGAAAATTACGTTTGGAAAGCACAAGACAAACATGAGCCCTCTTCTAATTTATAAGTCATATTTTCAGTGAACACATTTTTATTTTCCAACTAGCTGGAAACCTAAATGATATATATGACCTAGGTTGTGGTCTCATTGCTAGAGATCTGCCTGCTCACATGACAGGACACAGACATGTTGGGCGTCAAACACATATTTTTATCATTCAGGATCGAAATTTCCAAAGCGACAGGGCCCGTACTCTCGTACAAATTACGATATATCGTAGGCTTCTGATTGGTTGAGATGACCATCTCGACCAATCCGAAGCCTACGATATATCATAACTTGTACGAGAATACGGCCCCAGATCTGTAACATGTCATTCGTCAAGTTGACCATCTGGAGCAATCACATGTTTGAGACATGGTTGCTGTGAAAATAGAGTTTTATATGTTACAATATCTCATATTCGATGATAACATCAATATTACTATCCTAAATGACCGCTCTCCTAATTTAGAGTTTTATATTTCTATTAGGAATGACCGCTCTCCCGACAGATTTATGTTTACACCAGGAATGATCGCTCTACTGGGAGCTTCATATTTACATGGTGAATGACCCATATCTTGAAAACTTTATGTTTACATCAGGAATGACCCCTTTTTCAAGAGTTTTGTATTTACATCAGGAATGACCCTTATCCTAAAGGCGCTATACTTACATCAGGAATGACCCCTTTCGTAAGAGCTTTATATCTATATCAGGAATAACCCCTTTCGTAAGAGCTTGATATTTACATCAAGAATGACCCCTCTCCTAAGAGCTTTATATTTGCATCAGGAATGACTCCTTTCGCATGTTTCGTAAGAGCTTTATATGTACATCAGGAATGACCCCGTTCGCATGTTTCGTAAGAGCTTTATATTTAGATCAGGAATGACCCCTTTCGTAAGAGCTTTATGTTTACATCACAAATGACCCCGTTCGTAAGAGCTTTGAAGGACAACCAGTTCAATAATTATTCATGCCGTGACTGTTCTCAGCGATTGGACATCTTTTATCCTGAAAGCTGTAACCTCACATTTTTAAACCACACGGAATATTTCTAATAAAATGTATTGAAATAAAAATGATGTTATCCATCACATTCAGTAGGCTCTGAGGTCTTATCTGAGATTTACCACTTAATGTAGAAATTACAACAGCCTGATGGTGAATACAAATTAGAGTGAGTTGATGGGCGACAGATGGGAGGAAGGATGGGTTATATTAAATTTGATAAAGTAATGCATTTAATAGTTAATCTCTCCATCAGAAGTAGAAAGATGAGCGCAGTACACAAAGACGGAAAGAAAGATTCAATTTAATGATGGTGGGATATAATAACAGAAACAGCTACTTTGATAAAGTGCGTACACTCACTTTAATTTCGGTTGACTTAGAAAGAAGGTATTTACAATGGACTCACATTTATTCCGTGCGAATTCGACGACAAGTGAATAATTCCAATTGTACAACATAAGATTAGTTTTTTCAGCCACGCTGGATAACTCGCATCTCTCGCGTGATCACTTAAATGGGGGTATCGTCACAAGAGCGCCTTTCAGAGAGCAAAAGGACAATGCACCGATATCCACCAGTGTCACTCTAAGTTTATCTTTCTGGCTGAGGTTATTCTAAGCTCCACCCTCAAGATGAGGATCAACAGGTGTGTTGAGTGTCTCTACCACTTTCACACCAAGGTCACTTTTCACTCCAGGTTCACTGCAATTTATCCCTTAGTTTCACCAAGGAAGTCCATATAACCTCCTTAGTTCTAGTTGAGGACCTTTAGGCGTGATGAGTGTCACCACCACCTTCACTCCAAGGTCACTTTTCACTCCAGATTCACTGCAACTTATTCCTTAGTTCAACCAAGGAAGACCATATAACCTCCTCAGTTCCAGTTGAGGACCTTTAGGCGTGATGAGTGTCACCACCACCTTTACTCCAAGGTCATTTTTCACTGCATCTTCACTCTAAGATCACCCTGAGTTCCAGAAATGAGGTCTATAATAACCAGATAACCTCCTAAGTTCTAGTTGAGGACTTCCAGGCGTGATGAGTGTACCCACTACTCACATACATACAGGTCACTTTTCACTCCAAGTGTGATGAGTATTATATGAGCTTAGTATCCCGCCACCCTATCACGCTAGCATCATGACCACAGTCACAGGGATCGCAGTAATATGACAGCTTGGACTCCCGCATGGATTCTGGCGGCGGTATGGGTAGCCACTCTGATGCTCTGATGTTGTCGGGTGGCCATGCAAAGACAGACAGAAGTAACTGCTTACTTTTCAAGTAAGCAGTTACTGCCGTTTATCTTCGCACGCAGCTACTGTGATGCTGTCAGCTGTTGAGGTCTATGCAATAACTGCCCACTGGACCAGTAAGCAGTTACTGCGGTTTGGCCTTGTGTTGCGGCATTGCAATGCAAATTGAAGCTACAGTAACTATACTCATTGGAAAAGTAGGGTTTGCTGTTTTTTTGCATTGCGGCATCACAGCACCACCTCAAATATCAGTAACTGCTTACACTGTTGCTCGCCTTTGAATTATCATTGGCAAACAGCAGTAACTTCGTACTTTCATGCAGGCTGTTACTGTTGTTTGTCTTTGCATCATCAATGATAATCAGCAGTAGACGCGGACTTTAAAAGTAGTCTGTTCCTGGTATATGCATTATCAGTGAATGTATTTAACCGATCATTGCTATTTAAACAGGGAAATATTCTCGTAAAAGTTACGATATATCGTCGGTTTCGGATTGGTCGAGATGGCCATCTCGACCAATCCGAAGCCTACGAAATATCGTAACTTGTACGAGAATACGGATCGATTGCTGCAATCCTGCAGTCCTGTATACAGAAGAAACTAACATTTTATTGCTGCCTGCTTTTGTTGATGCTGTTGTTATTGTGATGGTGTCTAAGCGTTACTGCAAGGTGCAGACATAAACGTGCAACTACGCGAACGCGTAGTATTCTGTGAAACTCAATGACCTCGACCCCCCATTGTTTTCACCGATACAATACAATGATACACCGATACAATACAATACAATGAAGAATGGGGGAGGGTTCTTAAATAGCCTTGTTTTCACCGAGTGACGTCACTGAGTTTCACAGAATGTAGTATGGGAGAGGGGGTGTTATATAATCTTGTTTTCACCGAGTGACGTCACTGCGTTCCACAGAATTGGTCGAAAATTGGGCCAGATTAGGGCTATATTAAGGAGAAAATCCACCGAATATAAAATAGAGCAATCTATTGAATTAAGGATGTTTTGAGCTGTCATTTCAGACATTGCATGTATTTGTGCATTAAACACATGCATGCTAAACACATCAACGCGACTGATATAGCGATTATACAGAGAGAAGCGACAACAGACGCGAAATTCGCCTAACTATCTATTCTGTGAAACTCAATAGCCTTGATCTCCAATGTTTTAACCGAACTAGCTAATACAATGGAGAATTGGAGAGGGGGGTCTTATATAACATTGGCACCGAGAAACCGATCAAAAGGGTTTACGATGATGTCATTGCGTTTCACAAAATACACCAGCGCGAACACCAACGCGAAATGTGAGGCGTTTCTCCCTGTTCCAATCAAAGATAGTAGATACTTCATTTGCTTGGATTTCCCGGCACGAAAACAGGAGCAAAAACCGTCCCTACGCTCGAAAAATATATACAGTTTGGTAACTGTTTTGTAACAGTTTTGAAAATAATGGCGTTGCTCTTCGCCCTTGCCTTCGCTTTCGCGCTGGGCGGGGGCCCTCTGGTAGTGGTTAGCACCGCTGCCTTACACGCCAAAGTTCGGTGTTCGGCTCCCGGTCTCGGCGGTTTGAAAGAAACAAAAAATGTTTCTTCCCCATCCACGTGTGAAAGTCAGTATTGTGGGGAGCCCCCGTGACCGAGAAGTAGGGTGCTCGGCCTTAGACTGCCAGGGCTCGAATTTCGAATCCTGTGTCTGGAGGACAGTGCCATCTCAATCATCTCACCATCCTCAGGAGGCTCTCCTGGCCCAGTTTAGCTCTCCTGGCCCAGTTTAGCACAAAGGGGGCCTAAAGCCCGATTCATTTCATTTCGCTTTCGCGCTGGTATGTTTTGGCAAATGATAAAATAGTGAGTTTGATAATTTTCGCACGCTAATTCACGCGCTTGCGTTGGTATATTTAGCGCTTGATTATCATGGCTAACGCGATCCACAACTGTGGCGGTTAAAGGGTTAACCCTTCAAGCGCTGAAATTCTTAAATATAAACCATGGAGACCAAAGGGGTTTGTTTAATTTTAAATCATCATAAATGTCTTAGTTAGCTCTTTCTGCTTTATTTGAATATCTCTGTGATGCGTCTATGACCATTATAAATATTTGTACTTTTACAGTGCGGGGATAGACTTTAGACGTCAAAATCTGACGTTTACAGACGTCAGATTTTGACGTCTAACGTCTATCCCCGCGCTGTAAGGGTTAAGGCGCCAAAATGAATGTATGCATTTTTTGCCCAAGTTAAATACCTAATGGAATGATATTAATTTAGCAATACAATCAAATCTTATGCCACAAGGAAATATATACAATTCCACAAATTATAAGCTGTTATCAAAAATGAAAACTGAACACCCAGGCCACACTCTGGTCAAATAATAAAGCGATATTCGATCACTATTTGCTTGGAATGTGCATGAACTGACATTGATATTTAAACTAATGGACCCGCGTGAGTCTAAGGCGGGGGGGGGGGGGTGGCTTGGCAAAATGGTTGAACAACCTGGTTGGAAAGTCGGAGGTCGCGGCTTCGTCCCCCACGCTGGCATTCAAGTTTCAAAGCAACAGAATGTTTTTTCCCCGCTAACTCGTTTAATATTGTCTGAGAGGTAGGGTGCTTGGCCACCAAGGTTCGAATTTCGAACTCCCTGTCTGGAGAGCAGTGGCGTCTCATTTATCTAACCACCCCCACGAGGTTCTCCTGGCCCAGTCTAGCCTACATGTGCACACTGTTGGCCTAAAATCCTATTAATTTCATTTTGGCATAATCACTTTCTTTACATTTTTAAATGAACATTATAGCTAATGTTAGAAACCCACATCCGCCGAGATATCATCACTTGGATGCCAGAGATGCATAATCAGTTGAGAGAAAAACTAAATCTGCCAAAACAAGGTCCTCCCCCCTTGGCTGCCGGACTGATATAAATAGATAGCTTATTATTGACGACGGGTAGTCTATGTAGACGTATTTGGTTTATATACAAATATGTCAGCGCTATAGCGAGCTGCGTCCACGCAAACATGAGACGCTGACTATATGCTGCTTTATTGTCGGGTTAGCGTTGTAGACTTTCGGCCAACTGGACGCCAGCATTTGGTTCAATGTTTTGTATTTGTCTGAAGCTATCTTCGGAAATTAGTCGTATTCTGTATACGACTCTCTTTGAAGGAAGCTGTTAATGAAACTGTTATTCCCGATGTAAACGAGCCACACCTTCATCATGTCTAGATGTGGATCGTAACACAATGGCTGTCTGGCTAATGTCTTCTGCCATAACACCATCGGTGTCATCAGCGAGGAACTGAACAGCTATTTGCTCGGCTAACTATGCCCTTATGACAGTGTATGTTTGTCACACCTCCACTGATGTTTTATCCCCCGCACTATTTGTAAGATGCACCAGTATTTCGGTAAGCACAAGGTACTGAACAAATGCTGTTTGGATGTTGGTCCACCGTCTACGACGCTGGCCCAACATTAAAACACTATTGATTGAACTACATTGCATCCACATCTTAAGATGATCATAGAAGTGCATCCATAGCTTAAAGGTGACATATCACCCCTTACATGGTATGAATAAATTTGTGACAAATAAATCAATGTCGCCACAAGATGGGTCACAAGTGTTTCCTCTTATGGGGCGATTGGCTATCATGTGACCCTCTGAGAGGGTCACATGATAGCCAATCACCCCCATATATGGGGTGATCGACTATCATGTGACCCTCTGAGAGGGTCACATGATAGTCGATCACCCTATATAAGGACATAAATATTCATACCATATAAGGGGTGACAGATCACCTTTAATATGATCATCTGCCATTTTTGACGACATCAGCGAAAACATGGACTCAATTAAAATTGTAACGGCAAAGGGATTTGTAAAAACCTGTAGCAAGTCAGTGTTATTAGCACTGACATGGTCGCAGACTACACATTATTTTCTAAAGATACTTGAGAGGCTTAAACAATAACATTTTCAAATGTGTAATCTCTAATTGAACAAGTAGGTGTAAAGTTCTCCCACTTGGAGTTGTCGGTCGCGGTAGATTTCACCCCCAATTTCAGCGGCCTAACGGCAGCTCCAAAATAGATGTAATAATGATTCACATTCAATGACACAAATGTACAGGCATCCGTCTCAGCTAGATCAAATAGCTTTAACTACTAATTGCTCACCAATATATCATGTAATAATGATAATGTTCATAGTTTATTTATTCAGCTTAGACATAGTCTTTCAGCATTTTACAACTTATATAATACATGCATGTACGAGGAGACAAAACCAAAATAAAATCATTCAAAGTGTGATTCGTTGGAAACTTGAATATACAAAAGCAGCAAGGTTACGAATAGTTTTGACATGATATCTTGACATTAGTGCAATAAATTTATACATGGAAGGATATTCAGGTATATATCTTTGTCTTAAATCACTTAAACTCTTACATACCAATAGAAAGTGCTACTCATCGCCCAAGACACCACACACCTCACACATGCGCTGATTATATGGTCTTGGCCGATGCCATTTGCCTGACACAACGGAGAGTCGGTGATTTTTAGTTACAAATTTTACAAAAGCATATCTATGTTTCGTTATAACAATTTTATTAAAATAATTACTATAACATCGCATAAATTAATATTATTTATATATCAGACCACCTGAACTGGCAGATAAAGCAGCATTCGATTTGGTCAAAAATAAATCCTGTAACCTCTGTTTAGACAAATGTAAAAAAGCATTATGGTTCACAATGTTCTGGTTATGTTCGGTAATAATGTGTATTGAAAGTATCGTAACTTGAAAGAATAAAGTGGCACACAACACTTATTTTGGTGAATATTATTCTGCACTCAGGGCTATAAATAGACGCGGTGTTATCCTTCAAGATTATATACCCTTAAAATCAAACAGTATTTTTTGTTGATTTCAAAAACATTATGTCAGAAGTACAATCATTTACACATCAATCCATAAACTTGACAACATTTTCTAACGAGTCGATTTGCTTTCCCATTTGATCCTTGTTTTTCAATACATATTTTTTTGTAATCAACGCATGTCATTATGGTATATTCTCTTGGTATTGCTCCTCTTTATTGCCACATGTTTAAAAGAACCGTTTTCCATGAAAATATCTGCAAAAAACGCATATCGCTCTTAAATATGACTTATGACAAATCCAAGTCATTTTACTCACTCGAAGTTGAGGATCGCGGAAGCGAGACCCAACTTCGAGTGAAAACAAATTGAAATATAAAATGTGATAGTTCGGAATTTTAAATATAAGGGTCAACCCTTTCAGCGCGGGGACCGTCTTTATACGTCAGATTCTGACGTATAAATACGGTCCCCGCGCTAAAAGAAATAAAATAGTTATTATGGCCTTAGACCCATAACATGAAACGGAAGGACTAGCTAACACATTTATGGTGATTTCCAATTGAAATAAACCCTTCGGTCGCTATAGGTTATATACGAATATTTCAGCGTTGTAAAGGTTGAATCATTTACAGTTATCGCTTGTTCTCAAAGGGTTTACCATTCATAAAGAGCGTAATCACTGGTGCAGGTGGACGCATGTAATTGCCACGTGCGATAAAATAAATCAAACAAATTTGTTTTCTAAACATGCATAACTGTCGTCCCGTCGTTAATTTTTATCAATCAAACTTCAGATTCACGTGGCGAATAATTGATTAATGCAATTGCATTTGGTCATTTAAAGATTTCATAGCTTTCATTGTCCACAATCTCAATAAATAAATAAAACTGCTACCAAAAGTAAATGCATCGATTTTATTTTGCGGCATCGGGAACCATGATTGAGACACTTTTATCTAGATAAATTATCGTAAGATTTTCATGGATTCTTATTTTTAAGTCGTCAGCTTTAATCCATTATGATTTTGTGCCAAGCCTTAATCCTTACAGCGCGGGGATCGACTTTAAACGTCAGAATCTGACTCTGACGTCTAAAGTCGATCCTTGCACTGTAAGAGTAAAATTATTTCTAATGGCTGTAGACCCATATCGTAGGTATTCAAATTAATCAGAAAGAATTAGCGAAGACATTTATAATGATTTCAAAATGAAAAAAAACATTGGTCTCCGTGGATTTTGAAAAAAACATAATTCAGCGCTTTAAAGGTTAATCCTTGCAGCTCTGACCTATTTAATTTAACCCTTGAGACGCTGAATTAATTTGTAAAAAAACATCGCAACTAAAGGGTTTTTTTCAATTTGAAATCATTATAAATATCTTAGTTAGCTCTTTCTGATTCATTTGAATACCTATGTTATGGGTTTCCGGCCATTAGAAATATGTTTTCTCTTACAGTGCGGGGATCGACTTTAGTTGTCAGGATCTGACGTCTACAGACGTCACATTCTGTCGACGAAAGTGGATCCCCGCACTGTAAGGGAAAACTATCAAATTTACATTTTCAGCCGCGAACTTCAAATTCAAGTTACTGTAGATTTTTTTAATTTGTGAATCAGTAGCCGTATTATCGTACAAGCTAGATATAACGTAGGCTTCTGATTGGTCGAGAATACGGCCCCAGTGATATAGATTTAAAACATAATGCACTCTTTTAAGTAGTCGACTCAACGCTAATATATGGGGGTTTGATACCCTGAACCCAAGTAAATTTTAAGCGTCAGCTACCAATATTTTGGCAATTTTGATCGATGTTTATGCAAGTTAGTCTAAGAAAAGAGGGTCATGAGGTCCGTCAGTCAGTCAGTCAGTTTCATCTGGTGTGTAAATAATTAGTCGGAATCTTGTAAAAGACATACAACGTATAATGAGACGAAAGACAAATACATGTATTTGTTTCATACCAGAAAAAAGATTACTCTGAAATGAAAGGTAATTTGATTTATTTAAACGCATGCATTTGTAATTGAATTCTGGTTAGTACTACATGAAATTTCGTCTTGATACACCAGTAGAGTGGAGAACCAAATAGTGCACGGAGAATATCTCGGTGTCAATCACAGATGTCAAGTGCTTGACATCTGTTTTGTTTTGGTTACTTATGCCTGATGAATCAGTATCTCTCACTCAAATCACACAGACATCTTGGGTCACCTTGGATTCTCCTTATGAAATGAGGAGTGGTCCACTCGGTTCCAGACTGGCAGTTTTAATTCTGGGGCCCGTCCAACTAAGAATGTCAAAATTTATATTACCTTATTACTCTCCCATCCAATAACATAGAAATGTTAAGCGAATCTTTTTTTTTATAATGTGAATTAAAGAAAGCTAAGATACAGTGTAATTTAAGGCTGAAGCCTTTAAGCGCTAATTAAAGAAATAATAGTGGTTTTTGCCTTAAAATTAATGAAAATCAATTATCATAATTACTAGATTAAATATGCGTTTCGCTAATAATTTTGCGGCGAACCTAAATGCCTTGACCTATATGATTGATAAATGTTGGGCCAGCATCGAATAAAATGACCCAGAATTGAATAAAATTGAAACAGCATTTGGTCAGCGTATAGTGATGACTCAGCACATAATTAAGTAATATACTTACTTTTTTGTTTCATCATGTGGCATTTTTCAATAAACGATCTTTTTATACTTGAGTCAACCCAAAGAGTTCAGTACGGCATTCAAGTTTATCAGCCAGTCTTTATTTCGCTAGACTTCCTCCATTCTAAGGCCGCTTTAGTCCTAGGCCGACGCAGATGTTAAATCCATCTTTTTTCATGGTTTGAGTTCCCGCGGAAGGAATGAAATTGACCACACCAGTGGAAATTGCAGATCACATGTTGTGACTAGATGGTGGTATATTCAGAAAAAGTCTGGGTGCTTCGCTGAAATGTGGTACACTTCTTTTTACAACCCGTCAAAGTTGAGGGGGCACGGCTGTTTTTGATGCGTAATTAAGATTTTTGAAATATTTATATTTCTTGCATGTACACCTTTTAATTGAATGTATATATCAATGTTATTACCCATATGGACTAGATATATGCATAATCATCAACCCCTAATGTAATTTGGTGAGGAAAAAGAAAATTGAGGCAATTTTGGCTGTTTTTTTTAGTTTTTCAGCGGCAAATCTAATGCAATATTTTCCGTTTTCTGAGACGGTAATTATTGCAAAAGCTACTATTTTTTTTCTATGGTACTTTAATGAATGGTGTAACTTCGCCATAAATGATATTGGGGTGTATACTTGGCAACAAAAATATTATATCAACTATTTTGGACATATTTGTGATGTTATTGAACATTTGTTGACCGTACGTAAGGTGTACCTGGAATTACCCGAAAATCCGAAAATCACGCTTATTGCTGTAATTTCTTTATTATTTGACATAAAACAATGTTCTTGTTATCTACTCCCATGTTTTCACATAATAAGGAATCTATAGCTGTCATCAGAATTTTAATATGAGCATTGTTTCTTAGCCTAAATGTAAACAGACTGGCAAAAAGTTGGTGAAAACGTCTTTCTTTCGCTTTTCAACGTTTGCAATGTTTTGACGCATAAAGTTGACCACCCAGCACTGAAAGAGTAAAATATATATATATCGGCCGTATACGCAAAACATAGGTATTCAAATGAAGCAGAAAGACCTAGCTAAGACATTTATGATGATTTTTCAAATTGAAAAAAATATTTTGGTCTCCATTGCTTACAGACAAATATTTCAGCGTTGTTAGGTTCATCTGTGCAAACACTGCCCCAGCCGCAGCATCCTATACTCATAGTGGCGTTTCCACCCCGAGAAAATACAATATAATATATTCAAAATAGTCTAATTATTATAAATTACCATAAAGTAATTAATTATTTTTTCATTTAACCCTTTCAAGCCTGAATTTACTATTGCCATCTTCATACACTACAAGCCGCGATTTGCTGTCGCAATTCTCGACTTGTAGTGGATGAAGATGATTTGCTGTGAGTGAAAAAGTGAAGAAAATTGTCATGTATTGGTAAACCAGTTTCATGGAAATTTCATTCTAAAACCGCCAGTTTTAGGAAAATTAAGTCTGTTTTCAGGGATGTAAAATGATGATTTAATGCATCGTGAGGGCTTAACCCTTTCACCAATGAAGCCCATTTTTAGCATGGCTGAATGCCCTAGCATTCAGCACATAAAAATGGGCTTCAGTGGTGAAAGGCTTAAAGGTTAATACACTTCTTTACACTGTGATTTTTAGGGCGCATAGCTTGAGAGCTGAAATCAAGTGGCGGTGGTCTACTCAATAGGCTGTATCGCCCCGTCGTAATTAAGTGCTGTGATGATGAATTATTTACATCATTTAAAGCTAGAAATGCTAATACAATTTCCATTTTTAAATGAACGTTTTTTTATTATTTATGAAATATATGCATCATCCGAATGCAATGATGCAATGCGCTAGATAAAATAATTTATTGTTTGACCTTTCTTCAAGTTGTGTCTCGCTACCCCGACCTACAACCAGAAGTGAGTGGAACTCTCATATTTATATCATTTGAGTCCAAACATTTGCAGTAGATCCGTATTTATGAAACAATCGCTCTCCGGTGGTCAATTTGTGGCCATCTTGAAACATGGCGCCATCTTGAATTTGTCAATGGCTAGTCGGATAAAATCATTAAGCATACCCTTAGGGACAACCATACCAGATTTAGTGCGTGTATCACATATGCACGATTCTACCACAAATTTGCTGTTATCTGCCCCACTAGATGTCAAACATTCGGCCTAGCCAGAATTCGAACCTGGTACCGGAAATGCTACGAGTCATAGCTGAGCCAAATGAGCCATCAGTGCGGGCCTCTCTCGTTGGCTGAGCGATCAAGCAAAATCATACCCAGCAAACACAAAACATTTGTATGACATTTGTACAATGTTGGACCAACGTCGAAGACGTTGGTCCAACATTGTACAAATGTCATACAAATGTTTTGTGGTTGCTGGGTAGTTCTCGTTAAAATATTGTTTTCTAGTTCTGTGAGAGGCGTTGAACTTAAATACACAAATTGTATCTAGACGCATTAAAAGTGTAAATCACGAGCAAATCACATAAAAACGCACAAAAACAAGAAGAAACGAGCCCCTTCCATTGAATATCTCACTTCTCAAAAAATAATTTGCTTAAAAACTATCACGTTCCAATCAGCATCCTGACTATTAAAGCGGTGAAACAGAACGTGGACGCCGTGTGAATAAACATTATAAATTAATGACAGACATTCTGTTCCAATTCTAGCTAGTAATGCCCGTCACATTGGGTGTTTTTTTACTTAAATTATAAGGTAATTGTTTTATTACAGTGAAAGATGAAAGTATTCTATAATATACAGCAAAAATAACCATTCAAATTATAGTGCTGCTCTACCAAGCCAGAATAGACTATCTGCTGACGTGTGAAGTAAGCCGATCCTGCCTTTGTGTGGCCTAAACTTTTCAAAAACGTTGCGACGCATTTTATTTTGTGTGGCGGGTGACAAATATTGTTTAAAAGCATGGTTGTGAAGTGAGAGGCTATCAGGCTCCATGCCACATGTAACATGGCATCCATCAAACATGGCAGCAGGGTATCCCTGATTTCAGCGATCCTATTGATAAAACAATCATTGAAAGAGCCAGCAAGCTGGGTATTGCATGAAATGAAATGAAATGAATCGGGCTTTATGCCACTTTTGGGCACATACAGGCTAAATTGGGCCAGGAGAACCTCCTGAGGATGGTGAGATGAGTGAGATAACAATGCCCTCCAGACACAGGATTCGAAATTTAAACCCTGAAGGGCTGAGGCCGAGCACGCTACCTCTCGTTCATGGAGGCTCCCCACGAGTGGATGGGGAAGAAACCTTTTTGTTTTTTTTCAAACCGCCGAGACCGGGAAAAGAACCCCAAACTCTAGCGTGAAAGGAAGCGGTGCTAACCACTACCCTAGGGCCCCCGCCCGGTATTGCATGAGCTATCCGGACGTATATATATATATTTTTATGCAAAATATATTTCATTTTATCTCATAATTTTATAGGGTTAGTGATATTCTTTGGAACCTACTTTTTATAATCGTTTGTATTGCCTTTAGCATTAATTCATTACATTAGTGCACGCACGCCTGTGTTACTAATACGACTACGCCCGCCTCTGTGACTGGTACGACCTCGCACGCCTCCGTTACTGGTACAGCCACGCTACCTCCGGTACTGGTACGACCACGCACGCCTCCGTTACTGGTACGACAACGCACGCTACGTTACTGGTACGACCACTTACGCCTTCGTTACTGGTACGACCACGCACGCCTCCGTTACTAGAACGACCACGCAGGCCTGCGTTACTGGTACGACCACTCACGCCTACGTTACTGGTACGACCACGCACGCCTTCGTTACTGGTACGACCACGCACGCCTCCGTTACTAGAACGACCACGCAGGCCTGCGTTACTGGTACGACCAGGCACGCCTCCGCTACTAGAACGACCACGCAGGCCTGCGTTATTGGTACGACCACGCACGCCTCCGTTACTAGAACGACCACGCAGGCCTGCGTTACTGGTACAACCACTCACGCCTCCGTTACTGGTACGACCACGCACGCTACGTTACTGGTACGACCACGCACGCCTCCGTTACTGGTACTGCCGGGCACGCCTCCGTGACTAGAACGACCACACAGGCCTGCGTTACTGGTACGGCCAGGCACGCCTCCGTTACTGGTACGACCACACACGCCTCCGTTACTGGTACGACCACGCACGCCTCCGCTACTGGTACGATCACGCACGCCTCCGTTATTGGTACGACTACGCACGCCTCCGTTACTGGTACGACTACGCACGCCTCCGTTACTGGTACGACCACGCATGCCTCCGCTACTGGTACGACCACGCACGCCTCCGTTACTGGTACGACTACGCAGGCCTCCGCTAGTGGTACGACTAGGCAGGCCTCCGCTACTGGTACGACCACGCACACCTCCGTTACTAGAACGACTACGCAGGCCTGCGTTACTGGTACGGCCAGGCTAACTCGTAGCTTGGTCGTACCAGTAACGCAGGCCTGTGTGCAAGTCAGAAGGGGACTCGTTAACCAGAGAGAGCAGCGAATTACATTGCATATTATTATTTGACATAAGAAGTAGTGTTTCTTGTTTGCGACGCAACTGTGAAGTTAGTGACATATTCCGATTTAATTGTAATTTGCTAAATTATTAGTTTACTTATTAAAATCATTAGCTATCACTATTGCTTCGTCAAAATAAAAAAAATCCTAACATAAATGTATCTCACCCTCGGGCTTGCTTACGACATACATTTCACAAATTCTTTCATGGCTAGTCATGGCATCGAAGCTTACCATCTTTGTGACAAGGAAGCTAAGAGGTTTAAGTACTAAAAGTGAAGGGATTTTTATCTTCCCTTCAGATATATTCTGTCTGATACCTTGGTGAGTTTTGCTCACAAAAAAATGCTTCAGCTTAGGATTATTATTAGACCGTTTAAATTTGCAATTTAAATGAGCAAAACTACAAGGCGAACGTTCTGTTTGATCGTAAATTAATGATTACATTCTCGACTGACGTCCATAATGGCCGCTATCCTACGAAGCGTACTATAAATTATTACGTTGTGGAAAAATTGCCCCATGGAGCATTTAATTATCATTCCTACCTTTTCTCTGATTTGTTTTATGGTTTTAAACCTAAAATGGCTAAATTAAATAATTTTAAATGTTCACGGGTTAACATTGATTCTCTCACAGTCTGTGCTGTGGTTTCCACTATGAGATCGTGTGAGAAATACAAACGTTATTCATTTTTCGTACGATATGTGAAAAACAGCACATGTTCGATGAATAAGGTGTTTGCCTGAAGGCTCACACTTTATTCATTGAACGAGTGCTGTATTTTACAATATCGCACTCAAAGAACACTGTTTGCATATCTTATATTTAATTAATATGAGCTCACACATTTGCAAGTCTTCATGTTTAAAAGCACATATCGTTCTACGATTTAAACGGTTAATAGAACGGATAAATGACAACTATGGTCGCGCTGAGCGTTTTTAGGGATAATAGCACCACTGCAACGATTTTAGTAGAAGATTAAAATATAAATGAGGGTGGAAAAGACTAATACGTCATTTATTACGACAATATGCAAATTAATATGATTACTACAGGAAACTGACATTTATTTGCGCTGCTAACATCATACAAAACATTATTGCATAGTTTAAAAGCTGGTCTCAACAACATGCAGCAAATTGCTAATTATGATGCTTCTCGATAGATAAACCCATTACATTCAATCAGGTTTGATCACAAAAACATATCAAATCGTTTAACTTCTAAATTAATTAATATTGTTTGCGAGTGAGTGAACCACAGCTGGAAAACTATTGCTTATAAAATATCATTAACCCTTTCGGGGACCGACTTTAGACTCAGAATCTGACGTTTATAAACGCAAGATTGTGACGTCTAAAGTCGATCCGTGCACCGAAGGAGTAAAATATTTATAATGGCCATAGACACATAACATAGGTATTCAAATGAAGCGGAAAGAGCTGACTAAGACATTTATAATGACGGCAAATTGAAGAAACTCTTTTGTTATTTGGTTCATATAAAAATAAAAAACATTGTTCATTCCAGGAGACTATTTGGGGGGGATTTTGTACCATCATAATTAAATCTAATTATGTAATGTATTGTCATTTTTTTCTTTCCTAATATATAGTATGGACTAGTTTACAGCGTGTTTTAATATATTTATATTGTCTGTGGTGATAGTTTATTTTATTTGGAATTTCTGAGAATTTTTTTTCCTAAATCGTCTACTAAGTTACTGTCCCAGTGCCAGGCCTATGTTTATAATGCTGCTGATGAATACATTACGCCAGCAATATAAGTTTGCTGTCCCTAACATATCATTTAGTATTGTGGCTAGTATCAATGTAAACATTTGTTAATTCAAAATGTACAAACAAATATTAGTTAAGCATGTTTTTCATAATGTCCCTCTCGGCCATGTCCACTATGTTACCATATTATGTCGTCTATGGATGACACCCGGTGAATGGATTCCAATCATTAATATATGTTCACTAGGTGCCACTGGATGTATTTTCGCCAAAGCAATATGAACAATTTTAAATTATCAAACGAAAACGGGATTTGCTGAAGATTTTGAAAAGATAACCCAATAGTATGTTTATTTTCTGTCTGCAAAGTTACTATTGCACTTGTGGACATGCATAGTAGATGATATATTTATCTATCATGTCATTCTGAAGTGCAACTGTATCTCAACTTTATGCAAACAAGTGGGCAACAATAGAGGGGATTTTTCAGAAATTTAGCACATGTTATTCAAGTTATGTCTACTAAGTTGCTGTCTCCTAAGTTACCTTTTCGGGTAACTTAGTAGAATTGTTTGGTAACTTAGTAGACCAAATGTTTAATATGTCTGCCCCAGTCTACAGTAAAATATAGTTCTTGTCACATTTGTCTTTGATGGCATATATATCTTCGTTGTGGATTTAATTTATCTGGTATTGAAGCATAATATTAATTTTTGACTTAAAGGTAAATTAGTGGACGGCAATGAAACTTGTGGACTATGTGACTTGGTTCTGCACAGGAGAAGTATCATTAATTCTTACTAAAAGACTGTTATAATACATATATTGTTGCCTTAAACTTAGTTGTATTCTATACTTGTTCACTGTGTTACCATTTGTCCACTATGTTACCTGAACAAAAAGTGCTTCTTTGTTATGAATATCGATCTGTATGTCTATGTACACTATATAGACCATAAAACAGTGTACATGGTGCGTCACCATAAAGGATGGCTCAATATTAAGTTTTTTTTTTTATTTAATTACATTGAAGCGTCATTTGCTGAAACACAATATTTATATAAATATGAATGTTCACGTTATTTTTATAAGTCACATGACATATGACCTCTTTTGTAAAATATATCATGCGACCATAGGACACCTTGGCTACGTTTTTCAATGCAATATATTCACAGGCCATCAACAATGTAATAGTTCATTAGGCAGTTGTCCGTAACTTAGTGGACATTTTGTTAATAATTTTGTTGACACGTCAGTTTTAAAAGTATACCCTAAACTAACCAAAATGGTTAGTTAGCATGAAAACCATTATTTCGTATTATTGTAAATGTGTTTAATGAAGTAGCATGCACATAAAATGAATTCAGTTAATTTTGTTTACGAAAAAAAATATATCCCAATAGACAGTCTCCTTTTCGCTGAAATGACGCAATTACTGTAGTCTGTGGTCTCAGGTCAAAGATGCAGTACTTCTGGTTACCTTGATAAATAGATTAGTTGTTTATTTCATTTGTATTACCTCTATGTAAAATTCTTAATTATAAGAAAAAATAACTGAACTTACTGGTAGTCACCACTCACGCACACTTATCAGTGGCATAATACATTTTAGTCTAAATAATTACAATAGTAAATGGCAAATAGACCAATTGTATATTTGTTGTGACTGCGAATGGTATATTCTTTAAAAAAATTGCTCTCACCCCCTTATCACCCTCTTGGATATTCCCTGCGTCGTTTCTCATGTATATGGGCGTCAATAGCAAAAAAAAATTTGACCTGATCAAGATGGGTCACAAAGCGCAATTCAGAAGCATTTTAACCATAACAGCGCTAAGATATTTCAATTGTCACTTACTTGGTACCGCGATCCACAACTCCAAGTAGGTGAGATTATTTACTTATCATACGTACAATTTGATCAACGCATATACTATTACCCTTATCCTGCTAAGTTAATTTATTTAAATTTTCACCCACTTGAAGTTGTGTCTCGCTACCGCGACCCACAACTTCAAGTGGCTGAAGGGCGGGGGCCCTAGGGTAGTGGTTAGCCCCGCTGCCTTTCACGCCAGAGTCCGGGGTTCGGTTCCCGGTCTCGGCGGTTTGTGAGAAACGAAAAATGTTTCTTCCCCATCCACGTGTGAAAGTCAGTATTGTGGGGAGCCTCCGTGACCGAGAGGTAGCGTGCTCGGCCTCAGACCGCCAGGGTTCGAATTTCGAATTCTGTGTCTGGAGGACAGTGTCATCTCAATCATCTCACCATCCTGAGGAGGCTCTCCTGGCCTAAAACCCGATTCATTTCATTTCAAGTGGCTGAAAATTACAAATATTCGTTTAATTTGAACACAGATATTTGACAATTTTGATGTTTCGACACACATTACATTCCCAATAACAGTGATTTGGTCGACTAATAAACAGATTAGCAAGATCAGCAAGATATGAGCCAATCTAGCAATGTACTTTTCATTTCTCCTTCAATTTGATTGTTTGAAGAACAAACAAAAAGACTGAAAACGGTCATAGACGCAATTGACGAAGTCTAAAAACGTAGTTTGTTTACAAAAAAATATGCAATAATACAATAACCATGATAAAATATTTTACAGAACACCGAGTCAAATCAGAGCAGTTAATATTACTCTTTACTTGTAATATTATGTTGCTTGTAATGTTATAGTGTAATAATAATTCAGCGTCCACCTGGTGGCCGCTGATGTATTCTAACCACAGGGGTTCATTAACGATCACGTGACCAGACCTGTGGGTCACGTGATTAGCCTGGTGATTCAAGCTGGGAGATATGTCGCTGATATGGGTAATTTGGGCACGAGATGTCTGTCGGACGAGATGTCTATGGGAGATGCGGTAGATGGCGAATTATGGTGACTGTGACTGTGAGGGAATGTGAGGTGGTTAAGTGTTCCTAATGAGAATGGACTGGGGAATGGATAGACAGGTGGGCGGACTGTACTTAACACGATTACAGAGAATGGGCGACACGTGGGCGGACTGTACTTAACACGTGTACAGAGAATGGGCAGACAAGAGGCGGACTGTACTTAACACGTGTACAGAGAACGGGCAGACAGGTGGTGGTCTGTACTTAACACGTGTATAGAGAATGGGCAGACAGGTGGCGGACTGTACTTAACATGTGTACAGAGAATGGGCAGACAGGTGGCGGACTGTACTTAACATGTGTACAGAGAATGGGCAGACAGGTGGCGGCCTGTGCTTAACCCGTGTACAGAGAACGGGCAGACAGGTGGGTGGACTGCACTTAACACGTGTACAGAGAATGGGCAGACAGGTGTGGGATTGTACTTAAGCCGTGTACAGCGAATGGGCGGACATATGGCGGACTGTACTTAACGCGTGTACAGAGAATGGGCGGACATATGGCGGACTGTACTCAACGCGTGTACAGAGAATGGGCAGACAGGTGGCGGACTGTACTTAACGCGTGTACAGAGAATGGGCGGACATATGGCGGACTGTACTTAACGCGTGTACAGAGAATGGGCGGACATATGGCGGACTGTACTTAACATGTGTACAGAGAATGGGCGGACAGATGGCGGACTGTACTTAACGCGTGTACAGAGAATGGGCGACAGATGGCGGACTGTACTTAACGCGTGTACAGAGAATGGGCGGACAGATGGCGGACTGTACTCAACGCGTGTACAGAGAATGGGCGACAGGTGGCGCACTGTATTTAACACGATAATACATTATGTGAATGGGGAAACATTTGGGACTGGAAAAAGGTGGTCCGTATTCCGGGATGGTCCGCTTTGTGAGACGGTCCGATACCGGGTCTTCACTGTAATTTTATTCAAAATATACCAAATAACGTATTGCTGCGACAACGATGTTTAAATACAATATTAGGTAATTTTCCCTTTTCTGTTCATCATGCCTCTCCAAAAAAGAATTTAATAACACATGATATGATTTTCGCATGTTAGGCTCCTTGATTATCATAATTACGCACGTATTTTATTCGCAAATTTATGTGAGACAAAAATTAGTTAAAGGTGTAATTTAACTGATATCTTTCATAGATGTTTTTATTTTCTTTCATTAGCTCCAATACTTCAGATAACCACTTTCAACCTTTGTCCTACTGACTATGGCTTGCTCCTATTTTTCATTCATTTGAAGCTGGAATTGCTAGCGCAATAGCCATGATATATCATGGAAAATATTTCCATTTACGAAAACATGCATATCTCCAAAACCTAAAATGAGATTAATTGAACATTTACTACAGATGATTTTATCAATTCAAGTATAAAATTGGAGCTTGCCTGGAAACGTTTATGTATCTGTGTACGATACGATTCTAGCAGATCAAGGGTTGACCCTTAACCCTTTAACCGCCGGTGTCGCATATATTCGATTTTTCATTTTTTATTAGCACATAAAGTACCACCTATTTAACATGTTAAAGATAAAATATGACATCAATCAGCAATATTTGAAAACAGTTGACTTCCATTTTGTCAAATCTGAATAATTTTCAGTCACTTGAAGTTGTGGATCGCGTCAGCGAGACACAACTTCAAGTGGGTGAAAATTCAGATTGAATAATTTGGCGGTTAAAGGGTTAAAGCGCTGAAATATTTTTGTATAAACGACGGAGACCAATTTAAAATCATCATAAATATCTTAGTTTGCTCTTTCTGCTTCAATTGAATATTTATGTTATGGGTCGAGGGGAACTATAAATAGTTTTACTCATACGGATCGACTTTAGACAGAATCTGACGTCGATCCCCGCGCTGTGAGGGTTAAAAGGCAAAACAGTAAGCATGTACTTTCATAATCCATCGCAGTATAACAAAGCACCTTGATGACATCAGTGGCTTGTAGACTTCAAAGGATCGATGTACCATGATAATGAATTATATAACCTTCGTCATTTATTTGATGATACATGATAGAGCGTCAGTGCCTCTCCTCAACCCTTTATTATCCGCTATACTTTTTATTTTGTGTCCATTTTAGCGCTACACACAAATTCAAGTTGGCTAAAATCACACATATATTTTAAATATGAGACCAAATATTTGCAAATATTGGTGTTTAAACACTCATTTCGAATTCGTTCCCAATAACAGTGATTTGATCGGCTAATAAAAATAAAACTTAAAGGCTTAAAACGACTACAGCTCGACTATAGACATGGCTGGAGGTGTTTGGATCAACATGCAATCATGTCTCCGTTTGGGTAGAAGCCCTTTATCGTGATACACACTTTTTATCAGAAGGCTCTGATCGGGCGTAATATATACAATTACAAGACTGTTCATTATGTCGTCTCCTGCGGGCTAACATGTGATATTTACCCTTTAAACCCTCACGATGCATGAAAGCATGATTTAATTTTCACAAATCTGGGGGTTTTGTAACAAAAATTTTCATGGAACTCTTTCGATAATAATAATATATTTTTTCTATTTGCCACCCACTTCAAGTCATCTTCATCCACTACAAGTCGAGAATTTCGACAGCAATTCGCGGCTTGTAGTAGTTGAAGATGACAATGGTCAATTTAGGCATCAATGGATTAAGTTAAGCAGTAGTTGCTATTCCGTTGGTGTTTAAATAGTGGTAGAATGCAAATTAACTTGGAGATTTTAAATTCAATTCAATTAAAATGACTTCTATAGTGCCTACCTCTATGGTGGCTAGAGCTTTACCTTCAAAGGTGGCCAAATTTGTGAATGGATGTATAATTCAACTTGTGTTTATATAATCTTTTATATAGTCATTTTAATCGTGTTTTTTATTAGCCGATTAAATCATTGTTATTATGAAGGAAATATGTGTTTAGACATCGAGATTTACAAATATTTGTGCCCAAATGAAACAAATATCAGCAATTGTCACCCACTTGAAGTTGTTGGTCGCGGTAGCGAGACACGACTTTAAGTGGGTGAAAATTTAAATAAATAATATTAACATGGAAGGCTTAAGGTTAACGATCTTGCAACGTTCATGCTACGTACGTTCTACAGGCGTACATTGCATTTAGAGATTGCATTACTTAAAAAAGCTAAAAGTAGCTAATCTGACATAGTCACAATCACAAGATCACAATGTAATATTTTAATGAAGTCTTCCAGTATGTTAATATTACTGAGTGGCTAATAGGGCTAAGAGTATTGACTTGCCTATTTATGAGATAGGCCTACATAGGTTTGTCCATTAAAATGGTAAGTAACAATTCACCAATATTCTCTCACGTGCATATAGTAGGGGAGACTGGGGCTAGTTCGCACAGGGGTTAGTCAGTACAGTGCCTATAATTTTGAGAGTAAATGTATTTTCGTTCTGTGCTGTGTCCTTGTGAAAGACTATAACATCACCCTTGACTTAATGTTCAAATGTTTTAGAAAAACAAATTATAGAAAAGTAAAAAGATTTTTTTCATTTTCAGAGGTCAAAAATACTTTTTGCTGTCCCACAAATGTTTTTTTGCTCAATTTTTGTCATTGGACCTGACTGTTTCAACTCCTACGGTTGTAGTGCCCTAACTAAAGTTAATAATTCTTCATACATGTTTGGTTGCACTCTTTGATGTTAGTTCTAAATATAGGATTTTTTAAAATATGTCCATATGGAGTTTGTTCGAACAAAGAACAAATCAAATAAGGCTAGTTCGACTATTCAGATTAACCCCACAAATATCTGGTACATCCAACAATGTTCAGACACACCCCATCCCATGTTCGATCTAGCCTCAAGGGTGGGGTTTGTTAGAACAGTGACAGATCTAACTTTATCATGCTTTTCTGACCCTACTTTGTTTTCAATTTGAGAATAATGTATGCTAAAAATAACATGTATAGTTAAATACTTCTGGACAAAAATATCAGTCTCCTAACTTCATCATGTAATTTCTTTTTTAATCAAACTTATGTTCGAACTAGCCCCGGTCTCCCCTAACTTTTATCTTCATACACATTGTAAATCTCTATTCATCCATCTACAACCCTTGATCAAGAATAATTAATATCGTATAGCTTTCAGACATCAAAGTGTATGCGTCATGTCACTGTGGCTGCAATAAGTGTGACTCACAATAAAAATGAGTGACTGCTTATTATTCATCAAAATATAAAACAAAATGTAGCTTTCTGTGCTGGGAGTAGTGTATATCGCCTTATCAATAACCACCAGATTCTAAAATGATCACTTAGAGTTTTGGTCGATGTGAAAATAATTACTAATGTATCCCTTCCCTAATCATAATATTTACATTGCAGCAGACCCCACACACGTGGAGGTTGTCCATGCTGCACATGCTGGTGGGCCCACAATGTTTACTCAGCAAATCATGACGGGCCACTTATTTTCATGTGTGAGAGGTATAAATTTCCTGATATAATACTCTTTGATATGAATCTATAATTATGTTGAAACCAATACGCGCTCGCAACATTTTAGATAAAAAAATCAGAACAACGTACATAAAGAAAACAATGTGTGCTTAAAACTGTCAACAAATTACAAATCCTGTGTATTTTATCTAATTCACCAGAGGCGAAGACAACTATTTCCAATTAGGCCTAACACGTTAACCACCAAGTTCAAGTTATTTATTTTGAATTTTTACCCACTTGAAGTTGTGCCTCGCTGACGCGATCCAAACTTCAAGTGATTGAAAATTATTCAGATTTGACAAAATGAAGGTCCACGATTTTGATATCTTGTTAAATGATGTCACGTTTTATCATTAACATGATATTTATGTGGCATCACAAAAATGGAAAACTCAAATATAATTGGGACCGGCGCTTAAAGGGTTAAAGCCGCTACATTGAGCTGGTATCACAGGAAACACAGAACATTAATCCAATGCTGGCTTAATGTTGGCTACGGTCTGCGACAAAGGCCTAACGTTGAACCAGCATTTGTACTAATGTATCGTGTTTGCTGGGTACTAATTTAATTCAGGTACATCATCTACGACGCTGGACTACCAGTGGCCGATCCAGGATCTGGGTAAAGGGGGGTCCCGGGGTTTTGGGGGCTTGCCGATTTGGGGGACTTTTTAAAATATTTGGCGTAATTAGGGAGGGTTCGCGCCCGCTTCTCCCCACCCCCTCCCCTGGATCCGCCACTGACTACTGTTGAGCCAGCATTGGTTCAATGTATCGTTTTTGATAATAACGTATCGGAGGTGTTTCGTGTACTACATGTATAGGCCTACATCCAGGCACACTGATGTGGGCGTCTCTATTTTAATGATGGTATCAAAAATTATCGATCTTATTGCGCGCGATCTAGGTAGTGGGATTCTGACCAGCTAAACTACATTATTCAGAACGCAGAACCCATTTGATTAGGCAGGAGTATAAGATTGAAGAAAATAAATACACAAAAAAATATTATGGGTAAAAAATACAACACTGCAATAATATAGCAAAATTTATTTTTGGTGAGAATTTCCGATATCCATTTCCTATTTGTTTATTTGATGTTCATTATACTTCTGATATTGCAAATTCAACATTCTCTATTCTGACACAAAAAAATGCTAAGTGCACCTAATCAATTTTTGCAGTCAGTTGAAATAAATAACCTGAGCTTGTATGTACAAAAGTACGAAAGCCTGGAACCGCTACCATTAAAAAAATATCTAATCTGCCTGGGCGGAATACTAATCTGACCTGGCAGATTACTAACATGACCGGGCGGAATACTAATCTGACCGGGTGGAATACTAATCTGACCGGGCGGAATACTAATCTGACCGGGCGGAATACTAATCTGACCGGGCGGAATACTAATCTAACCGGGTGGAATACTAATCTGCCCAGGCGGAATACTAATCTGCCCGGGTAGAATACTAATCTGTCCGGGTAGAATACTAATCTGCCAGGGCGGAATACTAATCTGCCCGGGCAGATTGCTAATCTGCCCGGGTGGAATACTAATCCGCTCGGGCAGAATACTAATCTGTCCGGGTAGAATACTAATCTGCCCGGGCGGAATACTAATCCACCCGGGCGGGATGCTAATCTGCCCGGGCGGGATGCTAATCTGCCCCGGCTGATTACTAATTTGCCCGGGTAGAATACTAATCTGCCGGGACGGAATACTAATTTGCCGAGGCGGAATACTAATCTGCCCGGGCGGATTACCAATCTGCCTGGGCGGATTACTAGTCTGCCGGAATACTAAACACTCACATTGTTCAGAATAATGTGCGTAATATGTATGACCGCGTTTGAGTGACTAAAATGATTTGCCCAAGACATATCGCTCTATCAATGCCCACGTCACCATCTCAATATTATGATCAGCCAATTACAATGTCGTCACCTGGGGCCTTATGCACCACTGCGGCGTTGAACGTCCGGCGTTTGTACCCAAACGCTGGCGTGGATGGGGCGTTGAAACCTTGGACGTTCTAACGCCTCATGTACAGTTGATAGTCGGTTATACGCTGCATCCACGCTGTTGTGCAAATTAATTGGGACACCTGCGAGTCACGACGTCATTTTGAGCATTTTTAACAAGGGACACCCTTGCTTAACATCATCAACTTCTGGAACTTATTTGGTCGTGGGATGTACGTTGACGTACCGTTATCTATTAATATTTAAATAAGACGTCATAATGTATGCACTAATGAGTTGAATATCTGCATGGTACCAAATTTAAGAAAATACTGTATTAGTTATTTAGTCTTGCAGATTATTGCAATAGATAGGCCTACTAATGTATGGCTGTACCAAATGTCATGCTTTTGCCCCAAAATGCACAATGCCCTTGAATTACTTATCTAATCTGCAGGACTAATTAAAAATCTTGATTATTTGTCCACGCATTATAATAGTCAGGGTCCATTTAAAAAAAAACAGTTTTAAAGTTTGTCAGGCATTTCTTAGTAGAATTTGTCATACAGTTGTTATTACACAATTCGGATATGCTGATTTCAAATCTGCCGCATGCCAAGCTCTCTTTTTAGTTTTTCCCTTTTAAAATTGAAGAACAAAATGGCCGCCAAAATAGCAGATTAAGTCACAATTATCATGATTATACATCATGTTTGGGTGCACAGCAGACACACAAACTTGATTTTCGTGTTCAAGATAACCTTTTTGTTTTGAGGAATTTCATAGTCAAAGAGCTGGTCAACTATCACGCAATTAATGTTAAAAATCCAAGATGGCCGACAATAATACAGAATCATAGAAGGTTGGTGGCTAAATATAGGTTTTTAATAACAATAAATCTAGTGTAGGCTACAGAGCAGTAATAACCTCTAACTTCCATATTACATGTAGTTTCAGGGAAAAATCCAAGATGGCCGCCATGTATACAGCAAGTACCATAACCATTTTTCTCAATGTCGTAGGAAGTTATTTTTGGCGCCTAAATGATAATGCTAGAATAATCACCCTCATCAATATATTGGTCATATCTTTGTGCAGCATCGGAATTGATGTAGCGACTCCTTGATAGGACGCCATTGGATACTCGTGGTCGCCATTGGAGTCTCGTGGTCCTAATTCACACCTGATCAAACTAAATATGATAGTTCTTCAGGTGCAGCACGAAGCTTCTACATGAGAACTGGTTGCAGTTTTCCATCAATGTAGCTCCAAGCACAATCTCATAGATGTTAATAATATTGTTATCTGGCCAGAGCTGTATTTATTGCTAAACAGGCCTAAAATACAACCGAAACAATATCCACTTTTTGTGGCAGGGGTTATTGACGAAGAGGGCACATTGAAATATTCCAATAGGCTTATGTTCTAGTTCTGGATGCTTATGACCTAATTAAAATGTCTTCTTTTTAGAATTGAGTATTACATTGGACTACGATGTGTCGTTTTCCTGGTGCAACAATTGTCCCCCCCCCATAACATATTAAGAATATGTGTTATGGCGGCTTTGAATTGGTTTTCTTGGTGTAAGAAGCCTATATTCAGAAACCAAAAACACATCTCTACGTTATTTGGAAGCAAAGTTATGGCACATTGCATTGCAGTGGCGGCCATTTTGGAATTTGTCCTCTAGTGTCAAACGCACAAGGTGAAATTCAGGGGACTTTTAGTATGTTGCTCAGGTGGGTTTTAAGATACCGAAATGATGTTTTTATCTTCATTGTAACCCAAGCCGTGATGTAAAGTTGTGACATTCTAAATAATTTCGGCGGCCATTTTGTTTTTGAATATTGAGTAGGAAAAATACAAAATAGATTTAGAATCAGCGTTCCCAAATTGTATAAGAACAACTACATGCCAAATTCTACTAAAAATGCCTTAACAAGTCAGAAATTTCGAAAATGGGCCCTGACTATAATAATATCATCCAGATTTTGTCATACTGCTCGTCATGCTTTCTTCGCATTCCAGTTGTAAAATATTTCTGATGATTGAGTTAACAAAAGGGTGCTTAAATCTAAAAACTAGCATATTTTTTGTGCTTTTTTAGCATTATTATTATGACCTCACAATAATTAAATTTAAGTAAATAACATTAATGTTATATTTCTAGGCGACTGTATAGACTTCGGCAACATACGGATTACCTTACATAAGCGTTATTTACTTAAATTTAATTATTATGTAAGGAATCCTAGCTTTAATAAGCCTACTTGGTGTATGCCTGCCTATTTTCCTACCAGTAGCAATGCCATTTCGCGGCAACGCTGGTTCAACGACTACCCCCGAGCAGGCGTGAGATTTGGGGCTATGCTCTGCGTGTATTAAGACTGGACTGGTGCAGATGGCCTCAGCTGTGAATGCGGCGTTTCAGTGCTCGCCTCGACGTTGAATCGGCGTTGCCGATATTTACACGACCGACCGACCAACGCCGGAGTGGTGCATAAGGCCCCTGGAATCGAAAACGCCATTGGTAACGACACAACAACTTTGGACATACCACCCCACTAGGCACACGTTGACGTTGATTATGATTCCACCTGCAATATTCAGAATTGTTTTGCATGTCTAAAACTCAATACTTACTCTCTCACCTTCACTCAATTTATTCGCACTTTAAATATCTCTACAAAACCACTTATATTTATTATATTTCTATTTTCATAGTTGTTTTTTTTACACTTGAAAATATTTCTACAGTTAAGTGCTAATCATATGTTATACTGCTTTTACTTCATAGTTTGGCGTCTGCTTTATTTCTACTGCAAAACTGATAATTATATAATTATTTGCTCCGCAATGTGTTAGGTTGCGTCAATTTATTGTCATGTCTTATTTATTGTCTCCTGCTGAATTACACATTTCTATTATTTTATACTATCTGTATTTATATGGGAAAAATGTGATGTTATTATGTTATGTTGTATTATGATTCAACGTCGCAACAACGTCGTGTGTCCATTGGTATGTCCATGGAAGCTTGCACTACTCCACATTACAAAAGCTGATGTCTGACACATCAATATCGTGGTGGTCGTTGAAGTTGATGACAGAGGATGCGCTAGAAATGACCGTGTTTGAACGACTACAAAGACAATCAGCAGCTAATACATGGGAATACTAATGATGAACAGGGGACGTCGCCATTGAACACGATGTGAAGTCTGTCATCAGAGTCATCGCCACACATTTCAACTAATAATGTAGGACTGTCCGCGAGCTAGTAGTCCTTGGGCCAGGGGCCGAATTTTTACGATTTAGTACCAATTGGGGTGACTAAACTTTGATGTGATTTTCAGTTAGATACATATATGAGGGGTCTAAAAAAGTATGATGGCCCTTTCAGAACGGTAGCTTACGGGCAGCATTCTCAGTTTTAAAGACAGGGGGGTCTCTGAACCAAAAAGTAAATATTAATTATATATCTTTTCATCTATGTGTCCTACAAAAATCCATAATATATCGTTTCTGGCATAATTTGGGTCAAGGAATCCGTTTTTGATCTTTTTGAAGTGATCTAACCAATATTTTGCCGACAAATCCAAAATTGCTGCCAATTTTAAGCTGTATTTCTTCGCTCTATGATATAACAAGTTTATTTATGACTATGATGTTCGAATTTTTTTAAGCAAAGTTATGGGCAATTAATCTAGCATTAAAATTAAACAATTTTTTTGTATATCTTGCAAATTTATATAAATTCAGTTCAGTTATCTAACAGACGTCTACTTTATAACACTTAAGGATGTGAGGATCAAAAACTTATCTGTATGAAATGTGTAACAATAAGGCATACATGTCCAATGTTGGTCTATATTATCTATTATTTTCTTGGTGGAATAAAATAATACAAATCTATATTTTTCCACAAAAAAGAAACACTTTTAAAAAGAAACACTAATTATCAATAAATTAATGATAACAGGGTTCATTACTTTAGACGTTTCAGATTAGATACGTTGTAATCATGGTAATTGTGGTATGTCATATGATTGGGCCAAAATTTAATACCTTCCGGAGTAACTAGAAAAAACTACTCTAGATAACTTCGTATGCCTTAGACATGAATGTATGTATGAATGTATGATGACCTTTTTCAGAACGGTAGCTTAACCCTTAAAGCGCTTAGATATTATTGCATAAGCCATGGAAACTAGAGTGATTTTTCAATTTGAAATCATCATAAATGTCTTAGCTAGCTATTTCCGATTCATTTGAATATACCTATGCTGTGGGTCTACGGCCATTATAAAACAAAGTATTTCTTTCGGTGCGGGGACCGTTTCTATACGTCAGAATCTGTAGACGTCAGATTTTGACGTATAAAGACGATCCCCGTGCTGAAAGGGTTAAGGAAGTTATGAGATATTTTGTATTTCAGAGAAGAAATAACATACATATATGTACATTCGAAATCTCGATATTTAGTCGTGCGTTCAAAAAGTAACATCCAAATGTAACATCCAACGAAACTGTCACATAAAAATGGCTTTAGCTTTACTAGGGGTGTATAGTGTAGACTAATAAAGGCTTTAAGTTAAAGGGACTGGCCCAGGCTAAAATCATAAAAAAATCGGTGATTTTATTTTGGGTTCTTAATATGATCATATGATGTAAGCATGTACATAGACTAGAACTGCAAATTTTTAAAATTTTTGTGCTGCGCATTCACCAGTTAGGCTAGATATAGAGACGAAATTCCTGATTTGTAATTATTGACAACCATGTCAAAAATAAGAAATGTGGGAATTTCGTCTCTATATCTAGTCTAACTGGTAAGTGCGCAGCAAAAACTTTTTAAACGACGCAATAACTCAGCGGTTGACAGAGATAATTATAATCGGATGCGAAACAATATAGTGACCTTAATACGTTTAGCTAAACTTAGTTATGAACTGAAACGAGAAAATATAGTATCTAACCCAACTTTAAATGTTAAACAATGGTGGAAAATAATAAAGTATGAAATAAAAGGTTCCCAACAGAGTGGCATACCTTTCTTAGAGTCTGGTGGAATGACAGTTGTCGATGACTGTCAGAAGGCTAATTTATTAAATAATTACTTCGTGGAACAATCAACAGTAGATGATGACAATATGATACTTCCAGATATTCCTATCCTTAACTATCCCCAAATCGATGATATTGTTATTAATGAAAATGATGTATACAAATTATTATGCAATCTTGATGTGAACAAAGCGACAGGGAATGATCAGATTGGCAATAAATTACTAAAAGAGGCTGCTCCGTCAATATCTAAGATCCTGAGTAAAATCTTCAACACCTCAATACAAAACGGAAAATATCCACAAGTATGGAAAAACGCATGCGTTATACCTATTTTTAAAAAGGGATCTCACTCAAATATAAATAACTACAGACCAGTTTCTTTGCTACCTTGTGTATCTAAAATATTTGAAAAATTAGTATTTAACCATATCTTGAATTACCTAAGATTACACTCTGTTATTACAGCAAAACAGTCCGGTTTCATTCCAGGCGACTCTTGCGTGAACCAACTTCTACACATTTCTCATAAAATTTATCAGGAACTAGACAAAAATAACTCTGTGAGGGCAGTTTTTCTTGACTTTACGAAGGCCTTCGATAAGGTCAGTCATAAAGGTTTGCTATATAAACTAAATCGCTGCGGTATAAAAGGAAATATGTTAAGATGGATGAAAGATTATCTATCAGACAGAATGCAAAAAGTGATATTAAATGGTAAATCATCCTCCTGGAAAAAAATTACTGCAGGGGTTCCTCAAGGTTCGGTTCCCGGTCCCCTTTGTTTCCTTTTTTTCATCTATAAACATGGTAACATATTTATGCAGATTTCATTTTACTTTATTTTATTCTACTGTTAAGCATCGGTATCATATAATTTGCATGCCGATATGTTGTTATCCTGTTGATTATGAACTACTTCATTATTATAATTTGCACATATCATTGCACACTTTTATTACACACTTTGTACTACTACATAGTACTATAGATTATTTCTACTGTAGTAACATCTGTATCGTACTTCATATATAATGTAGGAATATTTGACTAGCTATTTTTTCATCACCTATTTGACCACTTTTTTATGGTTAACATAGCCTGTTCATCCATATTTATGTAGACTTCATTACACTGTCAAACACCATAACTTGCATGCCGCTAATCAGTTGATTATGCACAACTTCGCTGTTACAACTTGCACGTATTATTGCACACCTCTTTTGACGACCACTCACAATTTAATTAACCTATTCATTTGTAATATATTTATGCATACTTCATTTTACTTTTTACTTTGTATTATTGTATTACTACATAATTGAGCAACGCTTTTGAGGAGCGTATATTGTATTAGCTTCTGCTATTGTACAATCCTCGTTAAATAAATATGTTTATACTAAATATAATCACCGATTTTTTGATGATTTTAGCCTGGGCCAGTCCCTTTAAAATGGCAGCACATATTTGGCCATTTTGTCTATTAACACCGCGTTATGTCAGTCAAAACATCACTTTCTTAGGTCACATATCATCATTTCTTATGTAGGGTGTGGACCCTGGTTTAGTTGGTAAAACAGTTTGATGCAGGTTCTTCACCCACTCTGACATCCATGTTTTGAAGAAAAAAATGTTTCTTCCCCACTCGCTTGTAAGCGATCAGTATTGTGAGGATACCCTATCAAGGGACTTCGTGAAAATATCACGAAAGAATGAGTAGAATTGTAAATAAATTAGGGTATACAATTCTCAAATGATAAGACTTTCAGAGGAACACCCGAAAATTTACAAATATTTTACAGGTGGAGGCTTCAGCGTTCAAAAGAAACCCTCTTGGTCGAATACCTGTTGGCGAAGCTATTGAAGTAACCACAAACAAGGATACCCCAAACTGCAGGTGGTACCAAAGGTGTCAGCACAAAACCATCTGCAGTGAGTAAATACTACCTCGATGCTCAGCTGAATATAGAAGTACAGCCATAAAGCAGCTGTGTTATTGAAATCGACTCTCCACATAATATTCACTTAGATCTTCAGCCATCATGTGTTAAAAAAGATGAAACTGACATCCAGTCCGTTGTAGAGCTACTGCAAACCAGTTGGACAAATCCTTTTTAAAAAATCCGATATAATTAATCTTTCAGCTGGTACAACTGAAGAAGTAGATACGCGTATGCTTCTTCATGCAAAACATGCAGCTGAATATTAGACCTACAATGATGTTGTTCTTGTGGCAGATGCCACTGATATGCTCATTATTAGCCTTGCATTTAGCACTAACATACAGTGTCATTTATATATGCAAAGTAGTACTAAAGTTCGACAGAGATTGCTAGATATTACCTTATAGGACTACATTTATATTGCTACATTTATAGGCCTATATTGGTACACAGGATGCGACACCATAAGTTCCTTTTCGGGTCAAGGTATTAAGCTTGGTGCACGGACACTAGTCATAAACAATCACAAATTTAGAGATGCATTGACAAATCTTGGCTGAAACTTGGCACTGTCACCAGATCTCTATGACACCCTCCAAGAGTTCACATGCCATTTATATTGTCCAAAGTCATTATCATGCGGAGATAGCTATATACCAGCATGCCAAATATCAAGCAGGCATATGTCACAGGAGTTTGGTTATCTGTCCTGATATCCCTCGTCCTGAGATGATAATCGCGGCTGGATTTTCGATGCTTAAGATAAAAACTTGAATGTATATCTAGTTCTTCTGCTCCAGATGCTTTGCTAAATCTCATCTCGTGTAGGCCTACTTGTAAGCGTATTTGTAAACTGCCAGTGTCAATGTCTTGAAAATAGATTGAAATGTACAAATGCAGAACTGTATAAACATGTATGATGAAAAGGCACTCTTCGGATGATGACACAGATGATGATAAATTATAATACTAAACACCCAAATTACTTGTGTCATAGATTGAAAAGTTCGTTCAACGACGTGTTCACACTTTAAACGAAGACAAGTGCAATTAAGGACATATCCACCATTGCATTTACAGCTTGTGTGTAAATATATATAGTGTATCACATGATTGGATCACATAGCTAAGTAGTAGGCCTACATGTCGATATTTACATGTACTGTACGCCATAATACTGTAGTTTTTTACAGTGCTGAATAGTGGTAATGATTTGGGTAGCATGTTTATTTCATTTATTTTATCGACATCTTAATTTGATTTTAGCTTAGTTCTGATTTAACACTAAAAAATAACAGTTGGTTTCTGTTCTGTTTTAAATCGTAAACACTGATCAAGCTGAAAAAGAACATTGTTTATGATCATCATTACTGCTGAATTCAAATTTATACAGGTGAAACGGATTTAATACATTACGCTGAAATCAAAGAATTAGACCTTGTCATCCTATTCAAACTATTATATCGACCTACCATGGCTACTCAGGTATATACTATGTTGATATTTAATAAAGTTGATAAATAACCACCATGCTACAGATTCATGATAACAACCGAAGAAATATATACTAGTATTACCATGATTACAGTGTATCTAATCTAAAACGTCTAAAGAAATGAACCCTGCAGCGCTATCATTAATTTATTTATAATTACATTTTCTTTTTAATTCGTGGAGAAATATAAATATTTCTTATTTGATTCCACCAAGAAAAGGATGGATAATATCAACAAACGTTGAACATAAAATAAAAGGTCGTATCGCTACCGTTCTGTAAAGGCCATCATACATTTGTGTAAGGCATACAAAACCATTTAGAGTAGTTTTTCCTAGTCACCCCGAATGGTACTAAATATTGGTCTGGCTCAATCACAAAATTATGATAACAACCACAAAATAGCATACCACTATTAATATGATTACAGTGTATCTAAATTGAAAACGTCTAAAAAAATGAACCATACATGCAATCTATAATTTATTTATAATTAGTGTTTCTTTTTAATTTTGTTGGAAAAATATAAATATTTATTATTTGATTCCACCAAGAACAAAATAGATAGTATAGACAAATATTTGACATGTATGCCTTATTGTGACACATTTCATAGAGATACGCTTTCGGCTCGCACAACAAGTGCTATGAAGCACGTGTCTGTTGGATAACTAAACTGCTTTTATATTTACAACATATACAAAAAAATAGTTTTATTCAATGCTAGTTTGATTGACTGACCAGCATATTTACTTGCAAATTTTCGAACATTATATAGATATAAATATACCAGTTATGTCATAGAGTTAAGAAATACAGCTTGAAATTGGCTGCCATTCTGGATTTGTCGGAGAAATATTGGTTAAATCATTTACAAAACATCAAAAACGTATTCCTTGGCCCGAATTATGTCAGAAACGATGTATTATGGATTTTTGTAGGACTAATAGATGAAAAGATATAGTTAATATTTACTTTTTGATTCCGAGACCCCCTTCTTTAAAACAGAAATTACTGCCCTTAAGCTACCGTTCTGAAAAGGCCATCATACATAGTTTAATTTAATGCTACTTTGATTGTCCAACTAGAATATTTACTTACAAATTTTCGAACATTATATAGACATAAATAAACCAGTTTTGCCATAGAGTTGAGAAATACAGCTTGAAATTGGCGGCCATCTTGGATTTGTCGGCGAAATATTGGTTAAATCATTTCCAAAACATCAAAAACGTATTCCTTGGCCCGAATTATGTCAGAACCGATGTATATTGGATTTTTGAAGGACTAATAGATGAAAAGATATAATTAATAATTACTTTTTGTTCCGAGACTCCCCCCCCCTCTTTAAAACAGAAATTACTGCCCTTAAGCTACCGTTTTGAAAAGGCCATCATACATTTTTAGACCCCTCATATATTTATCTAACTGAAAATCACAATAAAGTTCACTCACCCCAATTGGTACTAAATTTTGGTCTGGCCCAAGGACTATAGCTTAGGCTACTCTGTTTTTTCCTCTGTCTTAGATGAGGGTGCGAAGTAGATTAAGGCCGCCATTTAAAAAAAACACGTGTTTTTCCTCCCAGCGCACGTATTGAGTGTGCCAATTTCCCCCAAAAAAACATGTCATTTCGGGAGATACAAGGAAACATTTTTTTCAGCGCCCTCATTATTTTTTTCCAAAATTGGTCCAAAGTTGTTTCTTTTTCCCGCACTCCCTCATTACATCTTTTTCTCTTCTGAAACAAAGAGAGAAAAAACATAGTAACATTAGATATATGTATTGTTAAATCTACACTTGACAAAAAAAGAAACGTAACACTAATCTGTAGTGATCGTAATGAACTTAACATACTTGATATAAATCAAGAAACCGAACCCAGTAAACACAAAACATTTATACAGCGTCGGCCAGCGTCCTCTACGTTGACCCAACATTGTAAAAATGTTATACAAATGTGTTGCGTTTACTGGGATACTATCCATTCCTCAACCCCTACGGCTCTGAGCTATTCAATTTAAATTTTCTACCACTTGAAAGTTGTGTCTCGCTACCGCGACCCACAACTTTCAAGTGGTAGAAAATTACCTATTCAATTTAAATTTTCACCCACTTGAAAAATGTGTCTCGCTACCGCGACACACAACTTCCAAGTGGCTGAAAATTACTGGGATTTGTTTAATTTGAAATCAAACATTAGCAAATATTGATGTTTAAACGCTCATTTCGTTACCAATAACAGTAATTTAAATAAAATAACTAATAGCAGGATAAGGGTTAATGACCCACTACACCAAATATATTTGGACTGCTAGGATAGTTAGCAAACGCCACTCTCCACAACGTATTATGGGTTGGCAAGTATTCCATTTCAGAACAGTAAGATGGCGTGTCTCCGGCGACACGCGATCGATTCAACCCCTAATAACGCCTCAAAAATACATTGTAATTGGGTTTACATAACTTAGTGATCATTTATGCATCCACTCAGCTCATTTTGAAACATTCCATCAGGTATTTATCATTTCAGAGCATTTTTAAAACACCTCCCGAAAAATATTTTAACTATTTGTGATGATGTGAGTATTTCAGATACATGCTGCGTTCTAACCCGGAACATAGTGGAGGGCGAGATCCCTCCAACTATGCTGGGAATAATCAATCTCGCATTTCTAGGGCAGCATACGAGGTCAATTACCTTGGATATACGAGGTTGTATTTTTAGATCTGATTGATCCACAGTTTTTACCTTTGAAAAATGTCAATTAAAGGTACCCTTATTGAAAAATTATATGTTTTATTTGTGCTACTCTACATATTAAAACAGTCTAAATTTGATTGTCTTGTTTGAAACATGTTTTTTGAAATGATATATTTTTATTTCTTTTCAAATGTGAATAACAGCTGTGTAAATAGGGCGTTTTTGTGTTGAACGTCACAGATTTCGTCACATTATAGTAAGCACAAATGTTCAGTAATGGTAACATTAAAAGTTCCAGTTTACATGTATACACCATTTGCAATAATAATTGGATACACTAAACATTGTTTCCCATGATAACGCGATTACAAAATTTCTCACAATGTTAGGTTGATTTTAGCTTTATATAGGGGACAGTATAAAATTGATATTATTCTGTATATGTTAAAATAGACATAGTTATATATTACAAAATTGACCATTCAGAATCGTAATTGTTTAAAACGTCAATTTGAACAGGGTGCCAGCATATTTGAACAGTAGGTACGCCGTATTCACAATCGCACAGATATTTGTTAATTGGATACTGTTCTCAACCCATTATATTCTTATTACGATTTTTATAAAAAGTAAACAATGGTCATTCTAATTCACTTGACACTTCATAGAAATTTCTCAACATAACATATCTGGTACTTCTGTGTTTGTTATTATGGTGATATTTTAGTGGCATGATATTGTCAAAAGCGCAGGTAAGCAAGAAATATAGTATGATAAAATGCGTTCAAAAATACCGTATTTACAGTAAACTACAGCTGAAATGAAATGTCCCGCGAGCCCACAGGTCTGTCCACAGCCTTGATAATGAAGTTCTTGCTGTGCCAGACGTCTGTAGCCGACGCCCTAATCTTCGACAGATTCCACAGATAAAATACTTCCAGAAATTCAAAGAAAACGAAAAATGCATTGGCCCCTTGAGTGCTAATCATGAATGCAGTGGTTTTCAATTTTATTCATGGACATTTTAAAGGTTCCCACATTGCTTAAATCATTTTTTAGCATGCAAGCTAGAATACAAGTGTCACTCATTACTAATAGTCTGCCGCTCCTATAACGTGATTTTGGTGCTTAATAAAGATGATAGAGCACTATATTTCCACATGTTTTAAACAAACTATCAACATAAAACATCACAGGTCCAGCCCATACGTTCAACCTGTCATCCAATAGAATAATTATTCATCCTACTAATCAGAGCTGAATGATCAATTTGCTAAGTTGAGCTCATAACAACGGTGGCCCGCATAGAAGCGGCTTTTAACAAAACCTTTTGCGGGTCTCCTTTGTATTCATTTTCAATAAATATATATATACTTTAACGGATGTAAAAATTGTAATTGGAACATGAATAAATGAATTCGAATTTAAATTAACAACGTCGGCTTATTTGACATCACCCTCTCACACTATAAGGTCATATAGTGCAAGAGCATTAGGGTTGAACCTGGAATAAAATTGCAGAAAGCTGATTTTTTCAGGAATGATACATGGACATCTCCCCAGACGAATTCCGAAGATGCCCCAAAAATTCCCCTTGTGCATTTTTTTTAATTCAAGATGGCCGCCACCATGTAACGCTATTTTCGAAAAAAACAGGGGTATACCATAATTCCTCACTTTTGCAGTTCGCAAAAATATTTAGGTGTCTCTACTTATGTTTGAGGACACAAAGAGTTTATCCAGATGATCTGAAATGATATCAGTACTTTTCTCAATACCAAAAATCCAAGATGGCCGCCATATTGATATACTGAGTATGTTGAGCGATCTCTTAATTAAAAAAAAACAAAAATATGAGGTAACTATCTCGTTGTTGAGCCTCAAATGTATTTTTTGTCTAAACCCATGGATTCTAGCACTTATTTAGATCACCAATATTTTATTATATTGAATTTATCAACATAAATCCCACATACCGGTAGTTCAATGTTATGTAACACCATATAACGTCATTTTTCCCCCCCAAAAAAGGAATATACCACAATTCCTCACTTTTGCAGTTGAAAAAAAATATTTTGGTGCCTCTACACAAAAAACTCATCAACAGGATCAGAAATGATATCATTCCTTTTCTTATCTCCACAAATCTAAGATGGCGACCATTATGTGAAGCGTCCCCCCCCCCCCCTCAGAAAATCACGTACATGCCATAATCATCATGTTGTTGAAACTTTTTTTTCAGGGCCAAGAAATCTAGAATATATTTCCATCACCAATTTTTTTAATAGAATGTGCTTATCAACACAAAATCCAACATGGCTGCCATATTGGTTAGCTCTTTTAGCGCAGATGCCACGATTAAGCGATGTCCAACTGCTTTTTCATATGGGAATATAGATATAGATTGATCAAATTTACAAAATATCATATGTCAGAAATCATTGATAAAAAATTCTAACATCTCTCATCTTTAAATATAAGTGTATTTTTCATTCATTTGAAGCCTGAGATAGCGTAAGAAATTCCAGTTTCAAACACAGCGACTAATTCCAATGTAGGTATTTTATATAGTAGGCCTATATAAAATGTTTTTCGATTTTGGTTAAGTATTAGTTGTGATTATTATTGTGAATGTACATAATAACAGAGCTAAGTACAATAATACACCATATTGAACACGTTTAACGTCAGGATATGATAGTTTTATGTCAGGATATATGAATATGATATCAGGATATGACACTTTAATATCATGATATGTAATATAATGTCCAAACATTGGTGTTTAATATAGAAAAATCACGTTATGATGGCTCAATACAGCTTTATAAAGGCAGTATATAGTGGCTAAACATCACGTTGCTGTATCAAAATGAAAAGATATACATCATATTATCACGAAATGCATTACAATTCCGTGATATATCATTTTAACATCACTATGACATTTAAATGTCAGGATATGACATTTGAATATTAGGATATGGTACTTGAATATTATGATGTGACTTTATACATTGATGAAATGACACATTGAGGTCACAATATAGCATTGTAATGTGATGGTGTGTCATTATAATGACAAACATGCTATTTAATATCGAATATTGTATAATAAACAGTTCGAAGTCAGGATCTGGCATATTTTTGCCAGGATATTGGATTGTAATTAATCAGAATATGACACTTTAACGTCATGATATTATAATGTCCAAATTTTGTCCTTTTATATCACACAATAAGATTTGAATGTCAAGATTATCAATTTTTTATGATAGGATATGACATTATCAAATCAAGATATGGCGGGCTTGGCGGCATCTTAATGTGACATTATAAGGACTTAATATGACACTACAATATTTTTATGTGACCATAGAATGTCAGGCTTTGTCACTTTGAAGTCTGGATATGGCATTTTAATGTCAGGATATTATATTGTCATGTCAAGGTATAACATTTCAATAACATTATATTGACAGACGCACGTTACCATATGGTAATACAGAATCGACATAGAACATTCCATTATCAGGCTGGCACATGTCAGTTCAACATATATATCGCAATATAATTCAGTAAGTAAAGGCCTCTACATTGCTCAAATACCGGTACTCCAAAACTGCCAACAACAAAAGCACTTCGGAAGATTCAATAAATGGAAAGTAATTTAATCAATTAATTTAATGTCATATTCCGATATTCTGATGTAAAATCATCTCATTACAACACCATACAATGCCATAACTTCATTACGAAATATATATATCCTAATATTAAAAATGTAATATCTTGATATTTAAATGATATATTTCATGATATTAAACATATTGACATTCGCAGATCAAGGAAAAAAGTAAGTATTTAAAAGAGCATTGTTACTGGACGATTATCAAAGATGTCATGTACATGTAACGTGTGAGGCGCAAGTCCTTATCTTGTAATTGATTTTTGCTAGAAAGCCTCCCTTCAACGTCACCTACTGTCCCAGCCAACACGGGGCATTAATCCAATTCTGTTTAATTTTTGTGCCAACGTCGAAGACGGTCAGCCCATATTAAAACAGCATTGGATGAATGTCTCGTGTTTAAACTCCATTATGATACAGAGCATATTTTGCTGTACAGGAGGGTGTGGAATCTACATCTACTGGGAACGGATTTTATATCATGGTCGTTTGTAACCAACGCAAACTGAAAGAGTTCTAAAAAGAGTGAGTTTCGGGTGCAGAGTGGCTTGTTCAAAGGGGGGGGGGGATCTCACAAATCTAGACTATATTGTACAACGATGTGCTCTTTTTGTATTGGCCAAACATGTAGAAACTGTGACAGCTCGGATGATTGAAACGCAATAATTTCATTATTTACCTGAGATTAATTTGTTAACTTGACAAATCTCAATCTACATTTCTAGTGGGAAAGCAGTTCGAAAACACTCCAAAGCGTCACCCACCAAGGTGGAATTAACTATAACTACCATGTGGGATTCATGTCGATAAACACAATATAATAAAATATGGTCATCTAAATAAGTTTCAGACTCCATGGGTTCGGCTGAAAAATACATTTTAGTTTCAACAACGAGATAGTTATCGCATATTTCCGAGTTTTTTAAGAGATCGCCTAACAAAATATTATGGCGGTCATCTTGAATTTGTGGTATTAAGAAAAGTACTGATATTATTTCTGATCATCTGGATAACCTCCTTGTACTTTACAACATAGGTAGAGACACGAAAATCACTGTTTTAACTTCAAAAGTGGGGGATTGGGGTATAACCCTTTTTTTTTAAATGGCGTTACCTGGTGTTATTTTTAATTAACTACTATGTGGGATTTATGTTGATAAATTCAATATAATAAAATAATGGTGATCTAAATAAGTGTTATATTCCATGGGTTTGGCCAAAAAATACATTTTAGGTTCAACAACGAGATAGATATCTCATATTTTCGTGTGTTTTTAAGAGATCGCTTAACATAATCAGAACAATATGGCAGCCATCTTGGATTTTTGGTATTGAGAAAAGTGCTGATATCATTCCTGATCATCTGTATCAACTCTTTGTGCCTTAAAACATAAGTAGAGACACCAAAATATTTTTTTCCTAACTACAAAGGTGAAGAATTAGGGTATACCCCTGTTTTTTGAAAATGGCGTTACATGGTGGCGGCTATCTTGAATTAAAAAAAATGCACAAGGGGGATTTTTGGGGCATCTTCGGAATTCGTCTGGGGAGATGTCCAGGTATCATTCCTGAAAAAATCAGCTTTCTGCAATTTTATTCCAGGTTCCTGTGTTTTTTTCACTAATGCTCTTGCACTAATAATAAAGTCGGTCTATTTGACTCCACCCTCACATCTTATAAGCTCATAATAACGTCGGCCTATTTGCTCCTCCCTTTCACCCTATGATGTCATAATAACGTCGGCCTATTTGCTCCTCCCTTTCACCCTATGACCTCATAATAACGTCGGCTTAATATCTGACTCCTCCCTCTCACCCTATGAGGTCAAAATAAGGACGGCTGATTTGACTCCTCCCTCTCACCCTATGAGCTCATTATAGCGTCGGTCTATTTGACTCCACCCTCTCACCTTATGAGGTCATAATAACGTCGATCTATTTGACTCCACCCTCTCATCCTATGAGGTCATAATAACGTCGGCCTATTTGACTCCACCCTCGCATCCTATGAAGTCATAATAACGTCGGCCTATTTGACCCCACCCTCTCTCCCTATGAGCATGATGAGGTCATAATAACGTGGCCTATTTGACTCCACCTCTCACCATATGAGCTCATAATAACGTCGGCCTATTTGACTCCTCTCTCTCACCATATGAGCTCATAATAACGTGGCCTATTTGACTCCAACTCTCACCCTATGAGGTCATAATAACGTCGGCCTATTTGACTCCTCTCTCTCACCATATGAAGTCATAATAACGTCGGTCTATTTCACTCCATCCTCTCACCCTATGAGGTCATAATACCGTCGGCCTATTTGACTCCACCCTCTAACCCTATGAGGTCATAATAACGTCGGCCTATTTGACTCCACCCTCTCACCCTATGAGGTCATAATAACGACGGCTGATTTGACTCCCCCTATCACCCTATGACCTCATAATAACGTCGGTTTATTTGACTCCTCTCTCTCACCCTAAGAGCTCACAATAACGTCGGCTTATTTGACTCCACCCTCTCACCCTATGAGGTCATAATGACGTCGGCCTATTTGACTCCTCTCTCTCATCCTATGAGGCCATAATAACGTCGGATGATTTACCCCCACCCTCTTATCCTATGAAGTCATAATAACGTCGGCCTATTTGACTCCTCTCTCTCACCCCATGAGGGCATACTAACGTCGACCTATTTGACTTCTCTCTCACCCTATGAGGGCATAATAACGTCGACCTTCACTCTCATCCTATGAGGTCATAATACACCTTTTCCAATAGCAACACGCCACACACTACAGTGACTAAAAGCTGAACTATCCAATTGGGAATCCTGTCACACTTCTATTACAACACGCCACACAGTGATTAAAACTGAACTATTTAGTTGGGAGTTCTGCTTATGCGCAAAATCGTGCAAACAGTGTATAACGACGGTCTATTTGACTCCTCTCTCTCACCCTATGAGGTCATAATAACGACGGTCTATTTGACTCCTCTCTCTCACCCTATGAGGTCATAATAACGACGGTCTATTTGACTCCTCTCTCTCACCCTATGAGGTCATAATAACGACGGTCTATTTGATTCCTCTCTGTCACCCTATGAGCTCATAATAACGACGGTCTATTTGACTCCTCTCTCTCACCCTATGAGGTCATAATAACGACGGTCTATTTGACTCCTCTCTCTCACCCTATGAGGTCATAATAACGACGGTCTATTTGATTCCTCTCTGTCACCCTATGAGCTCATAATAACGACGGTCTATTTGACTCCTCTCTCTCACCCTATGAGGTCATAATAACGACGGTCTATTTGACTCCTCTCTCTCACCCTATGAGGTCATAATAACGACGGTCTATTTGACTCCTCTCTCTCACCCTATGAGGTCATAATAACGACGGTCTATTTGACTCTTCTCTCTCACCCTATGAGGTCATAATAAGGTCGACCTATTTGACTCCACCCTCTCACCCTATGACCTCATAATAACGACGGTTTATTTGACTCCACCCTCTCATCCTATGTTGTCATAATAACGTCGGTCTATTTATTTGACTTCACACTTTCATGCTATGAACTCCTTTTAACGATGGCTTAATTGACTCCACCCTCTCATCCTATGGTTTTTCACACTCGAAAATATTTCTACAGTTAAATGTTGATCATATGTTATACTACTTTTACATCATAGTTTTGCGTCTGTTTTATTTCTACTGCAAAACTTATACTTATTTAATTATTTGCTCCGCAATGTGTTAGGTTGCGTCATGTCATCAAGTCTTAATAATGGTTTCCTTCTGAATTGCACATTTATATTATTTGATCAGTTTATACTAGCTATCATTTTATGATGTTATGTTATGTTGTGATTCAACGTCGCATTAACGTCGTGTGTCCATTTTTATGTCCATGGAAGCTTTCATTGCTCCACATTTTAATCCTAACATCCTGACACATCTATATGGTGGTGGTCGTGTAGGTTGATGACAGAGGATGCGTTGGAAATGACCGTGTTTGAACGGCTACAAAGACAATCAGCAGCTAATATATGGGAATACTAATGATGGACAGGGGATGTCACCATTGAACACCATGTGAAGTCTGTCATCAGAGTCATCGCCACACTTTTCAACTAATAATGTAGGACTGTCCGCGAGCTAGCTTAGGTTACTCTGTTTTTATCTCTGTCTTAGATGAGGGTGCGCAATAGATTAAGGCCGCCAATTTAAAAAAAAACGTGTTTTCCTCCCGCCGCACGTATTGGATGTGCCAATTTCCAAAAAAAACATGTCAATTTCGAGAGATAGAAAGAAACATTGCTCCAGCTATGTTTTTTGTTTTTTCAGCCCCTCATTAAATTTTTACAACATTGGTGGGTGCAAAGTTTTTTCTTTTTCCCGCACTCTCTCATTACATTTTTTTCTCTTCTAACACAGAGAGAGAGAAAACATACTTATTAGATATCTATTTTGTTAAATCTACACTTGACAAAAAAAGAAACATCACACTAATCTGTAGAGATGCTGGTGAGCTTAACATACTTAATATAAATCAAGAAACATAACCCAGTGAGCACAAAACATTTCTACAACATGTATACAGCGTCGGCCAACGACTTCTACGTTGGCCCAACATTGTGAAAATGTTATACAAATGTGTTGTGTTTACTGGGATACTATCCATTCTTCAACCCCTACGGCTCTGAGCTATTCAATTTAAATTTTCAGTCACTTGAAAATTGTGTCTCGCTACTGCGACCCACAACTTTCAAGTGGCTGAAAATTATCTATTCAATTTAAATTTTCAGCCACTTAAAAGTTGTGTCTCGCTACCGCAACCCACAACTTTCAAGTGGCTGAAAATTACTGGGATTTCTTTAATTTGAAACCAAACATTTGCAAATATTTTGTTTTCAATAAAAATAATTTAAATACATTAATTAAGCAGGATAAGGGCTAATTAACCACTACATATATTAGGACTGCTAGGATAATTAGCAAGCGCCACTCTCCACAACGTATAATGGGTTAGCAAGCATTCCATATCTGAACGGTAAGATCGCGCGTCGACGGCGACACGCGATCGATTTAAATTAATTAGGTTTAATTAGGTTACGTGACTTAGTGACGATTTATGCATCAACTCAGCTGATTTTGAAACATTCCGTCACTTCTTTATCATGTGAGAGCATTTTTAAAAAACATTTTCAAAAAATATTTAAACTTTTTGTGATGATGTGAGTATCTTACGTTCCAGATACATGCTGCGTTCTAACCCGGAACATAGTGGAGGGCGGGATCCTTCTAACTATGCCAGGAATAACTAACCTCGCATCTCTAGGGCAGCATACGAGGTTAATTACCTTGGATATACGAGGTTGTATTTTTAGATCTGCCTGATCTACAGTTTCCATTTTAGGTACCGATTTAAAGGTACCCATATTGAAAAAAATATATGTTTCATTTGTGCTACTCTACATAATTATGTAGAGTAGCACAAATAAAAAATAAATATAAAAAAAAAAATGTGTTTAAAACATGTTTTTTTAAATTATATATTTTTATTTCTCTCTAAATGTGAATAACATTTGTGTAAATAGGGCGTTTCCGTGTTGAGCGTCACAGATTTCGTCACATTATAGTAAGCACATATGTTCATTTATGTTAACATTAAAAGTTCCAGTTTACATGTACACACCATTTGCAATAATAATTGGATACACTAAACATTGTTTCCCATGACAACGCGATTACAAAATTTCTCACAATGTAAGGTTGATTTTAGCTTTATATATGAACAGAATAAAATTGATAATCTTCTGTATATGTTAAAATAGGCATAGTTATATAGGACAATTTTGACCATTTGGAATCTTAAGTCTTTAAAACGTCAATTTGATCAGGGTGCCAGCATATTTGAACAATAGCTACGCAGTATTCACCAATCACACAGACATTTGTTAATTGGATACTGTTCTCAACCCATTATATTCTTATTACGATTTTTATAAAAAGTAAACATTGGTCATTCTAATTCACTTGACACTGCATAGACATTTCTCAACCTACCATATCTGGTACTTCTGTGTTTGTTATTATGGTGATATTTTAGTGGCAGGATATTGTCAAAAGCTCAGGTAAGCAAGAACTATAGTATGATGAAGTAAACTAAAGTAAACTACAGCTGGAATGAAATGTTCCGCGCGCCCACAGGTCTTTCCACAGCTTTGATAATGAAGTCCTTGCTGTGCCAGACGTCTGTAGCCGACGCCCTAATCTTCGACAGATTCCACAGATAAAACATTCCAGAAATTCCAAGAAAACAAAAAAAAGCATTGGCCCCTTGATCCTCCACCCTTTGACTCCACCCTCTCACCGCTAATGTAAACTAGTAAAATAGTCACCAGTAAACAAGAAAAATAGATCACTTCAATCAAATAAATGAGCACTATGTATGTGTCGTAATCAGTCATGACTCCCGTCACTATGTGAATACACCTACAAAAATGGTACATTGAATGAAAACTATAGAGTTATAATTGATAGATTCTAGTATCAGCTACTGCCATTCTTAGAATTTGCATATCATCACTCTTAGAAGTACAAAACCACTGACAAAATGTAGTATATTATCTTACTAACTAATTCTGTTATTAGTTTTTATATTATATGACATACGTATAGGTTACTTGTTTTGCTCTTATGCATTGAAATAGCTTACTAATATTTTGAAGTATTTTGTATATAACCTTGCTTGTATTTACATGTATGTCGTATAAGACCTTTCCTGTATTTCCCTGTATGCAATGAACACACCACAACATTTTTTTTTTTGGGGGGGGGGGGGTTCAGGCTTACAATCAGGATCCGTATTACGATCCGGATTCATATTTTTTTTAAAAGATTGTGTATAGGGTTAACCCGGCAAACGCAGAACATTTGAGCAATGTTGGACCAACGTCGAAGGCGTTGGGCCGCCGTTGTATAAATGTTATGCAACTGTTTTGTGTTTGCTGGGAAGGAAATGAAATGAAATGAAATGAATCGGGCTTTAGGCCACCTTTGTGCACATATAGGCTGAACTGGGCCAGGAGAACCTCCTGAGGATGGTGAGATGATTGAGATGACACTGTCCTCCAGACACAGGATTCAAAATTCGAGCCCTGGCGGTCTGAGGCCGAGCACGCTACCTCTCGGTCACGGAGGCTCCCCACAATACTGACTTTTCTGGGAAGGAACATTGTATTAAATTTTAGAGATGTTCCGGATTATGATCCGGATCCAATACACAATCACTGTCTAGTTTTTTATGGTATATATTAGCTTTCCTGTTTCTCCTTTATATGGTATTTGGCTTACCCGTTTATTCTTGGTGGTATTTGAAATTATCCGTTATTATTTACGGTGCATGGTTTATCCGGTAGTATTTATGGTATATGAGCTTACTCGTTTTTATTTACGCTGCATGGCTTATCCGGTATTATTTATGGTATATGAGCTTACCCGTTATTATTTACGTTGCATGGCTTATCCGGTATTATTTATGGTATATGAGCTTACCCGTTATTATTCACGGTGCATGGCTTATCCGGTATTATATATGGTATATGAGCTTACCCGTTTATTATTTGTGGTGTATCAGCTAATCCGTGTATTTTTGATGGTATATCGTTAACCCGTTTATTCTTGATAGTAAATGGCTTTCCCATTTATTCTTCAAGGTAGGGCCTATATGAGTATTTCCAGAATTACAGGGACATTTCACAAGAAATATTATTATTAGTACCAAACTTTTTGAAATGTTATTTTAAATACATCACGTTATGTGATGCTGGTCAATCACATAGCCCGTGGCGGATCCAGAGGAGGGCCAGGGGGTCCTGCCCTCTTCTTTATAAATTAAAATGTACAAACATCACTTGTTATTAATTGCCAAAAAATCAGTATTTGATAATAGAAAACTTCACTCAGATTTGGCTGGGAGGCCAGACAAATTTTCATCGACCCCCCCCCCCCCACCCCCCCCACACACACACATTTTTCAAATTCTGGCTCCGCTCCCTGAATTACTCATCTTCAACTTTGGTAATCAAGGGAGGATCCAGAATTTGGAAAATGTGTATTTAGATCTCCATTCTTACAAAGATGGAGCACCAGAAACATATCACGTTAAACACTAGCTGACAGGCTGTGGCAGTTAACATGAAGTGTCACAGGCCCATGACTATAATGCTCTGTTTATTTATCACCTAACCGCCCAGTAGATGTCGAAGAACTGAGCAATTGAAATACCTAAACGCTTCATGATACCGGGTGATTTTAACGGGTACCATAAAAAATGGGACGGTAGGGACATGAACCCACGCAGTAAAATAATTGAGGACTTCCTTTCGAACGAAAATCTGTGCATTTTGAATGATGATTCAATAACCTACTTACATCCTGCGTCTGAATCTGCATCATCAATTGACCTATCCTTGTGTGACCCCGATATATATTGATAGATAGATAGATAGCTATTAATTGTGTAGACTTATGCAACCTTAAATTAAACTCTACGTGTTATTATACAGTGCATAATATGATAAAGTATGATAAAAAATATTCATATATTTGCGTTACACTTGGATGGTCAATGATGATCTGAATTCTATGTAGCAGTGATCATTTTCCGATAGGGCCTACTGCTACAGAGCAACTGTGTCTACAGAGCTACAGAGCAAGTCGCTGAAGAGAGTACAACATTGAAGTTGCACAGGACAGATTGTGAAGCCTTCAAAGAGTCTTGTTGAGAGAGCCTCACAATCTCTCAATTTGAGAGTAAGGAGGGGGTCCCACAAAGTTAAACAAAATGGCAGATTAAAACCTTGACAATTCCAAAAAGGTCAATAAACCCAGGTTTGAGGATACTTGTAAAAAGGCAATAGATTACGCCAAGTCTCGGCGCACTATTAGTGGGGCCAATCCTAGAGCGTATATGTCATCGTATATGTCATCATGATACGGAAGATCAGTGGCAAGAGGAAAGTACCTTATCACTGACTCCGACACAATAACAAAATTAATAAAAGGCCGATTGCTGACACACTGGCAACATCATTTTTGCTGTTAAGTCATCACCAGCACATTATCAAGAACACTTACGAAGGACTAGGGACTGAAAGAAGAAAAGATGATGAAAAGTACAAAGTTGCCTTTTCGAAACGAGATCTTGTCAAATCTATCGCTGAGGCAACTAATCCTGATGACATTCATTCATTACCAGTTCCTGAAACACTTGCCCGATATATCAATCTAGCTGTTGTTTCTAGGCTACTCCTAAATAATCTGTAACAATCTCAAGATTTCCTAGATGGATGGAGGAAAGCAACAGTAATCCCTGTTCCTAAACTCGAAAAAGATTAAGCAAATCCCAATAATTACAGTCCAATTGCACTATCAAGTTGTCTTTGCAAAATCGTGGAGCGCATGATTAATCATTGCCTTACATGGTTCTTGCAGGACAAAAAGATTATTACTAAATAGCAAAGTTTCCGGAAAGTACAGAATACTATTTGGTCCAGCCTCCTTCCCAGGGCCACACTAGCACAGCTAGGTGGCCATGCTATGCTACAGTGCTTTGAGATTTTTTACGTAATTGCTGCGTCCTGATAGGGCCTCAATCTGACCCTGAAACTATGTCAAGTTTGAGGATGCCTTGCACCTATGAGAGCCAAGTTTATATAATTATGTCGCCCCTATACTGGGCTAAGGTTGTCATTATATGCCTAGTATTATTATGACCAGTACATGCGATAAACCTGTGTTGTATTATAGTTGGTCATCCTATACAATGACGGCCCAGCATAAAAGCAACATTGGATGTGTGTCTTTTACTTGTGTTGTTGTAGGCTTGCTGTTGTGCTTTTGTGCTTAATGTAGGATAGTCAATACACATGATGCATGTACAGATGTAGGCCTATATCTCATGAAACAATACTGACAGGAGCACATAATATCAGGCCTAAATATTCACAAAATGCATTGGCCCCTTGGATGCTAATCATGAATGCAGTGGTTTTCAATTTTATTCATGGATATTTTAAAGGTTCCCACATTGCTTAAATCATTTTTTACCATGCAGGCTACAAGTTTCACTCACTACTAATAGTCTGCCGCTCCTATAACGTGATTTTGGTGCTTAATAAAGATAATACAGCACTGTATTTCTACATTTTTTAAACAAACTATTTACATAAAACATCACAGGTCCAGCCCATACTTTTAACCTGTAATCCAATAGAATAATTATACATCATACTAATCACAGCTACATGATCAATTTGCTAAGTTAAGCTCATAACAACGGCGGCTTATTTGACTTCACCATCTCATACTATAGGGCCATAATAACGTTGGCTTATATGACTCCTCTCTCTCACCCTATGAGGTCATAATAACTTCGGCCTATTTGATTCCTTCTCACCCTATGAGGTCAAAATAACGTCGGTCTATTTGACATCTCCCTCTCAGCCTATGAGATCATAATACCGTCGGCCTATTCGACTACACCTCTCACCCTATGAGGTCATGATAACGTCGGCTTATTTGACTCGTCTCTCTCACCCTATGACGTCATAATAACGTCAGTCTATTTGACTCGTCTCTCTCACCCTATGAGCTCATATTAACGGCGGCTGGTTTTACTCCACCCTCTCATCCTATGGGGTCATAGTAATGCCGGTTTATTTGACTCCACCTCTCATTCTATGAAGTCATAGTAACGCCGGTCTATTTGACTCCACCTCTCACCGTATGAGGTCATAATAACGTCGTTTTTTAATCCACCTCTCACCCAATGAGTTCATAATAACGTCGGCTTATTTTATTCAATCCCAATTCTCTCCCAAGACCAAGACCCACGACCATCCGACATATAAGCACTGCAAGGACTAACCAAACGTGGAACAACCAGCCTCGCAGCTCCAGGGAAGCATACTATGTAACCCTGAGATGACTGTATTTTTAAATCTGGCTGATGACTTCCATCTTTAAAAGTGTCAATTAAAATGGTCATCAATAAAATTTGAAACCGCTGCATTCATTATTAGCACCCAAAGATTCAAGGCATTTTTTATTTTCTTGGAATTTCTGGAGGCCTTTTATCAGTGGAGTCTGGTGCAGGGTGTTGGCCCCAGACGTCTGGCATAGCAATAGTTGGGCAAAAAGGAGATTCCCCGACCACCCGAAAGATATAATTTTTAACTTATATTTTTGTAACCCTTAGGATTCTTGTTTAATGAATTTTGATATTACAATTGCGAAATACTGTCCCTTGCTGTCTGTTTGTCATCTTCATGGTCAAAAAGTTAATTTCAAGGTCAAGTAAGCAAAAATACCATTTTTAACAAATAAAGCTAGGAACATATGTAATAGGCCTACCTCATTTTCATGTGATTTTGACTAGGCCATCCATGCCTTGTATTATTCCCATGACTGACGATCATCTTCAAGGTCAAAAAGACGATTTTAATGTGAAGTAAGCAAACATACCATGGATTACCCAGTCAAAATCAGATGAAAATTAAATATTGCAAATGTTCTTAGCTTTAAATGGTAAAAATTGTATTTTTGCTTACCTGACCTTGAAATGAACTTTTTGCCCTTCAAGATGGGCGCCAAACGAACTCTCTCTCTAAGGTTTGCGCTTGCAATATTGGTAAATGAGTCACGTGATGGCACTTTATGCGTGTCATTATTACGACTACAAAACCAGCATCAGTGGCGCGCAGCTTGTGCAGCAAATGTCCATAAAACGTGATTGTCTGCCAGAATGATGCGCCATCAACAGGTCCATTATGCGGGAAAACTGGAGCGACACACCAAGCCAAATATCAACTTTTACATTAATCTGGTATAAATCATAGAGACCAAAGGGTTTATTTCAATTTGAAATCATCATAAATGTCTTAGTTAGCTCTTTCCGCTTCATTTGAATAGGCTTACCTATGTTATGGGTGTACGACCATTAGAATTTTATTTCTGAAGTCTAAATCGTTACCCGCGGTCACCACTAGAATCGCTGCTATAGCTACTATGCACCGCCAAGTCGGTAACAGGCTTTCTGGTGTGACATGCTGTCGTCGTACAACTAACTTCTCTGCGATTTTCTAAAACCTGCAACGACAGTCGCGTTTTAAGCAATCGCTGGAAGTCTTTGCAGTGTGTGGAAGCCTTTAGAAGTCAGAATCGATTCTAGCATATAAAGACGGTCCCGGTGCTGAAAGAGTTAAATTATAATGTCTTATTGATCGGATTGTATGAGAATATTATTCAGGTACATGAAACCCTTCAGATATTTCGCTTTTGAAACAAGGTCTGCCTTATTAGGAGTGATTGCTCAATAAAAGGCACTTCGGCAGCGAATACAAAACAGAGATCAAATGCTGGCCTAATGTTGGATCACCGGATTCATGGGCCAACAGTAAACCAACAACAAACTAATCATGGTTGGCCAGTGAACAATATACGTTGAACCAATGTTGATTTATTGTAGTTCCACCGTCTACGACGCTGACCCAAAATTAAATCAACATTGGATTAATATCAGGGGTCCATCGCACAAAGAATCTTAAAATTAAGATCATCTTAACTTTCTCATTTGCATTAGAAAAATTACAATCATCTTAACTTTTCTAATGCAAATAAGAGAATCTTAAAATTAGGATTTACTTAACTTTCTCTTATTTGCATTAGAAAAGTTAATATGATCTTAATTTGTCTAATGCAAATGAGAAAGTTAAGATGATCTTAATTTTAAGATTCTTTGTGAGATGGGCCCCTGGTGCTGGCTGGGTGGGCTGATCATGTGACCGCATTCCCTGGGGAGAGGTGACTTTGTTTGCGTGCGTTTGGCCCGCAGAAGGCTAATCAACGTGATCAGGGAAGACGTAGGTGTGCAAAGACAAACAGCAGTAACATCTAACTTTAAATGTAAAAAATAAGCTTTTTACTATTGTTTTCTTTGCTCGGGGTTGTTATGTCAGTTGACAGAGGTGACCGCTCTAGAAGAGACTGGAGAAGTGTCTGTAAATGAGAAATGTGATTCTTTTATGGCCGTATTCTTGTACAAGTTACGATAGATTGTAGGCTTCGGATTGGTCGAGATGGCCATCTCGACCAATCCGAATCCTACGATATGTAGCCCTGTCACACTTGGTCGCCGGATTGAGCAAATGAAATGAAATGAATCGGGCTTTAGGCCACCTTTGTGCACATATAAGCTAAACTGGGCCAGGAGAACCTCCTGAGGATGGTGAGATGAATGAGATGACACTGTCCTCCGGACACAGGATTCGAAATTCGAACCCTGTCGGTCTGAGGCCGAGCACGCTACCTCTCGGTCACGGAGGCTCCCCACAATACTAACTTTCACACGTGGATGGCGAAGAAACATTTGTGTTTCTTTCAAACCGCCGAGAACGGGAACCGAACCCCGAACTCTGGCGTGAAAGGCAGCGGTGCTAACCACCACCCTAGGGCCTCCGCCCCCGGATTGAGCAACCAACATGTCGTTTTATGTTCGGTGATGTTCGTTGCGTCGGTTAGAAATTCGTTTTGTCACATGTAAATATGCCCTGAATGTGTCCGTTATTCCTCCGTATTAGATCCTGTAGAACTTCGGTGGCATCGCCCGGTGATATCCGTCGATGTCTTCTCCGCTGGCCCAATATTGAAACAGCATTGGGTGAACAATGTCGACCATGAACGGTGAACCAAAAGTTCACCCAGCATTAACCCCTGCAACGTTGACATATTTGGGCATAAACCATAGAGACCGAAGGGTTTGAAATCATCATAAATGTCTTATATAGTCAGCTTTTTTTGCTTCATTTGAATAATCATGTTATCATTATGATTTGTTATTTTTTTCAGTGTAGGGACCGACTTTAACAGATTCTGTCGTCTATAAACGTCAGAATCTAAAATTTATAACAGCCGACAGATTATGTCACATATGAAGGGCTGTGTGGACGTTTTGTGTTCGCTGGGAGGTAATGTTGTTTTTCAGTGAGTGAATGATCCGTCCACCTGAAACCATGATTACCAGCGTCATTATCGTCATTACAAACGCCACGTATGACGTGGGCGCGGAGAAATCAAATACTCCTTACAAAATCACCTGCGTCTTTATAAGTGATCTGTGCTCCCATTAGCCTCGTTGTGGATTTTGCTTGCATTAGCCTAGTTGCGGATCATTTTTCTGGTGAATTAGCACAATAGTTCGCTCGCCTGTGACAAAGGGCAATGAAAAAACAACACTGCAGTAACGTGAAGCTCGCTTTCACGGTATTAACCCTTTAACCGCCGGTGTCGCTTATATTCGGGTTTTCATTTTTTATTAGCACATTAAGTACCACCTTTTAAACATGCTAAAGATAAAATGTGACATCAATCAGCACTATTTGAAAACAGTGGACCTCCATTTTGTCAAATCTGAATAATTTTCACTCACTTGAAGTTGTGGATCGCGTCAGCGAGACACAACTTCAAGTGGGTGGAAATTCAGATTAAATAATTTGGCGGTTAAAGGGTTAACCCTAACAGCGCCGAATTTTTTATATTTAACACTTTAAGCCCTCACGATGCATTAAAGCATCATTTTACATCCCTGAAAACAGTCTTAACTTTCCTACCACTACACTCTAAACAATATAGGTTCCCTTCAGTACAATCACCATGCAACCCAGGAGAAGGGTTCTCCCGGGGTTGCATGGTGATAGTACTAAGGGTTCCTTCTAAAGAACCAATATTGTTTAAAGTGTAAGGGTTTGGGAAGGAAAATTTCTCTGAAACTGGTTTACCAATACATGACGATTTTATTTTATTTTTAAACCACATCAAATCATCCTTATCCACTACAAGTCGCGACGTGTAGTGGATGAAGATGATAATGGTAAATTCAGGCTTGCAAGGGTTAAACCATGGAGATCAAAGCGTTTTTTTCTATATGAAATTATCATAAAAGTTCTTTTCAGCTCATTTGAATACCTATGTTATGGGTCTACGGCCGTTATAAATATTTTAATTCTTTCAGTGCCGGGAGCGTCTTTATACGTCAGAATGGGACGTCTACAGACGTCACATTCTGACGAATAAATACGCTCCTCACACTCAAAGGTCATCGTTCAACCCTTAGAGCTCTGAAGTATCAATTTTAAGGTACATCCACTTGAAGTTGTGCCTCGCTAACGCCATCCACAACTTCAAATGACTGAAAATCACTTCGATTTGTAAAATTTTAGTCGCACTGTTTCGCATAATAATGTCACAACATTTAACACATATTTCACTCCCAGAATTTAATCGCACAAACGCCAATAAAAACGCAACAACTAATCATTCGACAACAGTGCACTAGGGCTTAAGGCTTTCGGTACGGGAGTCGACTTTTGACGTCTGAATCTGACGTCAAAATCTAGCACTGGAAGGGGTAAATATTATTAACGGTCGTAGATATATAAGATATGTATTCGAATGAAGCGGACAGAGCCAACTGGGACATTTATACGTTTTTCAAATCCAACAACCCTTTGGTCTCTACATTACATATATATCAAAATATAACAGCACTCATATAAATACAACATGTATAGGCCCTATGTCTCGTAGAAATATGTCGTGAGATTTCATTAATTGTGCTATATCCCGTAAAAATATTTGAGCTTTAGCAATGATTTTGCTATATTATTCTTCGGTAATGACATTGTATTCGTTCATGTTTTAATTCTTATTTTCATTCTTGTTTCACAAGATCTATCAATAATAATGTGAAATTGACGGTGATTGATTTAGTTTGGTTCCAATCATGTATATATGTATGTATCGTACGGTTAGTGCTTTTTGCTTTCGCACTAAATGTATACTTATACCCAGCAAACACAAAACATTTATGTAACATTTATACAATGTCCGTCCAACGTCTTCGACTTTGGTCCAACATTGTATAAATGTCATACAAACTGCTTTGTGTTAACTGGGTGCTGCTTAGCTGGAGATTAGCCCTTACAGCGCTGGGATTGACTTTAGTCGTCAGAATCTGACGTCTGTTGACGTCAGATTCTGACGACTAAAGCTGATCTCCGCACTGTAAGATTAAAAATATTTCTAATGGTCGTAGACCCATAACATAGGTATTCAAATGAATCAGAAATAACTAACTAAGACATTTATGATGATTTCAAATTGAAAAAAACCTTTGTTTGCTATGTTTTTTACAAATTAATTCAGCGATTCAAGGGTTAAGGAGCCAAATAGACAGAGCGTCCACGCCTTTATCGGTATATATATGGAACCTTTACTAATCTGCGAAAACCTACCAAAAAATCTTCATTAAACCTTCAACCGTCGGTGCCGCATATATTTGGGTTTATATTTTTTTATAAACACATCAAGTACCACCTTTTAAACATGTTAAAGATATAATGTGACATCAATCAGCAATATTTGTGAACAGTTGACCTCCATTTTGTCAATTCTGAATAATTTTCACTCGCTTGAAGTTGTGGATCGCGTCAGCAAGACACAACTTCAAGTGGGTGAAACGCTTACAACGCTTACGACGCCGAAATATTTTTGTATAAAAGATGGAGACTAAGCGTTTTTTCAATTTGAAATCATCACATCTGTCTTAGTTAGCTCTTTCCGCTTCATTTTAAAACCTATGTGATGGACCATTGTCACTTAATTATAAGATAAAGCCCGAGGAGCTCTACATTCTTAGGTGACATCCATGACAGCGACTTTCAAAGTTTTTATGGATGTCTCCTTACCCTGTAGTGTTCATTTTGTTTATGCATCATTTATATTGTGTATTTTGTGGTGAAATAAACAAGTATTCTTCTTCTTCTTCTTCTTCTTAGCTAAGAATGTAGAGCTCCGAGGATTTTGACGACTTAAAACACATCCGACCATAATAATGATCCCTCAAAATCAACAGCTCGGTCACACCTGACTGATTATAGCACCATATAGGCCTACCATGATAATTGGTTTGTATTGATCAACAAAAAGTCTACATTCCCTGCTTAGACTGTGGGCGTGGGCCCTAGGGTAGTGGTTAGCACCGCTGCCTTTCACGCCAGAGTTCGGGGTCCGGTTCCCGGTCTCGGCGGTTTGAAAGAAACAATAATTGTTACTTCCCCATCCACGTGTGAAAGTCAGTATTGTGGGGAGCCTCCGTGACCGAGAGGTAGCGTGCTCGGCCTCAGACAGCCAGGGCTCGAATTTCGAATCCTCTGTCTGGAGGACAGTGTCATCTCAATCATCTCACCATCATCAGGAGGTTCTCCTGGCCCAGTTTAGCCTATATGTGCACAAAGGAGGCCTAAAGCCCGATTCATTTCATTTCATTTAATTTGCTTAGAATGTAGTGGTGTGTTCTCCCCAGCAATCACGGCCAACAAACGTAAAGCGTCATTCCACATCTAACATTTATTTGTGCTCTAGATCTGAGGTCCAGTAGGCCTACAGCACTGACATGAAGAACAGATCACCTGACGATTAATGTCTGTGGGCCGACTATTATTGGGTGTTATTTGTAGCTAAGATCTCGTGGAATCGCGGCCTCTAGCACGTGATTTCATTCCAATCCCAGGCGCCGTTGTCTGATTTTGATTGGATGACATGACTTGACTGAGAATACACGTGATTCACCGCTGTGGATGAACGCCCTGACCTCTTTATGGGTGACCTTTGACAACAGGTCAAAGTTAACGAGCATTTTCAACCGGCACGCTAGGCGGTGTCGCCGTTAACAGATCACTCCATACTCACACAGATTGCCTACTTGTCATCTCCTCACAAATGCTCTCTGCAAAGTGATATTGAAAAACACCATTTTCATTTTCACAACAATCTTAAGATTTCATAATTTGTCTATGAAGTGAAACGTTACATTTACGATGTTCTGCTTGAAAAAACCTAGCTGCTTCATATTTCAAAACTATAAATGCCCTTGTAGTTTTCAAATGCGTATAGAGCCATGTGCTCACTCGTAAAGATTCAATATTGTGGGGAACCTCCGTCATCGAGAGGTAGCGAGCTAGACCTCAGACTGTGTCTGGAGGGCAGTGTCATTTCATCCATCTCACCATCATCAGGCGGTCATCCTTTCCCAGTTTAGCCTATAATTTGGGCACAGAGGTGGCCTAAAATCCCATTCATGTATTCGTAGAGCCATGTTATAATATCAGTCGATATGTTTTATTGATTAAAAATATTTGAAACCATATAAATATAATCTCTGCATAACAATATAAACTCTGAAAGCGTCACATTATCATTATTATACCATAATCGATTTTTAACCCACTTGAAGTTGTGTCTCGCTACTGCGACCCACAACTTCAAGTGGGTTAAAAATTACTCACATCTGTAAAACTTGAATCAAACAGCAAAATATTTTAATGACATGTCTTCATGGCCATCAGCTGCTTCCCAGCAAACACGAGACGTTGAACCAATGCTGGGTTGATGTTGGCCCATCGTCTACGACGCTGGGCCAACATCAACCCAGCATTGGTTTAACGTCACGTGTTTGCTGGGTTATAATGGACACATAAATCACTGAGTGCAACGGTTACGCACAGTATCTGTAGATAGCGTTTAGTAAAGAGCACGATCGGATTGACCTCATTATCATACTCATTATCATACCTTCATTGTAGAATCTGGAGGCGCCTGTTGCTGACGGATTAGCTTGATTTAGGTGACAATGACCTTGACCACGTGACACTAATATCATATAACAGCCTGTTTCTTTTATGGCGTCTAACTTTATGAGATGCTACGGGAGGTCAGGCTACTTTCATAGCAGGCACAGTAATACAACAGGCAGTGCGGCACTGTCAGCGGGAAATAATTATATATATCCATGTAATCTTGACTTTTACACAAGCGACACCTAAAAACCTGTAGGTGGCCTAGGTGCAGTGGTTAAAGCAGGCTCGATCCCCACTCTGGCCGTTGAGTTTCAAAGAAACCAAAACGTTTCTTTCCCGCTCATTCGTAAAGATCCAAAATTGTAGGGAGCCTCCGTGACCAAGAGGTAGCGTGCTCGACCTCAGGCCGCCGGGGTGCGAATTTCGAATTTTGTGTCTGGAGGGCAATATCATCTCATGCATTTCACCATCCTCAGGAGGGTCTCCTGGCCCAGTTTAGCCTATATATGCGCAGAGGTGGCATAAAACCACATTCATTTCATTCACACAAGCAACACCTAAAAACCTGTAGGTAACAAGTATTTATTGCTGATGGTTCCTGTGGGAGCATGACAGAAGAGCCAGGAGAGTGCTGGCGCCATACAATACAATACAATTTGATTAATTTACAATTTTACTGATTTATGCAATAGTATAGTGAGGTATGTTATCAATCACGTTGAAAAAAGTTTTCCAATTTTGAGATTATCAGATCCACATACGAGCCTAATTTGAGCACATCATGATATACCCGGTATGACTGGGCCGCCTAACTCATTTACTGCGCGAGGCCCAGTGACACTGACCGACATTTTGTTTTCACAGCCAGCTGTGTAAAAACGACACTCGCGTCGCCTTCCGAAAAACTCGGCTTCCATGAAATTGACACGACTATTTCAAGTGCCTACGAAAACTAGGCCATTTTCAGCAGGCGTAAACTTTTGATCGTATTAGAACTATTACATTTAAAAATGGAGGTCACTGTGTCAGAGCCTTGCGATGTCATCAGGGTAATCATGATAGTCGTTTTGTTTGAGAAATATTTTTTAATAGCGGAAGGTCTTATAATATATATATATATATATATATATATATATATATATATATATATTGACGCTTTTCTATAAATAACGGGCAGCATAACAGATAGTGGTATTTATTTATCACCGAAGTTTTTGCAATGGAGACATAAACTGTAATCATTTTGAGTTTGAGCTCGACAACCGGCTTCGAGTGGTGAACGGGGATTGCGGCACCGAACCCTTTCAAGCCTGAATTTACCATTGCCATCTTCATCCACTACACGCGGCGAATTGCTCAACGACTTGAAGTGGGTTACGGGAGAAAAAAAATATTGTTATTATTAAAACATTTCCATAAAAATATCCTTCAAAAACACCTAGGGTAGGAAATTAGGTCATTCTTCAAAGTTGCAAAATAATGCTTACATGTAGGCCTACCGTGATGGTTTAATGAGTCATACAGTACTGCCCGTCCAGCACCTCGGGGCACTTCCCGTGGTCGCGGGGCACGAAAAGTGCTAAAAGTGCCACGTAATAAACACTCCAGTTGTGGTTTAACCCACTCGTCTAGCCCCATGTTAACCCAGGGCAATACTGAGCCATAGATTTTGCCACGGGTAATTTTAACCCGTGGCAAATTTCATACAATGAATGAATGACTGAATGTATGAATGAATAAATGAATGAATGAATGAATGAATGAATGAATGAATGAATGAATGAATGAATGAGTGAATGAATGAGTGAGTGAGTGAGTGAGTGAGTGAGTGAGTGAGTGAGTGAGTGAGTGAGTGAGTGAGTGAGTGAGTGAGTGAGTGAGTGAGTGAGTGAGTGAGTAAATGAATGAATAAATGAATGAATGAATGAATGAATAAATGAATGAATAAATGAATGAATGGAATGAATAATGTAGCTGGATAATAAAGTATGACTAAAAAATTAAAATAAAAAATGGTGCTGTTATTTTAGGTTTGTTTTAGATTGACTGGACTATAATAATATTATAATATTATAAAATTATATACCGATCACACAGGCAAAATGCATGACACGATAGACGCACAACAAATTACGGCTGCTATCATTGACAAGTATATCCGTTATTCAGAGGTTACAAAAATGTCGTGGTACCAATCAATACATATTAACCATTCTCCATTAATTATTATTTTAAATAAAATAAGCAAAACAGTTATGCAGCTTTAACCCGGGGTAATGACCACATCTCGAGTCAAATCCGTCGCTGAAAAGTAACCCGTGGCATTGCCCCTCAGATTGCCCCGTGTCAAGCAATTCCGTCATCATTTTGTTGGTTTGTTTAACCCAAATAAAATGCCACGGGTGATATTTATTTTTAACCTGGGTTTATCCCGGGCTGCAACACGGGGTAACCCGGTGTAATTAAGAACACAGAATCTAAAGATAAACTCAAGCAGTCATTTCTCAAAATAAATGGACGAAACGTGAGTTGACGTTGATTCATCTATCACAAACGTGACCGTGAAAAACCTGCCCACCGAGCTGGAGGATTCAGTAATTGCTGAGCGAATGTCCGACTTTGGTGAAGTTGCACACGGAAGTCTTCGTAGAGGTATCGTTCGTGGTACAACCATATTCAACGGAACACGGTATCTGGCACTGAAAAACGTCAAAGACACAGTACCCACAGAGGTGTCAGTTGATCAATTTATTGGTCGTGTATATTGTGATAACAATAAAACAGAATGTCGCTATGCTTTCAGTCTGGACACAAGAAAAAGAATTGCCCAGACACAGAAAGAGAACGGTATGGGGATTACATACATGAGATAAGAGAGGGCAAAGATTCTGCTATTGACGAACAGCATTTAAAAGCAATGGTGGCTCAAAACAGAGAGTTAGACACAGACAAGAAACCAGACGTCCCCATAGAAGAATCTAAGGACACTAAAAACAATGAGGCCATTGGTGGATGCAGACCAAAAGTACCCAACCGATGCCACACCTTGATCTTAGGTGACTCAAACATGAACCATATACAACCACCGGAGGGGTTCATAATAACCAGCAAGTCAGGTGCATCACTGTTGGATCTACCAATGCTCATCGATAAGGCCAACACAGAGTGCCCCGAGGTTCTAAAACCTCACAAAGTGGTGATACACTTGGAACAAATGACATTTCACGTGATAAAAACAAGACGTCCCAAATTATGATGAATTGCAGTAAGGCTATCAACACCATACAAAACACATTTCCAGATGCCATGATATGCTTATGTAGTATCCCACCACGCAAAGGAAGTGGAGTGGAACAGAAAGGAGTCAACGAAACTGCAAAAACGGCCAACACATTCATGGAAGCAATGAGCCTACAAAGCCCCGAAGACATTGTTTTCATTGACACGTGGTCTGTGTTGTGGAACAACAAAGTAACGCTGTAAAGCGTTTCTTTTCCGCCCAAGACACACATGGCATTCATCTCAATAAAGACGGTAAAGACCTTGTGATTTCATTGGTGGCAAAGACTCCGTCAGACGCTGGCGGAAAATAGAGAAAACTCTCAGACAGCTCTCACTCTACTATAAGCCCAAGTGCCCACAGCAAACCATCAAAAGACCCTAGAGTCTGCACATCGCCAGGTACTACAGAGGCCTCTGTACCTAGCGGGAATCACTAGGGGGCAGGCCAGGTGAAGCATATAGTGGATGCTAGAAACATACAGGAAAGAGCTAGGTTCATCCAAACCATATACGACTCGGACTCATAACGGACTTCGACTTGGAACGGCGAACGGACTACGAACCAGCAGGTAAAACGGACTATTCCCAAGGTTCTGACAATACGAGAATATGCGAAGAAAGTGAAAAAGTACTAACTATACTCCTAATTATTATATGCGGTCAGAAAAGCAAGCTCAAGGCACCAGATTTTGAAGACACAATAAGTCACCATAACATGATAGTTCTCACTGAAACAAAATTAGATGATCTTGATTCCATTCATATAAACAATTTCAAGTTGATAAATAATAATCGAAAATACAGAAAAAAGGCTTCCGGTGGAGTTGCTGTCCTTGTCCATAACTCCATTTCTAGTTACGTCACCGAGATGGATATTCAATTTAAATACACTCTCTGGATATCAGTGTCTAAAACATTTCATGGCAAACCGCTAGTAATTGGTGTAATATACAACCCTCCAGAGGGCTCTCCATATGCTGACCCAACAGTATTTGATTTCTTAGAAGAAACTATAGCGGACATCAAAGGGAAAGACGAATCCACAGACATTTGTTTAATGGGAGATTTTAATGCCCGTACTGCAAAACTATCAGACATAATGGATAATGATGACGATCTTGATGTTCTTAACATGACTGCGGATGCATATATCCCAGCCCTTAGAACCAATATGGACTGTCATGTAAATAACAGCTGCAAGCGTCTGATTTCTTTATGTAAAAATATAGGGATGTATATACTGAATGGAAGATGTCATAATGATAAAGACCTTGGTAAATTCACGTGTAAAAATGCGAGTGTAGTTGACTATGTAATATGTACAGACGAATTGTTTAATCGTATAGCTGATTTTTATGTGGATCAATTTGACCTTTTACTCTCTGATATACACTGTCCCATAATCTTCAAGATATCCACACAAGTACACATCGATACAAACAAAAAGCCACATGAGCAAGTATCTATTAATAACCACGACACATGCGAAGAAAACACATCTGAACTTACCTACACTAAGTGGAACAGTGAAAACAAAACTTTCTTTAATCAGTTTTTTGATACCGAACGATTTAATAACATATTACAACTACTAGAAGATATAAACCACAAGGACAACATACAACAAAAATATGTAAACGACATTACAAAAAATATATCAAACATCCACACACAAGCCGTGGACTACGCTGGCATGCTGCGACAGCGTAACCCTCACAACAAACAATCCACAAGGAGGCTTAAAGGAACACACACACCATGGTATGGCGCAGAATGTGAGACAAAACGACGAATAGATTTAATTTTAAATGAATTTATCAAGAGTTTCCCGGATATAATAATAGAAATAATAGTTATGCTTTTTAATGTAATACTTGACAGCGAAATTATTCACACAGACTGGTGTTTATGTATAATAAAACCAATTTTTAAAAACAAGGGTGACACCAGGGACCCGTCGAATTATCGTGGAATTACTAGTCTTAGTTGTCTGGGAAAGCTCTTTACAAGCTGTATCAATACCAGATTAACCTCTTATTCTAAGTCGTGTGATATTATAGGAAATGAACAAGCAGGTTTTAAGCAAGGTTTTTCAACCACTGATCACATTTTTTCCTTAAAGACACTAATTGTTATGTTATATTTGTTATATTTGTACTGCTGTTTCGTGGACTACAGCAAAGCCTTTGACACGGTGAACAGGGTTGCGCTGTGGTCTAAACTACTAGAAAAGGGTATTGGTGGAAAATTAATTAAGTCAATTTATTCAATGTATAATAACGCGAAATCTTGCATTTCGATGTCTGGTAAAACATCAGGATATTTTGCTTGTAAAACAGGTGTTCGACAGGGTGAAAATTTATCACCATTGTTATTTTTAATTTGTCTGTCCGATTTAAGAGATTATTTAAGCACCAAATACAATGAAGTTTTATTTATTAACAATAACATTTTTGATCTTTTAAACGATATTAATCTTGACACGTATTAAAAGCTTTATGTTCTTCTCAACGCAGACGATACTGTCATTTTAGCAGAGAGTCCGAGATAATTGCAACTAGCTCTGGATGCAATGGATCAATATATAGTGTTGGTATTCTTTTGTGGCTATGTAAGAAAAAACCCCAGAATTTACGTTTGGTAATGTTAAATTAGAAATTGTCAGAGATTATCAATATATTGGGCTTTTTTTTAATTACAATGGGAAATTTAACAAAGCAAAACAGAAATTATATGAGAAAGGTAGTAGGGCTATGTTCTCTCTACTACGTAAAGCTAGGTGTTTATTTTTACTTCTTGGTGTTCTTTTTAAACTGTTTAACCATATAGTTGTTCCCATTATTACATATGGTTGCGAAATATGGGGAAGTGAGAACATCGATATTATCGAGAAATTACAACTACGATTTTTAAAATATATAATTAATGTTAATAAATGTACATGTTTAAATATGGTGTATGGTGAAGTCGGCACTCCTCCTCTAATTGTAAATATTCAATCTAGAGTGCTACTATTTTGGAGCTGACTTATCATAAGTGATGAGAATAATAGATGTAATAAAATTTCTTCAATATTATATAGATTATTACTTAAATTGCATGTTTTGGATGCTTATACGTCACCATGGCTTAAGTTTGTCAAATACACATTAAATAATATAGGTTTACCTGGTATTTGGAACAGCCAGTCACCACCGGCAAGCCGTGAGTGTTTTAGACAGCCATTAAAAATGAGACTGAGAGACCAGTTTATCCATCAATGGATAACAGAAATAAACGAATCTGGAAAGTGTATAATTTATAGAACGTTCAAGAGCACTTTTACTTTTGAAAATTACTTGATTTCTTTACCACGTAAGCTGAAAATTCTATTTACTAAATTCCGTTGCAGAAATCACAGGTTGCCGATAGAAACTGGCTGTAGAGAACGGGTTCTCCGGGACACCCGTGTATGTACCAAATGTGACATTGCACCAAGAGACATTGGCGATGAATTTCATTACTTGTTTGTATGTGATTTTTTTAAGACAGAGAGAATAGAACTCCTCTTAAAACAATACCATACAAGTCCATCTACATTGAAGCTGCACACGTTGCTGAATATTACGTCCGGAAATATACTCAGAGATTTGTGCATCTTTATATCTAAAATTATGAAAAGTTTTTAATTCAACTGTAATTTATTAATTACATAATATGCGTTTAATTGACGTTTTCCCACATCATAATCATTTTAACTATTTATTGTGTATGGAGCTAAAATCGAGAAGGGTTGCATGTTCACTATTTTGTATTAATCATGTCTATTCCAGCTTTGCCTGGCACTGCATGTCTTTAAAAAAAGACAGCAGTAATAAATCATTTGTTCACTTGGTACACCCCGGGTCGATGGGGTGTTCAACTTTGGAATAGCAGTACTGTAGGTTCAATCGAATATTTCTCAAAGTCAAGCTGGAAATTGCGTTAGCAATCCATCTCTATGAAATAAAAACAAATATTTCACCAGGATAAGGGTTGACCCTTTCAGCGCGAGGACCTTCTATAGACGTCAGATTAAAGTCGGTCCCCGCACTGAAAGAATGAAAATATGTTTAATGGCCGTAGACCCATAACATAGGTATTCAAATGAACAAACTAAGACATTTATGACGATTTCAAATTGAAAAAAACCCTTTTATTTGCCATGGTTTATACAAAAATAATTCAGCGTTGTAAGGGTTAGGCAATTATTGGACAGCCTACCATTATGTTAAACTTTCACAAGATGCACTTTATCCGGTTGACGAGGTAGTATCAAAAAGTGATGACTGTATGATATAGTGATAATTTACTAAATGCCTTGAGCTGTGAAATTCATGAAGGTTTGCTAAAGTATATTGCTGCAGTGATAATTCACCAGGTGGCTCTTCTGATTTTCATACACCAGGTGGCTCCAGCTCTCCTTCTATTTTACAGTTTTAAGCACACATAAATAATGACCCATCTATATCATTAAGTTTGAGTTGATTTCCCATGTAATAATAAAACTTAAAAAAGAAATTTAGCTTGTTTACAATTATTTACACAATTGCTTCAATATTAATAATATCAAATTATCTTGCAAGATGATATAATAAAAATAAATGCCTGGGTTGGTTATTTCGGTAATTATTAAAGCGACTCATTATGATGACATCAATTTTCGTTTTTAATGTTGTAATGAAGTAGTGTATCCCACAGAGCATTCTTTAATTTTTTTCAGAAATTTCAGATTTTTAGAAACATTTTCTAACAGTATTTAAAAGAATCCGGACAAAACCCAAACATACAATGAGTTATCCTAAAAGATGGTTGAATGCTAGCACAGTTGATGCCGTCAGCCCAGCGTTGAGCAGACCATCAGTGCTGCAGGTGTGTCCCCCCATGTCCTGACTATAAGACACCAATTAGCGGCGATTGCTTTGATCTTACCGTCCAAGACGTGGGAATATGTGGTGTAAAGTGCTGTATATTGTTTTGTTTACTTGGCAATATACGACCTGGAAATATAACTATTTCACTCTTTTTCGGTCCTTTAAAATTGTTTTTTGACTTTTTTGTATTTTCAGTTAAGATCAGTAGGTTATATGGGTAAAACCAAAAATTGGGGTAATTTTACATCAAATTAGTGTCCCCAGGACTTAAAGGGTCCGCTTTTTGAATTAAATGTGAAAATATTATAAATAAATGGTTCAACTTCACGATTAAGCATTATTACTTATTAATGTTTAGAACATTTGTGAAAAAAAAAAAATATATATATGGTTTTATAAGAGCTCTATGTCATGGAAACGTGGAAAATGGCATGTCCCCAGAGAAAATTCCACTATTTGAAACTTCACTGTAGGATACAAATACACAATATAATTCTAATAATTACATTTCATGGCTAGACATTGTTCACTTAAACTAATCAATGATCAAAATTCGACCTAAAATTGATATCGATATATATAATTTTGATGAATATACATGTCCCCACATTTGCACTCTACTCCGTTACCATCATTGTAGCATGCCCCATCAAGTGAATAATCATGAACTAAAATTATATCAAGTGTAGTTTGACACACTGAAGGGCCTTATACGAGTTTTTCACCTTGAAAGAATTAATATTGTTGAGTGACAAAGTTATTCGAAACAGGTATTACCAAAACATTAGAAAATATACTTTTGTTTTTACTACTCTGTTCCTATCGTTGTGGGTCTAAAAACGAGTTGGTTTTATGCTTGCATGCCTAGAACATGTTGCTATGGGGAATATTTCCACCCGTATGATATATCTTTGAATTATTGCCCATATATTTTCATTAATCCCAAGAATACTTTGAATTTTACTACTCCGTTCCACTCTCCACCGTTACCAAGAAAAGGGAGCGGAGTAGTGAATTACCAAATTTTATGGGTTTTATAGATGATATAGATCTTATTGATGATATAGTCTTTTAAAACATGGCTCGTTAAATAGAGCACTCATTTATGATCGATGTTATGATAAGAAAATATACAGTTTATATTTATGTCGAGCCAAGCATTTGGTAACGGAGTTGAGTATTTTTTGGTTTGGTAACGGAGTTGAAATTTTGGATTTTTGTTCATCCCGTCAAATTTGAGCAGTTTTGAGATACGATTGTTTAGTATTATGCTTCAATAAGTATATCACGTTTAAAAGTGTGATGTCAAGCTAAACAAAGTAACATCAATGTTGAAATGGTTTAGATTTGGTAACGGAGTAGTAAGTAGAATGTTGCAATTTTTTTAAAATGACGTTTTTGAAGCAAAAAAAAAAAAATTCTTGCGCATCCAGTGATTTTTTTATGCTCTATTGGGATCAGTGCACCAAACCCATCAAGTGGTTTTCCTCATCTTTGATGGTCCCCTCACTGCCATTTTTGATGCTACAAAGTTACCCCAATTTTTGGTTTTACCCATATAGCTTCGTATAAATTAAATTACCAAAATTGACAACATTGAAAATGTCTCATCCCAAGGGGTCCCTTTAAAATATTCTTTTTTAATTCAGGTTATATCCGAAAAACATAATTTTGATCCTGTTGATGGTCCAGGGGATCTCAGAGTAGCTAGGTGTCTTCATTCGCTAATTACTATGACTAAGGGACAATTTCCTTACCACTAATCCTTGTGAGACTAGATATTGCAGGCCTAGTTCTGAATCCGTCTTTACCTGGAACAGCCAGTTTTGTCGGTCGAATTTGGAATGTAGGATGTTTATTATTATAACAACTTCAACAACTGTGACCTTTTTAAATATTTTGGGTTGTAGATTCGGTGTGATAGATATGATTACATAGGATGACTAAAGTCAATGACACTCATATGACAAATGATATATGTCGGCCCAATTATTGAATGTGTTCAGTAAGTAGATTTATAGCGAACACTGTGTTGCTACTGCTGTTACTGCTACTGCTGGTGCTGTTGCTACTGTTGTTGCTTCTGCTACTGCCGTTGCTGCTACTGCTGCTTGCTGCCGCCGCTGTTGCTGCTACTACTGTTGCTGCCGCTACTGCGGTTACTGCTGATGCTACGGTTGCTGCTGCTACTGATGCTGCACAAGAGTCTGACAGTTCAAATTCATCAAATTTATGACTTATCTCCATCATTTCTTTTTGCATCTGTAAAATGAAACGAAAAAAAATCAATAGTTAATTCATGATGCAGATATATCACCCAGCTTGGCTGTCTGTAGCTCGACATGTAAAGCCGCCGCTCCCAGAGCGAAGCGAGCTATCATCCGACTAGACTCGGGGGGTGTGGGGGGGGGGGGAGCTACTAGAATATTAGATTTAATTGATTTTGGCTAGATAATCAACGCCTTCCCATCTCCTTCATTATTTTTTATGTCGCCCTTTAAGGCCCACAGTCTCTCTTTAACGCATCTGTTACACTCTTTACCGCTTCTTCGTCGCCCTCTAGTGCCTCTCCACCACCTTTTACCACATCCAGTCGAACTTTAACGCCTATACGTCGTCATTTAACGCCTCCATATTGCCCGTTAGCGCCTCATCATAGCATGTTAGCGCCTCTCCACTTGTTATTCCTTGTAATTCCTCGTTAAAAATGACACTTTCAAGAAGTTCAATCGATTTTTTTTCAACTTGAGCAATACAAGTAGCAAAACATTAATCATTGAAAACCTACCAGAATTAGATTATCTAGTCATAATCACATCTTAACGAGATATTATGCTTGCTCCAATCGGTGGCATATACATGTATATTTTCTTCACCTACTCTCCGAAAATTGAAAGGCGGGTAGGGGAAGATGGTGGGGGTAAACAAAGAGTTGAGCATTTAATAGGTTCCTTTTCATGTCAGTGGATATTCGACCTTTGTACTTTGTTGTACCCACATCACTTTACAAGCACATGTAAATTGTAGTATGGTTATAATTCGGACATCAGGACATTGTACCAGTGAACTTTACCACACTTGAAACTTTTGAGTAGACATAAAACTTTTTTCCTGCTATGAAGTACATCCCATAGGTGACAAAACCACTGAAAACCCCTTTGTTAGAATTTTGTTGGGGTACGAGTGGTTGTTTGCATAAATCGACAGATGTTGTTATTGATCCTGTTTATCTTAACAATAAATAACTCTTTATCCAATTAATAAAATGTCCAAATCAAATTCCTCGCCCCCAAAAACATATGTTTAGACTCTTTATTTACATTTCTATTATAATTAAAACCTGAGATATGACAAATAGTGAAATTGGCGGTCATCTTGGACGCCATCTTGAATTTCTCAAAAGGGCCAGGGTGGATTCTTGGGGACTTTTAGTATGCTGGGGATAGTTTTCTGAACATATTCTAAAATGTTCAGATTGTTATGCATTTGTTCCAGCATTCACTCATACATACCCTAATACTCTTGGCCTATATCTGGGGCTAGGCTATCTGGGGCAAAGGTAGCATGACAACTCATACCCGAACTCATTCATGATAAACCACATCCAGCTAACACGTTGATCCAATGTTGGTGTATTATATTACTGATACACATCGGCGACATTACTCCACCATTACAGCGCCTTGTGTTTGCTGGGATTGTAGATACTATGTTTGAAGATATACCGCCACTACTATACCCCTTCCCGTTCTGTGCCCAGATATTTGTGTATTTTGTACGCATAGCTCTTATGTCAATTATTTCCCAAGCTGTAGGATACATGTATATAATTATTAGGATCAATCCAGACAGGTACTTGCCCCAGGACTGTCCGGCATATGAATAAATGTTAACACTTAGTTTAATACACTCCTTTCATTTCCAATAACAGTCATGGTACATAAAACAAACTAAACCCGACTATAGTTGTGCTTAGCGCTTAACCCTTTCAGCTCGGAGACCGTCTTTAGACGTCATAATCTGACGTCAAAAGATGTCATATTCTGACTGAAAGAATTAAAAAAATAATAATGACCGTAGACCCATAACATAGGTATTCAAATGGATCGGAAAGAGTTAACTAAGATATTTATGTTAATTTCAATTTAAACTTGTGTCTCCATGCTTTATACAAAAATATGTCAGTGTTGTAAGGGCTATAGAGTTACATACAATTGACTCACCGATGGAGGCACAGTATCGTTACCAGTAGTGAACATCCGTGTATCAAAAGGAGAGCTCTGTGATAAAGTTTTTCAGTCTAATAAAAAAAACAAAAAGTAATTGGGCATTATTTATAGCATTTTATCAATTGTTTTTGGTTGTCATAGTAACTATACAGATACAATAAATAAATGTAAATCCAAATATAAGATAACACATCGAACACAAGAATTTGTCGTTTTCAAAGTTGCTTTCAAATGTTGGTTTTAGTAGTAAAAAAATTGTATCGCTTTATTGTGAGAAGAAGCTGAACATTTACAGTAGAGAGTAAAACAAAGCAATATCGAGTGTGTGTGACAGAAACTGACACAGTAACAAAGTGTCCAATAAAGCACCACCCGGTTTTAAACAGGTGGTAAAAAACCCAGATAAGACCAGACATAAATTTGAAAAAAAATCTTTTAAATTTAGAAAATTAAATTTCCTTTTAAATAATAATCGTCCCAACTACATAAGTACAACCACACATACACACAATAAGGATTATTATTAAATATGATCTGACAATGACAATATAATGACAATGTTAACCTCAAGGATACACTAAACGACAGATTGAATTGATAGTCAATAGAGTAACTAATTATAACATATATATATACCAAGGTCTGATACGTACAAACAAGTGAAGAAACATTTATTATTATTATTAATTAACCCTTCCAGTGCGGGGATCGACTTTAGACGTCAGAATGAGACGTCTGTAAGTCGATCTCTGGACGCTGAAGGGGTCAACCATATTTCTATAGACGTCAGATTCTGACGTCTAGAGACGGTCCCCGCGTTAAGAGGGTAACATATTTCTAAGAAAATCTGTATTTATATTATTTCATCTGCATACTGCTTTAATTATTTTAGTTAGACCTATACCGGTATATCGATGACTATAGTAAAAAAGACAGACTACCAAAATATCTGGTCTTCACAAAAGGTTAATAATATTTGGCCAAATTTACCAAATAATATTTTCAAATGAATTCAGAAACATTACATCATTTAAAATATATGCGATTTACTATTTACAATTATCTTCATACACAAAAATAGTCATTTTTTTAGGAAATTATTTTCTTTCGCGTATTTTGCTGGGTGAAAATGTGTCTAAAATTAATAAATAAAAACTTCCTAGAATTTTTAAATTCATAGTGTAGGTCAGTTATATATTATGGGTGGAGATTGAATGTTGCTGCATACTATTTCAGGAACATGTTAATTACAAACTAATCGCTCTGGGAGGATTATTTAGAAATGGTTGTATGTTGCTATAGGACCATTAAGCAGATTAATACATTTTAGGTTGTTATGAATTCATTCCTTGCTATATTTGCGCGTATATTTTTTAGTCCTGAACCACAGGTCTGCATAGCATGTATTATAGGTAATAGACGTATAGTGTACAGATAGATGAGATGTACTTTCCTCATGCGATTTTAAACCATTAAAACGCTAATGTTTTTATGTAAACCATGGAGACCAAAGGTGTTTTTTCAATTAGAAATCATCGAGAGACCAAAGGGTTTTTTTTCAATTTGAAATCATCATAATGTCTTAGAGAGCTCTTTCCGATTCATTTGTATACTTATGTTATAGGTCTACGGCCATTAAAAATATGTTTACTTACAGTGCGATGATGGACTTTAGACGTCAGAATCTGACGTCTACAGACGTCAGATTTTGTCGACTAAAGTCGATCCCCGTGCTGTAAGATTAAATACTCACTAATATCCACCAAGGCAGCGACTTCAATGCCTGCAGATTATGGATGTTGTCTGTGGTAACCGAATTGACACCGAGGCACCAGTACCAGAAAAATAACCACTCCGTGTTCACCATGTAAATGTTCACAAACACATCATTCCGACGTAGGTACCTGAAAAGCGTTTATGCAAAATATGACGTTTAATGCAGTATGATATATAATGCAGCAGCTAATGATATGAAATGTATTCCCATTGATGTGCCAAGTCGTGGTGAAACCCATTAATATTACACGTACATAACGGAATATGTATTTTTTTAATTTGATGTTTGCCAGACCGGGATTTCGTCGTATTTCTTGGAAAGGGAAGATGAGGAAACATCTAGGTATATAATTATGTATCTTGTATTTTTAAAATAGATACGTGTCTTCCCCAATAAAGCAATCCGGATATTCAATATTAGAACTGATATACTGGTAAGGTGATAATGGTTGACTAACTTAATGTCTTCATCTGTCAACATATCCGTCCTGGCATTGATGGGGGAATCAAAGATGGATGCCGACCTGTTGAAAGTCCACCCGGGAAATCCCTTCATGGTCACAAATGGCTTTGGCGCTTTCTGTGTCCCATATCCTCTAGGCTCCGAAAACCAAACCTAGATAACGTATAAATTGAGGATTTGCACATAATAAGAAAATGAAAACAATGTATGAATGTAATATGATATATTGAGAGATTAAAACAGAATCAGGATTTATATATCATGTGGTCAGAACATCCAAAAGTGGAGTTTCAAATTTGCAACCTTTCAGAGCGAGCACTCAGCCCCACCAATCATTGTGAGTAAATAATTATATAATTATTTTTAATTTTATTTGTATTAATGGTGGATCATCTATTAACCCTTATCCTGTTAAGATTTTTTTTTTTTTTTTCAATTACTTGAGGTTGTGGATCGCGGTAGCGAGACACAACCGCAAGTAGTTGAAAATCTGGCTCATCATGCTCATCAACGTAAAATGAGAGAATATGACGATATGATTCTGTACCGTTATGTAATTAAAATTTTATTCTCAACCACAATATTACACTTATAATGGCTTAGATCACTTATCTAGATAATTATTGTGATACTCACTTGCCTCGGCTCTATAGTTGATTGGTTCATGAGTTTGATCACGATGTTCATGTAGTCGTCGGCATGGGGGTGCAGGATATCACCAGATGGCACTTGTACATCAATCATCAGCATTGCAGAAGCGTTTCTGATCAGCTTTAACAAGTCCTCCAGCATAAGCACTTTTTGGGACCTGTATTCCTCGACTAGTGACTGAGGCACTGACACTCGCTTCCCAAATAAACTCTGTTCCTGTGAAATTATAATAAGTCGAACGTAATATGAAATAGATATTGAATTGAGAAACGTGTTTCTCGCAAATAATAATTGAGGTATGGATCGGCTTCACATTGAGCTTGGTGCCACCTGGATTATATATATACATTAGTGACATAATATTCGTTCAATCATTTTGATGTGCATGAACAATAAAATTCAAGTAAATTCGCAGTATGTGGCAAAATAAGTTCACATATTCAAAACAGTCGCCGAAATTAACATTCATTATTAAATGCGTCAACCCATAATATATCCTTTCCCAACTCGTTTCAATATGTTTTATTTTAAAATAAAATAAAATATCAAATGCCTGCAGAAATAAGCCAAAATGGCAGCTAAAATGGCTAGAATGAATGTATTGGCAGTAATAGTAGGCCCTAGTTAATTGTTGCTTTATGCACTTTTCGGCACTAACGGTCATTTAAGTGACATTGTAAAATGATAAAAAACAATGCAGTCCATTGATGAGATGAATGATATACAGATGATGAAGTGAAGATGATAGGGCATGGTGGGTTGTTGCGAGTTTTTTCATCCACTCGCCTAATAAGGGGTTCTGGATTCACCCCAGGCATGTATTGGCAAGATCAACTGTAACCGTAGAGGAAAACAAAGAATACGCTTAACAGGTATATTACAAAATACCTCTTAGCATACACTTTCATATATTGTACGATTTTACATATATGCAACTAAGAACATTTAATCAATACCAGCCAACTATGCCAAAACTCTCATACATTGCACGATTTTATATATATTCTGTTATAATTGAACGCCATCTTGAATACTGAGTTCTGTCCAAAGGTACTTCACTGGTACTCATTGGTTTCTCAAAGTACCCCATCTGATGAGTTAAAATCTCTCAAAACCTCGTCGGGAACATGTCCTACCAAGCACTTGACCCCCCCCCCCCCTCCCCCTGACTAATATAACTCGTTGATTCAACATTTGTAGTTTGGTGACAATCAAGTGACAATAATAACTGAAAGTAGCAAAGTTAAAATGCAGTGTTTGTCATTGAAAAACCACAAACATGTACTGATATTTTCAACAATAATTATTGTTTGCCAACATCTCGTTGTATCAAGTATTAAGTATTCGACATTATGGAATCAGGTATTTTGGGAACTTCGTTTTTTTGCCAACTGTAGCCCTGTGAGATATCACCCATGACGAATCACATGTGGGCCTAAAATTTCATAATATAGATGACAGTATCGACATAACAATCTATCAGCTCATCATCCAAGAATTAAATCAAACGGTACATTTTAATAAAAGAAGAGTTATTTTAGTAGCTCGCGCGCTAAATATAAGCATAGCCGATAAGTAGATAGAATATATTGGAAAATAAAATCTTATAATGTTAGAGCATAATTTGTTAATACATTCAAAGAAAAAAATATTATTCATATAATAATCTAAATAATACCATTAATTTCGTCGTTCCGTAATATCAAAAATGCATATGGTTATGCATTTCTGGTAATATGGATATAACAGCGCAACCAATATACTAAGTACTGCTGTCCGTGCAACTAATAAAGTAAACTACACCTAGTTGTACAGATTTATGATTTATAAATAATGATTTATTAATTACCAATGCTAATTTAACCCAAAAGCGCGCATATCGACTTTAGACGGAAAGAGTTGACCAAGACATGTACGATGATTTCAATTTTAAAAAGAAACTTTGGTCTCTTGGTTCAAATACAAATATGTCAGCACTTTAAGAGATAAAATATAATTTGTTTAGGTTTCCCAGCCTAGAATTTTTCTCTAATTTTAAATTATTTTTCAAAAAAAATCGCCCATAAAGCTACAGTAACTTTTAAAAAGTATTATTATTATTATCAATATTATTGTTAAATTTAGCAATAATACCACAACGATTTTTATATCTGTAATTCAAATCATAAATGATTATAGATTTATTAAGAACGAAGTAAATGACTATGAATAACAACTTATTGTAACGTACATGTAATTGTAATTGATGTGGTTCCAAATTAAATTATGTATTTCTAATAACTATAAATTTACAATGTTTACAAGGTCCCAATTGTAATTGCAATTGAGATTTTAATAGACCTAACCTTGATTGACAATAATCGATTTGTACTGTGTATTAATTTTGGCTCTAGTACATATTGGAAATGACTAAAGTGTCACACTTTACTGCTCTGAGTTATATCGGGCTCAGTGATAAGTTATGCATGTTTTGCATTTGAGTCTATATGAAACCTTGCTTAAAGGTCTAGTCAACTGTCAAAATACGCGGGACATGGGATCCCCAGAATGCAACAGTGGCCCCTGGACATTCCACAATGACATATCACCCCACATCCAAAGTTATCAGCCAAGATAATAATACCATATGCGTTTCATATAATCCATCGTCGCATTAAGAGCAAGTTCCCAAAGCATTTAAAGTCTATATACTTGAGCGACATCTATGAATAAATAATTCACCAATTCTCTTCTGTGGGCTTTGTGTTGAAACACAAATGGTTGTGTTACTATGGGGGTCTAGAAACAGTTGACCCCCACGCATATTGATAGTGAGAGCTTTCCCAGCAAACACACTCACCAAATGTTGATTTAATGTTGGCCAATGTCACAAACGTTGGTCTAACATTAGAACAGCATTGGATCAATATCTTATAGTCAGTTCAGTCGCTGATAATAATGCCGTCAACCTGTACTACATAGGCTACTGTAGACCTTCCCAAGCATGCATGCCCATTTTGCAGTTGGATGATTCTTTAATTGTATATATATATTGAATACGACCTAAAAACACTATCTACTTACGTAACCATATAGTGCTAAGCACGTTTTGAATTTGTTTGTTCAGCAGGCTAAATCACAGTTATTGGGAATGAAATGGGTCCATACTTGCAAATGTTTGGTCTCACATTAAACAAATATGAGTAATTGTCATAAACGTGTAGTTGTGGGTCGTGGTAGCGAGACACAGCTTCAGGTGGGTGAAAAATTAAATATGATAACTTAGAGGAGTAGGGGTTAAACACTTACACTGAGTTTCCAGGAGCCCACATCTAGTATAGATAGTTCCAATGAGGACAACATGGACGAATGGTGATATCTCTTCTCTGGTAGACGACTGAAGACGTTAGAAACTCTTAAAAGATCAGGGTCATAATAAAAATATGGAACTTTGTGCATCACGTATGGTGTGCCATCCAAACTGAAAAAAAAGAAGAAAATAATTAATGGAGTGATGCTGATCACAGGAACACATTCCCCCTTCTTCTAGAGGAAAACCATTTCAAACAAAATATTTTTATTTTTCTTTGGCTAGCACAGGGCTTCAAAAATGGTGGATCATTTCTACAGCTAATTAGACAGCAGTGACAGTAGTGTGATGTGTACATAATGTATATAATTCCAATGTAATTGGCGCTGATAAATATAGACACGCTATGGTTAAACTTATTATAAACATGTCTGTAATCTCTTTTAAATTGCAACGGTCAAGCTCCTATCACCAACAGATTTGTGAAGAGTCTAAACTATTAAGTGATGACTACCATTTCTTGTTTCTTTGTAAACGCTTACAAGTTTTGAGATTGCAATATAATTCGTATTACTTTTGGAAAAGACAATATACGAACACATTTGTCGAGCTGCTGACGAGTGACCAATAATAAAGCAGTCAATATTTGTGCTTGCTATATTTTTTAAGAATTTTTCAATTTTTAAGCACTATCACTCTATCAGCCAGAAGTGAAAAAGACGCCGACCTGATCGCCCGAGGAAAACTACAGTCCGTGAAGACAAACGTCTCAGGTTGTCTGATATCAAGGTTGGGAACTATCAAGGCTACATCAAAGTTGTCCTGTGCCTGAAGTGAGTTTGATGGTACGAAGCTGTGAGGCGACGGCTACATGTAGTTGGCATGTCAGCTGGTTTCATGCCAGAACAAACCAACTCTAAGCAGGTGGAACGACATAATCCAGCATTGTACAATTTGAAAGAAAACAACTACTAGATAGAGCATGAATCCAGAATCATTGCGATTTCGGCTACGTAGCAATGTTTCTGCTATGGTAGTGGTTGATTAAAATCTAAACCAGCATTTTTACATTGACCTTATGTTAGGGACGGTCAACACACATTGCAATATAATGCTCTGTCCCAGAACGATGGCAGTGGAGGCATGGTTCAACAAGAATTGTATACGTAAGATGCTATTTGATCTATAGTAGGCCTACCCAGATGCATATCCGAAAGCATAATGTGTGAAAGACATACCATCAATAATATATTTGAATAACTAAAAAGCTGGGTATATGAGCATTGGTAACCGCACCCATAATGTTTTTTTTCTTTTAAAATGATCATTTGATGCACTCCAAACTACTAGCGGGTTTCAAATAGTATGGGTTGCTCCAATTAAGTCAATTTTAATCATTGATAATTAATGCATACCTTATCGATATATCTGCTTCCACACCAACCGCTCCCAAGGCCAGCGCCAGTTCAAAAGCAATCCGTGTATTCTCAGGAGCGATCTGCAAGAAATGCTGAAAAACTATTTACTTGTTCTAAATGATGGACTACAAGTTCATTCAAAGTGTGATGGCTGGTGGAAAAAACCGTCTGAAGCTCATTCCATTTAGTTGCGTTAACAAAAATCCTGCATGTCTCGATTTGGCGTTCTTAGAAAAGCGCACTTAAAGGGCCATGCCCAGGTCTAAAATCATCAAAAATCGGTGATTTTATTTTAGCTTGATAATATGACCATATGATGTAAACATGTCCATAGACTAGAACTGCAAAAGTTTTTTTTATTTTTGTACTGAGCAATCACCAGTTAGAGACGAAATTCCTGATTTCTAATTATTGACAACCATGTCAAAAATAAGAAATACGGGAATTTCGTCTCTATATCTAGCCGAACTGGCAAATGCGCAGCACAAAAAATAAAAAAAACTTATGCAGTTATAGTCTATGCATTGTCATGTTGACATCATATGGTCATATTAAGAAGCCAAAATAAAATCACCGATTTTTTTATGATTTTAGACCTGAACATGTCCCTTTAAGTTAGGGACAGGTGTACAAGCCAACACAAGTGTGTATTGAGAAGCACAGTGGACATTTTAAATATGCCGTCTGCAATATTATTCCAAAGCCAGTTTAAATAGGGCACTTCAATTCCGAATCACGAACAACGTGTGTGACTGATCATTTGGATTGTATTACAAATAAGGTTCATCCACTAATATCCTTACTATTGTAACAAACAAGAGCCAAAGTGTTACGATTGCAATGAATCAATCGCCGCGAAATTCACAATTTGACACTTCTGCTAAAGCAGTAATCACGTACCTGGTATGTATATACAGTTTTAATCATTTTCTGTAAATAAATACTTCATCGTCGTAGTCAGCTAAAGACCACCAATAAACATTGTAAATGTAGAGTTAGAATACCCAGACAAGGGTCCTGAGCATTACACACATGTCTCCTAGCCTATGTAGAACAATAGCTGATGTAGGGGCGACGTCGCATTCCCACCTTGGTTGTTAATTTGCATAAATCCAAAATGGCCGCCCTCTGCTATCCGGCTTTTTTACCTTTTGACATAATATCATTTAATGAAATTTATTTGTGGCTAATTAGAATTCACTTTTTTCCCTAGAATGGTTAATTTAAAGCTTCAAGGTCATCTAGATCAAAAACAATCAGCGAGATTTGATAATAGTTGGCCCCCATTTTCTCAAATCTGAATAATTTTCACTCACTTGAAGTTGTGGACCGCGTCAGCAAGACACAACTTCAAGTTGGTGGAAATTTCAATTGAATAATTTGGCAGCTAAAGGTTTAACTATATTATAAAAAGGGGGCTACTATTTGATTTTCAAAGGGCAGGAGTACTTAGAAAGTAATTATTTGTAGCCAACATTGAAAGAGTAATTATTTATATCACGTGATACTCAGAGCTAATTTTATTCATTTCAATATATGAAACATTTTTTTCTAAACATCCCTCTTCTGTAATATATGCTCACTAAGTATGGAGTGTGTGGTGTGGCGCTGGATTGGTTCAGATCGTACTCCCCAGATATAACGCAGTCAATAAAAAATAAGACGTCATTGTATTCTGCCTCAAAAGTCTTTGGAGTGCATCAATGTTCTGTTCTGGTGCCCACGTTATTCTCCATATATACCACTCATACAGCTGGCATTGCGCGAAAAGTTAATTGATACGTTATAGTATAGCAGACGAATATATAATCTCCATCCATCTATCTGTATTTGTTGTTGATATAATAATTATACATTTTTGCATTTATTGTTTTTGCGACGGGTCATATAAAATACACACCTGTTCCGAAATTGTGTATTCGATTTTTTCTAAATGAAAAATCAGAGCGATCAACTACATGTAGGGAGAGAGGGATCTACATTTGTGTTCATGAAGTACATTCACAATCGCGACGTAGTCCAGACTCTATTTTACATGCCAAGCAAAACAAGGCAAAAAAAAAATTATGGCAAAATATGAGGTAAAAATCAACTCACAGCTGATGCTCCTTTGTGGGCAATAACACCTGGCTTTGATGGAACTTCCCCGTTATAACAGGGGCAAGGCGAATTCATACAGTAGGAACATCCATACGACAGCAGCAGCAACAGTGCCAGAGCAGCCAACTTTACCTTCCGATTATGAACTGCTAAAACAAAATGTAAATCGATGAACGTGATAAAATGCAGCTGTTTTGTGAAGATTTAACTGGAAATACGTCAAAATATGTAAAAATGAAGGACAACTTGAATTAATTGTAATCAATTTAAATCCTTTCCATTACGCATATAATATGAATCCAACTCACTTCACATGTGTGTTAGTCTGACACAACTAATGTATTCCCTTCCATAAATTACAAAAAATAAGAACAAGTAATTAGCCCTTTCAAAGAAAATTATATTTTCCATCAAACTTTTACATCAAACTCCTACATCAGACAAACAAAAAACAATGAAATGTATCCACCAGTAACAATTACCGCTTGTCCAGACAGAGCAACTAAATAGTGTTTGAACAATTGGGGTGAAAATCTAGATGCATGACTCATCCCCTCTGTGCAACGAAGCAAAAAATATTTTATAATAAGAGAAATAGAGAAATTCGGTATGTTTGATTTCTCCATCTTCCACAACAAGTTATCTTACCCACGAGCACGCAGTGCAATACCTTGCTTTATCGAGCATAGCGGCCAACTATTTTAAATGGCAAGATACTTTGAAAGTCGCGCGTCTCAAGACCGGCCTATCAGACAGCGCGTGACAGCTAGCTGACCTCAAAGCTTGCTTGTTTCCGTTGGTATGATAGGTCAGATACATAAGCTCGGAATCTCACGCTGATGTCATTGTGTTCCTAGCGCCCTGATGGCGGCCACTATATGATTACTGACCGACATGACGAAATTCGGTACAACTCACTGACCAAAATGAGATTCCCAACTTGTCTATATAATACATCTAGCAACGGGAACAGGTAACTGTGCATGAGAGATAACCAAGAGGTAAATTCCTCGTGATTTTTTATGACCTTTTTTTAAAACTGAAACATCCAATGAGGTTTGAATCTCAGACACACCCCCAAGATGACCACAGAACAACTGATTGTAGTACTGCATACGGCCAGGCTCCTGTGGTAGCACTCGCGTGAGACTGGCCGTACCGTTCTCAAAACAATGCATGGACTTCCATGTGTTGATTTACAGTGTGTCCGAGAAAGATATTTCTGTTATATTTCAAGAACTCATAGTAAGGACAACATTGTTGTTATCGGCGGTACTTAAGGCTACCATTAACTGAATATTTGCTGAACTGGTTGAGGTATAAAGGAGCACAACTAACTTTTTGAATAAGGGATATACATGGTCGTTGCAAAATCGATGGTGTAATAAATATGTAATTGAACGTGTCCACCATCCCATATTGTGAATATTTATTGGCAAAATACCAAACTTTTAAACCAAGATAAACATTATAATTCACATTCTGTACATTCGAGCACATTTACATTTAGATAGAATTCGCACACATTTGATTCGCTACACTATCAACATATTTATTTATGAAAAATCAACAGGATAAATAATTATATATATTTATGTATATCCTCTCATGAGAAAACAAAAATGATACGCACGATGAGATACAATTCATGATGGATGTCTACAAATGGAACTTACTATCCTGGGTAAGTAGAAGAAATGACTCCTTGCATTCAAAAGGACAAATGATATAAACTTATAATAAATACATGTATAAATGTGAGATAAAATCATTGACGTATTCTATTGTGGAGCTCGCGTACTGACCTCTTCTTTCTTGTGTAAAAACGATCACTATTATAGTCAGTGTTAAAAGCGCCACAGAGCTGAGATGTAACAGGGGCCAAATCACCTGGAAGGGCAGAAAAAGTTGTAAAAGTGGGGAACGCGTTGGGAGGGGAGTATGGAAAAACGTACATACGAGGTATGCAATATCATTACTGTGGTGAATTGTTAAACCTTTTATCTTACTAATGTTATCAGTTGACATATATATGCATTGGTATCATATATTGTCCCCTTGGATATGAAAGGGTGTATTCACAATGTGGCAGATACACCCTTTCATTTCCAAGGGGACGAGTCATGTCAAGTAAATATGCTAGTATTATTGCACAACCTACGTCAGTTTTTGTGTCACTGTTTATGTGCTATTATCTCGCTTATCAACAAAATCTTGATGGTGCTCTCATTTTATTTTATTGAGGTTTATTATATGATGAAGACATACTTTCATGCATTATAGTTGATCTTCTAGATATTCCTGGATATGTCATACAACCCTATATACATGTATCGTAGGCTTCGGATTAGTCGAGATGGTAATTTCGACTAGTCCGAAGCCTACGATATATCGTAACTTGTACTAGTATACGGGCCTGGATGTTTCATCAAAGGAACACTTATCCTAACTGTAGGGCCTAATCAAAGCAGAAACTGATTGTTGGAATAGTGAGTTTTTTTATTGGTTGCGGCCTCTATTTGCAATTAAACATATATTTTTAATTGCAAATACTTGAGCACATATGCGGATTTAGCCATGTGTAGTAATAGTAGTAATAGTACTATACATTATTATGTAAATGATTTGTATACCTTTATTGAAATGATTTGAAGTTGAAGACCAGCTGGCCAAAGCAAGTTGAGGAGACTGCTGATGAATAGGTTTAGGCTAGTTAAGCTACATAGCATAATTTTGTGATGAATGTATAATGAAGATCGACGACAGTGCTGCATATATGCTGCATATACACGTGTTTGTACAACCTGCAAAGCACACAAAATATTTAAAAAAACAACATTAAATGTGATAAAATTTTGCACAGTGAAACGCATATCTAAACAGTGTGTTAATCATCCACCCAGTTGATTAACAGTATGTTAAACCTCCACCTATGTCCAACGCATCCTGTCATCCAGCAGGGTGTATATCCCACTAGTGAGAACGAATACAACTGAAGACTACAGGATGGTCCAACGGTGCGGCATTGACAAAAATGAAAGTTAGGTTTTTTGCTGATTACTCAATTCTGAGGCCATTTTCATTAGATTATGTAACCTTTTTTTCTAGACATTTGGCATCTATCCTTAATATTTCTTGAATGTTAGACAATTTGACATATAAGGGATTTCTAATTATGACGCCCCTCTAAGAACCTATAAACTACATTTCGGTTTATTTTCAGAATTGTGTTACATGTAAAATGGTCTAACTTTTGAGATACTCCGTGGGTTGTTGAAGAATGACCAGATAAGAACGGTTGCAAAATTTCGTACAAATCACTTGAAAATAGACTGACTGCTACGTTTTATTCCAGATAATAATTAAACAAAAATGGAATATCAATGAACATATTTGAATGTAGCAAATTTAAATAAAATATGGGTTAAAATAATGAAAAATACTCACCAGTAAACAAGAAAAATAGATGACTTCAATCAAATAAATGAGCAAGATGTATGTATAGTAATCAGTCATGACTCCCGTCACTATGTAAATACACCTGGGGAAAATGGTACATTGAATGAAAACTATATATAGAGTTATATTTGATAGATTCTAGTATAAGCTACTGCTATTCTTAGAATTTTCCTATCACCACTCTTAGTAGTGTAAAACCACTGACAAAATGTAGTATATTATCTTACTAATTCATTCTGTTAATAGTTTTTTTTATTATATGACATACTTGTAAACTTACTTGATTTGTTCTTATGCATTAAAATAGCTTACTAATATTTTGAAGTTTTTCGTATATAACCTTACTTGTATTTACCTGTATGTCGTATAAGACCTTTCCTGTATTTCCCTGTATGCAATGAACACACCACGACATTTCGGGAAGGATCAGGTTTAAAATCAGGATCCGGATTACGAGCCGGATTCATTTTTTTTAAATATTGTGTATAGAGTTAACCCAGCAAACGCAAAAGATTTGTACAATGTTAGACCGACGTCGAAGGGGTTGAGCCGCAATTGTATAAATGGTATGCAAATGTTTTGTGTATGCTGGGAAAGAACATTGTATTTTGATCCGGACCCAATACACAATTACTGTCTAGTTGTTTATGGTAAATATGAGCTTTTCTGCTTACCCTTTATGGTATTTAGCTTACCCGCTTATTCTTGGTGGTATATGAGCTTACCCGTTATTATTTACGGTGCATGGCTTATCCGGTATTATTTATGGTATATGAGCTTACCCATTATTATTTACGGTGCATGGCTCATCCGGTATTATTTATGGTATATGAGCTTACCCGTTAATATTTATGGTGCATGGCTTATCCGGTATTATATATGGTATATGAGCTTACCTGTTATTATTTACGGTGCATGGCTTATCCGGTATTATTTATGGTATATGAGCTTACCCGTTAATATTTATGGTGCATGGCTTATCCGGTATTATATATGGTACATGAGCTTACCCATTATCATTTACGGTGCATGGCTTATCCGGTATTATTTATGGTATATGAGCTTACCCGTTAATATTTATGGTGCATGGCTTATCCGGTATTATATATGGTACATGAGCTTACCCATTATCATTTACGGTGCATGGCTTATCCGGTATTATTTATGGTATATGAGCTTACCCGTTATTTTTTATGGAGCATGGCTTATCCGGTATTATTTATGGTATATGATCTCACCCGTTATTATATACGGTGAATGGCTTATCCGGTATTATTTATGGTACATGAGCTTACCCGTTATTATTTACGGTGCATGGCTTATCCGGTATTATTTATGGTATATGAGCTTACCCGTTATCATTCACGGTGCATGGCTTATCCGGTATTATTTATGGTATATGAGCTTACCCGTTATTTTTTATGGTGCATGGCTTATCCGGTATTATTTATGGTATATGATCTTACCCGTTATTTTTTATTGTGCATGACTTATCCGGTATTGTTTATGGTATAGGAGCTTGCCTGTTATTATTTACGGTGCATGGCTTATCCGGTAGAGCTTATCCGGTATTATTTATACTGCATGGCTTATCCGGTATTATTTATAGTGCATGGCTTATCCGGTAATATATATGGTATATAAGCTTACCCGTTTATTATTTGTGGTATATGAGCGTATCCGTTTATTTTTTATGGTATATAGTCAACCCGTTTATTCTTGATAGTATATGGCTTTCCCATTTATTCGTCATGGTAGGGCCTATATAAGCTTACTCGTTTATTATTGATGGTATATGAGCTTTACCGTTTATTATTTTTGGTAATTGCTCACCCATTTAATCTTTATGGTATTACTTGAGGTTGTGTCTCGCTACCGCGATCCACAACCTCAAGAGGTGGAATAATACTTGAATGTGTTAAATTTCAGACCAAACATTTACATATTTGATGTTTTAACAGTTATTTCATTCCCATTACACAGTGGTTTAATCGGCTAATAAAACTGATTAACCCTTTCAAGCCTGAATTTACCTTTGTCATCTTTATCCACTACAAGCCGCGAATTGCTGTCGCAATTCTCGACTTGTAGTGGATGAAGATGATTTGAAGTGGGTGAAAAATTCAAAAAAAATTACCATGCATTGTAAGCCAGTTTCATGGAAATTTTCATTCTAAAACCCCTAGTTGTAGGAAAAGCCTGTTTTCAGGGATGTAAAATGATGCTTTAATGCATCGTGAGGGCTTAAAGGGTTAAAAAGACTATTGCCGTGAAAAACAGGCAAAGGATCAATGGTATACAGGTAGGCTTACCAATTAGTCCACTCTGCATAATTACTCATCATAGTCCAGTAATGTAAGCAGACGGCCGCCACAATCACTGAACCCATGTTCAACACAATCCACAAAGTCATCTTCTGTTTCAAATACGTTTCAAATGTTGAATGTCTGTATATATTATCCGATATATCAGATATATCAAGCAAAACATCAGCGCACTCTGAAATATGACCAGTTATATTACTGTAGATCTGGTAATTTTTGCGTGTTATCAATTTCGATGATAGGTAGCGCTAATATAATAATAATTTCGCAAGATTCCTAAACTTGCGAATTTGTCCTCCTCGCGAAATTCGCTAAAATTAAAACCTCGCAAATATTACCAGATCTACAGTATTATGGAATCAAAGCTAGCCATCAAATCCAATGATAACTAGGAAACTCGGTTGGCGTATATGAATGTTCATAATATAATATATACAGTATAACATTCCTGGTAACTAATTAAAATAATACCCAGAAAAAATATTACAACTACTATTAAAAACCTCAGACATAATTTCAATAAAAGAAATTATTGAAAGAAAATGTTCTAATCCGTCAGAAATAGGAGGTGTGGAGCTTCCATGAAATCAGGATATATTTATTCACTTTAACACCACATTTATAAACATAGTCAGGTGCATTAGAAGTCTTTACATATTATTCCTTACAATGCTGAAATATTTTTATATAAACCATGGAGACCAAAGAGGTTTTTTCAATTTGAAATCATCATAAATGTCTTAGTTAGCTCTTTCCGCTTCATTTGAATACCTATGTTATGGGTCTACGGTCATTATATACATGGCAAATACATGTTAAAATACATGGCAAAAAGGAAATTGGGATTTGAAAATCCTTGGCATATGGCGGACATCGCGGTTGGCATTGTACCGCGGGATTTAACATTGGCGGAAATCCGTTCCAGCATATCACTTGGCAGTAGGTGAGGTTCGCATTAAATCCGGGGGCGATGCAGTGCGGGAGCACTGTATATATATTTTTTTTCAGCGCGGGGACCGACTTTTGACGACAGAATCTGACGTCTTTAGACGTCAGATTCTATCGTCTAAAGGCGGTCCCCGCGCTGGAAGGGTTAGAATATATGTATATATGGTACAAACATTCAATAATGTTGATGCTTAATGTTACAGTTATACACTTAATAATACAAAACAACACAGTACTATTGTTGTAATATATTGATGGAAATTATATTTGTATATATATCTATTTGAAAAAATGGCAAAAAAATCGTTTCCTACTTGCTTGTTAAGTTATTACTATGATATTACATCGTCATCAAGAATGGACTAATGACCACAAAAAATGCTCAGCAGTCACAATCAAAGAGATGACTATGTTGCCACTAATTGCACTGTAAGTTAATACAATCAGCATTTTCATTTGTAGTAAGATTATGTCGATTTATATTGATATATTTATACTAATTTCTTCTAGTCTACTGCTGTTATAGTTGTATACAATTAGCAATATGAAATAATTACTCGTAGATACGGGTGTATGTATGTGTATGAGATATAGGCCTAATCATCAGAAAGTATTGATCATTATATCGGAGCACACCCGTCTCGAAACATGTTTCAGCCATCGCAAAAGGTACGGACACTTCGTTCCAGTGATCCAGATCAGCTGAATGTTCCACGAGTCAGAACCGCGGTAGACAGCAGGGCCTTTTCTGTTGCTGTGAGACTTTGGGATGAAAATCCTTTAGAAATTTGCTCTGCGAAAAAACACATTAGTTTCCGGAACAATTTGAAAAGTATTTTTTGGTCAGGCTTTTCCGACTTAAATCCTTGGTGTTCCGATTGGCCTACACAACAAACGTAAACGGTTTTGGAACTATGAGTCAGATTACGCCTCTGAGCTCGTATCACCGAGAAGTTAGGCTCTATAGAAGTTTATTATTATGATTTGAATGATTATTATTACATATAGTATAGGCTATAATGGGGTTTAACTTTTTATCCGCCAAACTATTTATTGGTAATTTTCACTTTAAGCTGTGTCCCTCTGACGCCATCCACAACTTCAAATGAGTGAAAATTATTCAGATTTGACCACATGGAGGTCAACGATTTTGAAATCTTGTTGATTGATCTGAAGTTTTGTCTTTAGCTTACAAGTTCAAAAGCTGTGTTGAAAAAACCCCACTATAATCGGGATCTGCGTTTAATGGGTTAACCCTTATCCCGATAAGGTAATTTATTTAATTTTTCACCCACTTGAAGTTGTGACCCGCTACCGCGACCCACAACTTCGAGTGGTTGAAAATTCCTCATATTTGTTTCATTTAAACACACATATTTGCAAATCTTCATGTTTAGACACACATTTTATTCCTAAAAAAAATTACTACTATTGGCGTTTTTAATGTCATGGCCCTATCACATACACTTGGCCGGACTCACTAAGCAACGCTTATCACCGGACAACTTTTCGTTTTGTCCTGTACACATGTGTCCTGAATGTGTTATTCTTCCGTATCAGATCCTACATATCCGCGGTATCCGGTGATATTCGCTTGGCCGAGTGTGACATGGCCATTAGGGCACTCTAGGCAGGGCCATTTAACATTATTTTTTAACGCCTAGAGGGGGAGAGGGGATAGAGGGAGGCGTTACGACGCGCAGTCAAAACAACCTTAAAAAGCGTTAAGAGGGCTAGGAGTATACAAAATCGTTCCAAAACGTTACGTAACGGTTGAACAGCATCTTAAGGTGAAGCCTCTTAGCGGTTCCGTTTAACCCTTACAGCGCGGGAACCGTCTGTAGACGTCAGCATCGGATTCGGACGTCTAAAGTCGATCCCCGCACCGTAAAAATTGACATATTTATAATTGTCGTATACCCATACCATAGGTAATCAAATGAATTGGAAAGAGCTAACTAAGATATTTATGGTGATCTCGAATTGAAAAAAACATGTCTCGGTAGTATTTGTCTGAAACCTAGCGCTAGTCTAGGGGTTACACAAATATAATTTACAAAAAGTGAAGTGATGTATGCCTACCTACCCTGATAATGTTATAAAATCCGTTTTGCCAGCAAGATTTGATAGTTGTACAGAAGTCAGTATAGTGATCATAATGCACGCTTGATGACTGACTTAGATGGTTGCCACTTACCTTATATTTACACATAAATCCCAACGAGGTATACGGGTCCAATGAACAGTCGACTACGAAACCCATCAAATACAAAGTGGTCTGGCAAATATCAATTATACTTCGTCACTATCCATTAATAATATTATATATATAGTTAACCGGGTCTTCTAAGCAAACTGCAGGCAAGACATGGTAAGCTCGATTGGTGTTGCAAGGCATCATACAATCAGACCATCAGACACAAGACGTTGAATCAATGTTGGCCTAACGTTAACCAATGTTGAACCAGCATTGATCCAACGTCTTGTATCTGCTGGGAGAGTCACGACGCATTGCTTTAATCTAAGAAGTAGGTGCTGTTTCAGATTACTGCATTTGTTTTATCGTCTTGGAAAATGTATTACCATTATAATTAACGAGATAAACTGTTTAAATCAATAATGATTCTCATGCCCTTGTCACAGGCATGTTATATTGTACTCACCTTGTATCGCACACATGGCTTCTCATGTCCTACCGGACTACTAGGACTACCAGTTACCGTGTCACATAGTTGCCTTGTTGCAGACGGTGGCCCAACAAAAATCAACATCTGGTCAAAATGTCCCTGTTGGGTATAGGGGACTACCCAGCAAAAACAAAACACTTGTGCAATATTTGTACAATGTTGGACCAACATGGGCCGGCGTTGTGCAAATGTTTTGTGTTTGCTGGTATAGACAGGGAAGGAGGTATGATCGGGTTGATTTCGGGCCTACTGACTGGTTGTGAGTGAATATTGCTTTACGTCGAATTCTCGGTATCGGCAGTTTGAAAAAAAAAAAAAATGTTTCTTCTCCATCCACTAGTAAAACTCAGAATTGTGGGGAGCCTCCGTGACCGAGAGGTAGCGTGCTCGGCCTCAGACCTCCAGGGTTTGAAATTCGAATCCTGTGTCTGGAGGGCCGTGTCATCTCACCATCCTCAGAGGTTCTCCTGGCCCAATTTATCATGTATGTGCACAAAAGTGGCCTAATGCCCGATTCATTTCATTTTATTTTACGTCGCATTCTGCACTATCATGGCAATGTCGTGACAAAAAGAAGCCCGAAGTTGGGACTATGCCGACTGAAATCGAATAACTGCAAGGGTTAATAATAGTACACAGTACTATAGATAGCCCTGCATACTTCTGTCTTTGAACAGCTCGGAGCACTGTATATATGCACAACCACGAGGACAGACATCCGATCCGGCCGGGATTCGAACCCAGTATCTGTGAGTTTTGAGTGCCAACCGAACCGAATGAGCCACCGGGGGCCTCGCTTGTAATGTGGAGTCATGTTGCTGGTACGGTGTTCATACAAACGCTGTAAGAACTACGTAAGAACTCAATAAAAACACCAATATTCTTACGGTGCCGTAATGATATAGCCTGGAGGCAAACTCGTTTTTTTAATTTAGATCACCCTGAAAGGGTAAAATCAACCACCATACCAATTTCCTTCCATATACCTAGTTCAACAAATTTGGTGCTCTGATCACCTTCCTGGACCATGCGTAAGGCCACCAGAGGTCATCAAAGGTCATCAAGGACGTATTTTATTAAATTTTGGCCAAATGGCATGTGTAATTTACGTCTCCAGGTGAATTTGGTGTAAGAAATTTATTTTATTTTAGATAAGTTGAGCTATGTTTCACCAACAAATTTATGACGGCTGCCATGTTGTTAAAGAAACAAAAATAATGTCGTTAATTACTAAAGACAGTGAGCCCAAATTATTTCAAATAAATTGAGACTGACAACTCTGATCTACTATTCAATCTTTTTGGGAGGCACGAACTTTTTCAACGGATATAGACTACAGAGTAAGATATACATGTACATTAATATAGCATATCTTTTATACCTGACTAGTTCAGGCAAATGAGCGTATGGAAGTTTCTCACAGACATTTAGTTTTCAACATTATCTTTTTTTTTGCTTTTGCACTTTTGCTCAGTTGCTCTTATTGTCTCACATCTGTAATTAGTCTAGGCTGTTAGGGTCAAAATGGAGCGAGTGTGTGCACTTTTAGAATAAATCGTCATTTTTCTCATTTACTAATAATATTATTTTAAATATAACAAAAATGGTGGCCATCTTGGATTTGCGTGTGTGACATATTGGTCAAATTATTTAAAAGACACAGTAAATGAATTTCTCGACCCCAAATTACCTAGAAACAATAAATCACACATATTATTTAGGTGGTAAATCAATATTATTTTTCAAAAAGAAAATTAAAACGGTGGCCATCTTTGATTTGTGAGTGAAATGTATACCCAGAAGAAACAAGGAATAAATTTGTCGACAAAATTGTTTATAAACCATAAATTACTTGAGGATCTTCGATTTTGATGACCTCCATTCGGCGTGAATCAGATCTAGCATTTATCTATATCCTAAATATATGCCTCCATACTAACCCTTATCCTTTTAGGTTAAATTGACAGTCAACTTCAAAATGGGTATGCGCAGGTCAAGTGTAGGCCTATATGCCTTCGGTTTATACAGTATAGCTAAGAATTTACCCCCCGCTCCCGCGAGGTCTGTACAGTCACTGCTGGGGTTATATACAGTACATGTTGGCCTACATGTTGATTGCATTCAGCTTTGTAGCTATAACCCGATTATAAGACTATGGATACTACTCCAACGAGACACTCACCCAACGCTGTTTTAATGTTAGTCCAACGTCTGCGACGCTTGACCAACATTTAACCAACATTGGAGAAAAGTACAATGTACAGTCCTCCTGCCCAGCAAACACAACACATTTGTATAACATTTATACAACGTCGGTCCAACGTCTTCGACGTTTGTCCAGCATTGTATAAAGTCATACAAATGTTTTGTGTTTACTGGGTGTCAATACAAGCTTGGGGTCAGCCAGTTTTGCCATCCCCACAGTAATACAGTCAGTTTGTTTGCAAGCCAACGACCAAGTAGGGGCCAAGGATAAGGGCTTTGAATTATTAACTCATAGATGTCGCTCAAGTATATATGAACTTGCTGTGAGTTGAGAACTTGCTCTTAATGAGGCTTTGGGTATGAAACACATATTTAGTATTATTATGGAATAGGGCCTTGGCCTACCCACAGGCACTATTGCATTCTGGGGGACCCTTGACATTTGACCATACCTTTAATTTATTTTCAACCACTTGCTGTTGTGTCTCGCTACCGCGATCCACAACCTCAAGTGGTTGAAAATTACTCATTAATCTGCTGTTTATTTTGAGACCAAACACTATTTATAAATCTTGTTGTTTAAACACAGATTTTATTCCTAATAGCAACTAATAGCGACTAATAAAACAGGTTAAAACGACAGTAGTCGTGATCAGTATAGTCAGCCAGCCAGGGAGGTATATCTTTGTTACAAGCAAACTAACTTCAGAAACGTGTTCAGTAATTATCCAAGAACCTAGGTGGCTGATAATGTTTCACTTGTATCCTTTCAGTAGAAAAAAGGAATTCAAAATGGCCGCTACATGCACTAACTATTATGTTAAAAATGGTATATCTTCACCAATAACTATGCAAATCATTAATGTAATATATGGTTTCGTATGTCTAGAAGGTCACAAAATAAAACACTTTTGAAACGTTTTTTGCACTTTTAATCGGCTTCGGGCTTCCTTCTGTCGCGATATTGCCATGATTGTGCAGAAAGCGACGTAAAGCAATGTTCATATATATATAAATATTGCACTTTTAATTGTCAAAGACGATTTCAAACCAACAGTTATTTTGGTGATGTTTATATTATATTAGTTAAGTACATTTTTAATGTTAATTCTATCTTATTATGATATTCTAAATCTTTGACTCCCAATTTTTTTACAAAAAAAACACATTTTCTGAAATTGTCATTTTGTTATGAATTCATTCCAGGTTTCACTCATATTGACCCTAATATTTTTTTGCCTATGATACCTTTTCCACGTCTAATCGCCAGAATACAATTTTGGATGATTTTCTGCCTGATTGTGTGGCTTTAAAGGTGCCCATACCTTCACCCTCTGTAGACCTATCATGCAGATACTCTTTCTAACATTGTGTCATGCGTGATATTCTTTCTAGCATGGTGTCCTGCTGTACAATCAGCCGTCAACAAGCGTATTTGACGAACAGAAATTCACAATATATAATATTTGAACAGGTGTGATATAGATTTGATGTATTGGACAAAAATGTGTTTTCAGACGACTTTTTGACGCGGCAGATTTACCCATATAGAAATAAAATCAACAAAAGTGTCAATTTTCATGCCGATATTTCGTGAGCAAACGCCCATTTCACCTTATGAACACATCAAATCGATTTCAATTTGTACATGTCTTTGCAAGGTAACAGCTATTCATAAAAAAAAAAAAAAATTGACCATTTTTAGCATATGTGAATATGCGAAAACAGTTAATTTCTGTTGGTCATAATGATATGTGCTTGTTGACGGCTCATTAGAAAGCAGGACATCATGTTAGAAAGAGTAGAATAGGCACCAGAAATAGATAAGACCTCTTATCTATTTCTGGTATCACGCATGACACTATGTTAGAAAAAGAATCTGCATGACAGGTCTACTGAGAGCGATCTTATTGATGTGGCAGTCAATAAAATTCTCCTTCTTGTTCTTAGCTCAGGAAGTAAATGAAAATGAAATGAATCGGGCTTTAGGCCACATATAGGCTAAACTGGGCCAGGAGAACCTCCTGAGGATGGTGAGATGATTGAGATGACACTGTCCTCCAGACACAGGATTCGAAATTCGAGCCCTGGCGGTCTGAGGCCGAGCACGCTACCTCTCGGTCACGAAGGCTCCCCACAATACTGACTTTCACACGTGGATGGGGAAGAAACATGTTTTGTTTCTTTCAAACCGCCGAGACCGGGAACCGAACCCCGAACTCTGGCGTAAAAGGCAGCGGTGCTAACCACTACCCTAGGGCCCCCGCCCAGCTCAGAAAGTAATACAGGGCCGTAGGCTCATCTCGTTGCGCGGGGGGAGGGGGGTGCGTAATTTTCTGTTGTGGACCTATTGGCGAGCGCAGTGAGCCATAAGAGCAGCTGGGCGTTTGGGGGGCGCTGTAAGCCCCCCTAGAAAATGTTGTTTGTTTGTGACTTCTGAGAGAACCTAACATGAATTCTAGAGACATAATGGATTTGTTCATGCACATGATATTTTCGGCCTGACAAAAAAATATAGTTTTGAAAATTAGTAGATCTATCCAGGTAAACCAAATATTACTCAAAGCCTTCGAGTAGACAAAGGGCTATTCAAATCATTAGGGGTCTATATCTATTTTTGAAATATAAATACAATCATTTGGAGGGTATTTGATTATTATTTTAATTGAGGCAAAAAGCAATAACATAAAATTTGTACTGACAAGTAGCCCTACATAATCAAGTACATCCATAATATATACTTTAAACGTAATGAAAAAATACCACCCATCACTACATAACAAGGCATGCAGGATTATCGTATAATGTACATTTATTTCGGTGAAGTAATTTTTAGTAGGGCCAACATGCTATATATGCTCTCGTTCCAGTATGCTACGTCACTATATAAATTTATGACATGGTCAAAAGACAAATAGAGACAATTATTTGCCGAACAAAATACATCATTATATGTGTAAACCAACAGTATCAGCGAATTAAGACTCATCGTTATAATGTTTATCAGTGTGTATAATAAAAGTGAATCTAGCTCAAAACGACGTGTATGGAGCTTTGGATACAGATCAACAAGTTCGTCCAAATCAAATTGTGTATCATAATTAAATCTACCCCTCTTAAGGCTCTATCCTAGGATCTACCCCCCCCCCCCTCCCCCATTTTCGTGATTATGTGAAGTGTCTTCTGATCCCTGAATATACCCCTTTTCAAACATCTATATAAGGTCCTACCAGAATCTACCCTCCCTCTCAGAATAAACCCCCTTTTCAAACATCTATTATGCGACCCTCCCAGAATTTACCCCTCCCTCCCAGAATATATCCGCCTTTTATATAAAGCGACGCTCCTAAAATCCACCCTACCCTTTTTTCACAACTATGTGCAACACTCGTATGATCTACTCCTCCCTCCCAGACTATACCCCCCCCCCCTTTAAACATCTATATGCGACCCTCCCAGAATCTACACATCCCTCCCAGAATAGAAGATAACCCTTTTTTGACAGCTATATGCGACACTCTCATAATCTACCCCTCCCTCCCAGAATATACCCAGTTTTATATAAAGTGACGCTCCCAGAATCTACCTCTTCCTTCAAGAATATACCCCCCCCCCTTTCTACAACGATATGCGACGCTACCAGAATCCACCCCGCCTTCCAAGAATCCACCCCGCCCTCCACTTCCCTTAGGTATGCGACCCTCCCAGAATCTACCCATCCCTCCAGAATATACCTACCCCCTTCCTAGACACTATGCGCACTCCCATAATCTACCCCTCCCTCCCAGAATATACCCACCCTTTGAACATCTATATGCCACACTCCGGCATCCACCCTCCAACCCAAAATATACCCCCATTTTAAACATAAATATGCGACCCTCCCAGAATCTACCCAACACTTCCAGAATATACCCCCTTTTATATCAAGTGGGGCTCCCAGAATCTACCCCATCTTTACAGAATCTATCCCCTCTTTCTACAACTAGGCCTAAATGCGGCACTCCCAGAATCTATCCCGCCTTCCCAGAATATACCCCGCCCTCCCAATATAACCCCCCCACAGATATGCGACACTCCCAGAAGATACCCCTCCCTCCAGAATATACCCCCTTCTTCACCACTATATGCGACACTCCCATAATCTACCCCTGATCCGTCCAAGAATATACCCTCCTTTAAACATCTTAGATCTATATGCGACTGTGGCCTGGGACACTCTCGGAATCCGCCGGCGACCCCTCCTACCCAAAATATACTCCCCTTTTAAACATCTATAAGCGAGCCTCTCAGAATATGGGTCTGTTCACACTAACTGGGACCAGTGGGGGTTGCTACATGTGAATTTACTTTTCTGCCTTTAATATTTGTTTCAACATGTTGATATTTTACTGGTCAAGTGTAGGCATATTAAAGGTTATTTTCCACATACAAGTTTAATTATATATTCATCTGTAGTGTTTTTATCAATGTTCAAACCGAAAAATATAGTGGTTTTTTTTATGTCAAAACGTCACATTTGGATAGACCATTTTGTCAGTGATGAAAAAACATGTTTTTGTATCAGTCATGTTGATGTCTTTGTTTGATTATAAGAAAATAAAGATTAAATTAATATCTGCAGTCAGAAACGTTAATAAATGACTTTTATTTCATTAATTAATTCCTATTTAAAGATGGGTAATAGTACGTTACGTTTGGTCAATTAGTTTTCCTCAACAAGAAGCTGGCAAATATTTAGTCTAAAGCCTACATCTGTTCAGCAAAACGTAGGAGATTTTGATCGTGCAGTTTGACTGTACACTGACAGCATGATATTAGTACGACATGTCACGCTTAACTTTTTCAAACAAATCCATTTTGATCATGTTTGCCTACATTTTTCGACGTCACGTACATTACCGGAGGTTGGAATTGCAGGGTAGAATCGAATGCGCAGTTTAGGAAAGCTTGGAACGAAACATACAATTTGTCAACCTGATTGGACAGCCTCACTTTTACAGAAGGAGGGAGATCTTGGTAAGTGTTGGATGTCAAAGAATCATTCCTTCGTAACGTACATTACCCAAAGTACGTACATGACCTATTTATTCAAATAAATCCCTGGGCTTTACTGCATATGTGTATGTAAATAAGTGACATCATCAACGTCAGTTTCTGGATGGAAATGTTGAAAGCAAATGCTTGTGGGCAATAACTTAAGTCATTTGTGGATGTTTAGGTCAATTTTCAAAAGTAAAGTACGTGATGTTTGATTGATTATCCCTGGTCATGTAAGTGACTTTTGATGAGAATTCATTCTCAAGCGTCACGTTCATGACGGCAGCGCCAGGGAAAGAAGGAAACTAGAATGATAGCATGCCCATTTTATGTTATGTTTGAAGAAACTGAACAAGCCTGTCAAAAGGGGATTTGGCATTACTCAATTGAGTGGAAAACACCTTTTTTAAATAGTGTACTACTTGTACATGATTGTTGACAGAAGGGACTGTCAAACATCACTTACATAAATTACTCCTTTACTAACACTGCCTAATGGCGTGGTCAAACATCACTTACCTGTGCTCACGCGGAGCTTGTTCCTTTATCGGATTTCTTTGCAAGTTGTCAACACGAATATAAAATCTTCATAAATAAGGTTTTTTCCTAACATTGACAGCAATCTACTTAAGAGTTGGGTGCATGATTGTAGACAATGTCACTAAAGTACATGATTGTTGACAATTATTTAAGAACGCCAAACAGTCAAATATCACTTACCATGACCACATGACGCTGTTGTTTGAATTGCATATGTTAGTGATTCATCGCCTTGGTCAATATAAAAAAGATGCTGAAGTTATCATGCAGCATTTTGGAAAGCCCTGTCCAGTGAATCCCGAAAGCATAAATAGATAAAGTAGTAATGTACATGACTGTTGACATTTATCAGTCATGAAGATATGTCAAGCATCACTTACACTGGCATGTTCAGCTGTCCTTGGTCAAACGTAGGCCTCTGTTTGCTTTTGTTTTGAAAAGTTAGTTTATGGCATTTCATGCATAGTTAAGAACTCAGAACCGCAATGCAGGCATAAATGAGACAAAGCAGTAATGTACATGACTGTTGACATTTATCAGTCATGACGCTATGTCAAGCATCACCTACGCTGGTCTTTTCGTGTTCACCTAGCTTCATGTGTACTTGGTAGCTTTTGTTCTCTGAGCATTTAATATATGCCATTGCATCATGACAAGTTAGGGACTCAGAATCGCCATGTAAGCATAAATTAGATAAGTTATGTTAGTGATAAGTTATGTTAGTGATTCATCGCCTTGGTCAATATAAAAAAGATGCTGAAGTTATCATGCAGCATTTTGGAAAGCCCTCTTATCTATTTCTGGTATCACGCATGACATTATGTTAGAAAAAGTATCTGCATGACAGGTCTACAGAGAGCGATCTTATTGATGTGGCAGTCAATAAAATTCTCCTTCTTGTTCTTAGCTCAGGAAGTAAATGAAAATGAAATGAATCGGGCTTTAGGCCACAAATAGGCTAAACTGGGCCAGGAGAACCTCCTGAGGATGGTGAGATGATTGAGATGACACTGTCCTCCAGACACAGGATTCGAAATTCGAGCCCTGGCGGTCTGAGGCCGAGCACGCTACCTCTCGGTCACGGAGGCTCCCCACAATACTGACTTTCACACGTGGATGGGGAAGAAACATGTTTTGTTTCTTTCAAACCGCCGAGACCGGGAACCGAACCCCGAACTCTGGCGTAAAAGGCAGCGGTGCTAGCCACTACCCTAGGGCCCCTGCCCAGCTCAGAAAGTAATACAGGGCCGTAGGCTCATCTCGTTGCGCGGGGGGAGGGGGGTGCGTAATTTTCTGTTGTGGACCTATTGGCGAGCGCAGTGAGCCATAAGAGCAGCTGGGCGTTTGGGGGGCGCTGTAAGCCCCCCTAGAAAATGTTGTTTGTTTGTGACTTCTGAGAGAACCTAACATGAATTCTAGAGACATGATATTTTTGGCCTGACAAAAAAATATACTTTTGAAAATTAGTAGATCTATCCAGGTAAACCAAATATTAGTCAAAGCCTTCGAGTCGACAAAGGGCTATTCAAATCATTAGGGGTCTATATCTATTTTTGAAATATTTACAATCATTTGGAGGGTATTTGATTATTATTTTAATGGAGGCAAAAAGCAATAACATAAAATTTGTACTGACAAGTAGCCCTACATAATCAAGTACATCCATAATATATACTTTAACCTTTTCACTACCATACATGACGGAAATTTCCGTCGTCATTCGTCAATGAACGTAACCATAAAATGACACAAATTTTCGTCAAATATATACTACATTTATGTATTTTTCGTCATTTGAAGCTGGAAATTGCGTTAGCAATTCCAGCTTCAAATGACGAAAAATAGAACTCCTACACCAGTATATCTGGATCCTGGCATGCACCCCGGCCTGGAAGTCAAAGGGTTAAACTTGATGAAAAAATACCACCCATCACTACATAACAAGGCATGCAGTATTATCGTATAATGCACATTTAGTTCGGTGAAATAATTTTAGTACATGCTATATATGCTCTCGTTCCAGTATACTACGTCACTATATAAATATGATATGGTCAGAAGACAAATAGAGACAATTATTTGCTGAACAAAATACATGATTAAATGTGTAAAGCAACAGTATCAGCGAATTAAGACTCATCGTTATAATGTTTATCAGTGTTTATAATAAAAGTGAATCTAGCTCAAGACGACGTGTATGGAGCTTTGGATGCAGATCAACAAGTTTGTCCAAATCAAATTTGTATCATAATTAAATCTACCCCTCTAAAGGCTCTATCCTAGGATCTACCCCCCCCCCCCCATTTTCGTGAATATGTGAAGTGTCTTCTGATCCCTGAATCTACCCTTCCGTCCCAGAATATACCCCTTTTCAAACATCTATATAGGGTCATCCCAGAATCTACCCTTCCGTCCCAGAATATACCCCTTTTCAAACATCTATATAAGGTCATCCCAGAATCTACCCTCCCTCTCAGAATATACCCCCTTTTCAAACATCTATATAAGGTCATACCAGAATCTACCCTCCCTCTAAGAATATACCACTTTTCAAACATCTATATAAGGTCATCCCAGAATCTACCCTCCCTCTCAGAATATACCCCCTTTTCAAACATCTATTATGCGACCCTCCCAGAATTTACCCCTCCCTCCCAGAATATACCCGCCTTTTATATAAAGCGACGCTCCTAAAATCTACCCTACCCTTTTTTCACAACTATGTGCAACACTCGTATAGTCTACTCCTCCCTCCCAGACTCTACCCCCTCCCTTTAAACATCTATATATGCGACCCTCCCAGAATCTACACATCCCTCCCAGAACAGATAATAGCCTATCCTTTTTTTTGACAGCTATATGCGACACTCCCATAATCTACCCCTTCCTCCGAGAATATACCCAGTTTTATATAAAGTGACGCTCCCAGAATCTACCTCTTCCTTCGAGGATATACCCCCCCCCCCTTTCTCGACGATATGCGACGCTACCAGAATCTACCCCGCCCTCCAAGAATCTACCCCGCCCTCCCGGAAAATAGGCCTACCCCCTCCCCTTAGGTATGCGACCCTCTCAGAATCTACCCATCCCTCCAGAATATACCTACCCCCTTCCTAGACACTATGCGCACTCCCATAATCTACCCCTCCCTCCCACAATATACCCACCCTTTAAACATCTATATGCCACACTCACGGCATCCACCCTCCAACCCAAAATATACCCCCATTTTAAACATAGATATGCGACCCTCCCAGAATCTACCCATCCCTTAGCCTAGAGGAGCGCGCAGCGCGAGGGCTGACGCGAGATTATGCACCAGTTCTGGTATAAACCTTATAGTGCCTCTCTCTTTTCACCTGGTGAGGTAGGTGATTGTACAAGCAATGGCAAGAAGAAGTCCAGGAGACAAGGAACCAGGGAAGAGGCGACCAGCCACCAGAGTAAGGGCAAGGACTGACCCTTTGAAATGTGCTCTGCTTTCTGAGCAGTGTGTTTGAAACCACCATCATGAACCGTCATCGTTAGCCAACCATCCGTGTCCGCCGTGCCATCACCCAATCTAGCAATGTAATGATAGAGAGCTCATTGCTTAAGACCAGAATCCGTCTCCTTCAGTGCTATGATTGAAAGCCCACTGCCTTATGTGTCTCACAAAACGGCTCCTTTCAGAGCCCCTGCTCTCTGTGGGAACAGGAGTTCAGGAGTTCAACCGATATCCGTCAACCGTCAACCGTGTTCTTGTCTCATGCAGTGGAGTGATAGGGAACTCCCCGCTTTTGGTATGTCACACAGAACGGCGCCCCCAGAGCCCCTGTTCTATGTGGGAACAGGAGCTCAACCGTTATCCGTCAATCGTCAACCGTCAACCGTGTTTAAGCGTCAGCCTGGATTTCAGCCAGCAATTGATCCAGAATTGTATTAGAGCCTGATCGTTTTTGAACGATCTCATGATTCAACACCAGATCCTTGAAACACTGTGTGTTTTCAAGTGATCTAAATGTTTTAACCGCCAGTGCTGTCATCCTAGTTTTGATCATAGGGACGTTAGTGAGGTCATGCAGATCTATTGTTCTCATTCTGTCCAGGTAGGTTACACCAAGTGCTAGTCTCAGGCACTTGTTTTGAAAGATCTGCATTTCCTTCACTTGTGATTCCCTTAAAGCTCCAGTTATCAGTGAACCATATTCAAGGACAGGACGTATAAAGCACTTGTAGGCTTTTAAGATGGTATATGGTCTGGCGCCCCAGTTTGTCCCTTTGAGCAACTTCAACAGGTTCAGTCGCCTGTAGACCTTTGTCATTAGGTCTTTCATATGGTCTTTGAAGCTAAGCCTTCGATCAAATAGGATTCCAAGCAGTTTGGCTGTTTGAGTTTGAATAATAGGCTCACCAAACAGTTCCAGATCTATAAGTTCTGGTTTTGGACCGACACTAAACACAATCAGCTGAGTTTTTCCTGCGTTTAGTTTTATCCGCCATTTGGAACACCATGCTTCAATAAGTTTTAAAGCTTTTGATAGCTTTGCCTTCACCCATTTGGCATTGGTTGCATGTGCCCAGATTCCCATGTCATCTGCGAACTGGGAAAGCTTGACATTGAGTGAACTCATGTCTGGGATATCATTCACATAGATAATGAAAAGGAGAGGGCTTAGGACCGAGCCCTGAGGTGTGCCCGCATTGAGGGTCACCTCCTCTGAGCAGTTGTTACAGCAATTGACTTTGATCGTTCTGTCACTTAGGAAAGATGATATCAGCCTGACCATCTTCCTAGGTAAGCTGCCGTTCATCAGCTTGTATCTTAGTCCGTCATGCCACACCGAGTCAAATGCTTTCTCAACATCGATAAAGATTGCTCCACCTTTCCATTTCTTAGTGAATCCCAGTTGAGTTTCCTCTACCAGTCTGAACACATGTTCCATGGCGATGCGCTTGCTCCTGAAGCCATTCTGCCATTTGTTAAAGAACTTTTCTTTCTCAAGAAAGTTCCTTATTTTACCAGCTAGCGTTTTTTCAAAGAGTTTGCCCATACAGCTCAGCAGGCTGATAGGTCTATAGTTCCCCGGCATTTTTCCGTCTTTGCCTGGCTTAGGTATCATGATACCTTCAGCCTTTTTCCATAGCTTAGGATAGTATCCTGTAGCCATACAAGCATTACAGATTTGGGCCAGGGCCTCATAAACCTTGTCATTTGCTTGCTTAAGTACACCGTATCTGATACCGTCCAGACCAGGCGCAGAGCTAGATTTGCACTTTTTCAGATAAGCCTTGATTTCCCCTGTTGTTATTGGGGTTAGTGTCTCGTGATCATCGTCCTCTTCGGGGACGTGGCTTACTAGTGGCTTGAAGAGCATTTCGTGCTCTTTAATAGTGCTTTCTACCTCCACTTTGAACTCATCGTCAAAGATGGTCCCCTGGTGGACATTGTGTACTTTTTCAAGCGAGGCTGCGAACGTGTCAGCTCTCTCTTTGTCATTTTCAGTGTGAGTACCATCACTTCTCATGAGGGGAGTTTTTCTCGTTCCTCTAGATTTTGCCCCTGTTAGCCGGAAGAACGAGTTCCAGAACTCGGTTCCATCCCTGGCTCCGTCAAGTTTATCAATCTGTTCTTGCCAAGCCCTTTCCTTGTCCGTTTTGATAGATTCCTTGACCTCGTTGGTCAGGCTCTTGTACATAGTCATGTACTCGGGCTCGTCACTGAATCTCATAGCTAGCCTTCTAGCTTTTCTTTTTTCTCTGATCAACTTAGACGTTTTTTCAGAGATAAAGAAATCCTGTGTTTTTTGTTTCACAGATTGACAACTTTTGTCTAGGGCACAAATCATAGAGGTTTCAAGCAGTTCAACAGCTTTTTCTATTTCCTCGGGTGTGGTGAGTTCACCCATCTCAATTGACTTTAGTTCCTTGCGGAATTTCTGCCAATTTGCCTTGTCAAGCCTGTGAACTGCTTTTGTTAGAGCTTTCTCCACCTCATGAGAATTCAATCTAATATGCACTGGAAGATGGTCACTCCCTACATCGCCTTTGACTGTGCATTCAGCGACTTTAGGGCCCATCTTCCTGGAAGCAAGGGCAAGATCAAGGATGCTTTCCACACTGTTGCCAGCATAGTTCCGACAGAATGTCACAGACTCATCATTGAGTATTGTGAGGTCCAGCTCCTCAGTAATGTTAAAAAGAGCGTCACCAGCGCTGTCACTCTTGTCGTTGCCAAAATAAGCATGTTTTGAGTTGAAATCGCCTGTGATAATGCAATGTTCGTATTTATCAGTCAGGTGTTTCAGTGTCTCTAACTCGACTATTTTGCCTGGAGGATTATAGACAGTTGCCAGTGCTATTTCCTTGTCCCTTTGTTTGAATGTTATAGCCACTGTTTCTGCATTGATATCATCAGTATACACAATGCTATAGGCAATTTCCTTTTTGATTAGTATTGCCACGCCTCCACCTGCGGCGCTTCTGTCTTTCCTCACAGACTCATAGCCTGGTATTGACACTTTATGCTTTGGCAAGACTTTGGTCTCATTGAGAGTGACAAAATCTGGTTTGTGCTCTTTCAGATGTTCAATGAGCTCAGTTTTCCTGGCTCTTAGACCATTCACGTTAATATGTGTGATCAATAGACTGAATGTGAATCAGATTGATCCTAATGGATTGGTTGTCCAGAGGGAGTGGTGGTTTACCAATTTAGGCAAAGGCCTTTTCCATCAGGGTTTCGCTACTGATTTTCACATTGAACGCTTTGCTGAAGGATTCAGCTACATCTTCAGAGATGTTGGATTCTGTGCGTTCATGCATGTCTCTATTGAGCACTAACGCTATCGCTTTAGCTATGGCTATAGCTAGTCTAAGCGGCTCCCTGGGCATGGAGCTGGTCTTTTTTGGCTGTGTTTGAGTTTTAGGCAGCCTTTTCGTCTTTTCGGGGCACCCTCTGTATGAATATGAATATACCCCCTTTTATATCAAGTGGGGCTCCCAGAATCTTTACAGAATCTTTAGAGAATCTACCCCCCCCCCTTTCTACAACTAGGCCTATATGCGACAGTCCCAGAATCTATCCCGCCCTCCCAGAATATACCCCGTCCTCTCAATATAACTTCCCCCCCCCTAGATATGCGACACTCACCACTATATGCAACACTCCCATAATCTACCCCTGATCCGTCCCAGAATATACCCTCCTTAAAACATCTTAGATTTATATGCGACTGTGGCCTGGGACACTCCTGGAATCCACCGGTAGTATCCTTGATTTTACCAATCTATGTGCGGACCTTGGACTTGGGGTGGACCTTCTATTTCCCAGCGGGGGTGGTGGGTGCGAGCGCACCCAACGCACCCCCAGCCTACGGCCATGTTTAATATTCACTGGCCCAACATTGTCTTAAAGTCTTTTCTGGGTGACCAATGTTGAATTAACGTTGGTCCACCATCTGCGACACTGGCCTAGAATTCAATTGCGTCACCCTCGCCCCCCCCCCCCACCCCTGCCTTTCCTCTATAGGTTAGGCTACTGGGCTGTGGTTCACTTATGTGTCTGTGGGTGAATGTGACACTCACTGATAATAATAAGCCCAGCAAACACAAAACATTTTTATAACATTTGTACATTGGGACAACGTCGAAGACGTTAGGCCGACGTTGTACAAATGTTATAAAATGTTTTGTGTTGGCTGGGTACTTCATGATCTACAAATAGCGCCCAGTACACTTTTTGGCGGGCTTTCTGTGCCTGTCGCGATACACTACAACATGTATAGTGAATGTAGGTCACAGTAGGGCCTACCCTGATACAACCTCACGTTCCACTAGTCTCCACGCAGAGGTCTCCACATAGGCCTACAGGCAGTATGTGTTTGTCAGTCTCTCCAACAACACCACGGCATGCCCCAACCAGTGTAGGCCTGATACATTCCAGTCGCCTTTGGAATTAGACTGCTAAATTAGAATACAAAATTAGGGATAGTGTGCGAGATTCACAACTGATCATTAGACCTGCTAGACGGGGCACCTGTCTGGCACTTTGGGGGCGGGACCGGTTGAAAATGTAGCCTGAATTAGGAGGCTGCACGAAAATTGTGATGAGTGGGTTCATCCATTTCCCAGATTGAAACCAACCATGATTAAAGGTAAGAATAAATTAAGCCTAAGGGGCTAACGTTACCATTCGATCTCCAGGGAGGGGGAGGGGAGCTGTACTTTTTTCTAGGACAAATATTTTATTTCAACCTACTTACTTAGCTCGGCAACGCGCTGAAAATTTTAAATTGATATATGTTTATATGGACCAGGAGCAGACTTTCTTGAAATAATTTAGTTATTAATTTCAAGGAGAGTCGATCAGCCCGAAATTAGGCCTATATTATGCCTATATATTTGAAATATATAGTAGGCCCATAGGCCTATATTTCAAAAATAGGCCTACTCTAGCCCCCCGCCGACCCCCATAGTATATGGACATCTGATTTTCCTGATTTACAGGCTTTTCTCCATTCTACTCCACATCTGTTTCTTATTTTCAGAGTTCTTGTTAGAGTGCGGCTGGTTTTTTTGCCCCTTCTTTCCCCTTTATGTCACGTTAATGTCATCCAAGTCACCCTCTAATGAATCAACCTTCATGTTCCATTTGTCCAGTTCCTTATTCAAAGTTTCGTCAAAATTGGTCCAATCTGTTTTAGCTTGTAGATTCCAACCTTTTTTTTGCTAACGTTGTGGACTGTCTGTCTGTCTGTCCAGGGCCGAGATTGATTGATTTATAGTTAGGCCTAACCAGTTATGATCAGAAAAAAATGCAGTACCTGTACCTTAGTCATTTATGTGTATTCTAGATATTGTATCCGTCACTTCTCTTGATGTTAGCACATAATCGATTACTGTTTTGCTATTATTTCTCATTCTTTCTCATTCCAACTGTTAGGGTTGGGCCTAACCTTCCTCCATAGGATTCACCCCGAATTTCAAATCAGTCTTCCATAATCATATATCTAAATATATTTTAATTTTACCAGCAAGTAGCCAATCATAATCTTTTGTAACATGAGTAGGCCTAATCCAAGCTGTAAATAGCAATTATTTTGTAATTGTTCGCACTCATTTAAGGCATTAAACAGCAAATTTGCGACCACCATCTTCATTAAATTAAGTCAAATGCTCTTAAAGCCGCTCCATATGTAGATTAGCTATACTGCTCTATTCTGCTCTGCAAAGCCAAAAGGCAGTATCTGCTTACTTCACAAGTGAGCAGATACCGCATTTTAGCTTTCTTTGGCAGCATACTAGATGGCGTCATTTATTGAATCGAATGGCAGAATTCACCTGAAAGATCAATGCGAGGATTCATTCGTACACGGGTGTATAATTCCCATAGCCAGCATCTTAGCACTATATGGGGCAGGTGTAAACAGTAACACATCATATTACCACCCACATTCCAATAGTCGAGGAGCTTATTAGGTCCCGGGGTATTTTTTGTATGACGCTCAGCCATCCACCCAGATGTCTCAAGGGCATCCCAAGTAGCAATAAAAAACATGATGGCAATCTGAAATATGAGGGGGGGGGGGGATGGGGGGTATATGAGAAAACTATAACATTTTGCTTGGCTGACTTTGGGAATGACCATTAAAAACTATTGCAGTGGTTACTCCCTTGATAATTTATGAACACTAATGCATAAATGAAATATTGTGTGGGACAAAATGGTGGAACATATATAGTCTGGGAACCAAGTTTCAAAAGACCACTAGTTTTTTAGTTTGCTTGACACAAAAAGTGGTAGAGATATTTATGTGTTATAGAGAAATATCTCCAGAACATTGTTACTCCCAAGGATAAATTGTGCGGCACCATCTACCACATCACGTGTGACGACGACACCCACCACACCTACATTGGGGAGACGAAGAGACCCCTCAGCGTTTGATTCAAGGAACATTGTAAGCTTGATAAGCCGACTGGGTGGGAGACCACTGTAATACGACCGGTCACAGTGTCTCTATGGATAATTTGAGAGTCCTAGACAGAGAACAGGACTGGTTGAAACGCAAGGTGAAGGAGGCCATCCACACCAATCAGAGATCCCCTTCCATGAACAGAGACCAGGGCTACCAGCTGCCACCCGTCAGATCATTCCGCGACCACCACCACCTGAGCCGAATCACCCACCCTGATCATTGCGAGATCAAGATCTGCTGGAGGCAGATCGAAACGTCGCAATCGTTTCACCCTCAGTTCCAAAGTGAGTAAAATTTAACCACTTTTTATATGAATCTTGGAACCATTAATAACATAAGCTCTACTAACAAAACATTATCCGAGATATTACACAACACTTCAAATTATCAGTTTTTTGCCTTGTGAGTTGTAGATAATTATTTATAATGATTATGTATTTATCATTTAGAATTCCAAGACACAGATAACAATGTACTAAATTTATGACAATGTCAAAGACCACATAAACTCATTTTGATGGATTTGTCATGAACAGGTCATAAAATAACTTTACATCCAGCCTTCCTTTGCAGGCATATTACCCAACTATGTGTCCTGTGTCCATTTCAGCAAGTCATCATATTTTATTGACCTCAACGAGCCCCATAATGCCTATTCAAACCAAGGAATCTAGATTCCTTGGTCAAACCTATCAGTGGGCCGGGGACAGATTTGCATCTGTTACAATTGACACCCCTTCTAATAAAATAACTGAAATATTGCTAAAAATCTAAGTATATCAACATGTGATCCCACATAATTCACAAGGCATCACTGACAAAGACAAATTTGTAAGCCACCTGGTGGTGAATAACGTCTTTAAAACAAGTCCGACCAGTGCTACAGCTGTTTTAATTTTTTCGAACTATCGAATATAAGTGCTCTAACAGTGTGTTAAAAAAAAACAGAAACTTCACACATGTTTTGTTCTGAATGTGTTCAATGACAAAATATGAGAAGAGTGGTGTCGAAGTTGTTTATAACTATAAAAAGTAAGACTATGTCAAAACCACAATTAGCAATCCAGTTGGCAAAATGGCGAGCACATTTCCCCCTGAGCAGAGGTTTTCGAGGGCATCTAGTTGCTTGGGTTTCAGAGTGTAAGAAATTTGCAATAAGTCACGCAACATGGTATCCACCACCTGAATTTCCTTCTAGAACTATCCATACCGAGTAGAGAAGTGTGATAGAGGCCTACTGTGATTCATACATTACAAGGATGACTTAATAGGTGTAAAAGATATAGTTTGATGATTCTGTATTTATCTCAGATAGCCCGCTAGTTCACATCATGGCACCAGCATGCCTGCTCCCCGAAGTCCACAAGTCCAATGTTGGTGTAATGTTAAGCAAACGCTTACGACGCTTGCTCAACTTTAAAACAGCATTGGTTCAGTGTATAGTGTTTGGCGAGATAGTTATTCAGCCGTGATATCTTGACACAATGATGACATTAATATTATGAATAACGATTTACCTGAAATATAATAAGTATACAGTTGCTTGCAACTCTACAAGACTCGCATTCCAACCACTGCTGTTTTCCGTCTTCGCTGTGCTCATTTCCCATCTTCTCACATGAACCACATTTAAAATCTTCTTCTTCCCCACTTAAATCAAGCAAATCTTCCCCTGCGTAAGTCTGTGTTGCCTCCTCCGAGTCCATGTCAATTACCATGGCATTCCCTGAGTTTTATTTCCCGACTTCCCTCTGGTCCTGTCGTTCCCTCAACTTTGCTGACAACTCCTCCAACGACCAGAAATCATGGTGTCTACTCCACTCTTCATCTATCTCCTTCAGTTCCCGCTTATTCTTCCTAATAATTGTCCACCATTTTTTCAGTGTGGACCCTGAGGTTAGACTGTGAGCGCTATACCCCCTGGTATCTTCAGGCCGGATCACGTTTCCCATTGCTTCGTAGAGCATTCCCGCGTACAGACTCAGTTCTTCCTTCTGCCCTCCTATGCCACCGACGAAACCATTCTCCCTTTTTCACAAAATACCCAATGTTTATTCTAGGCATTTTCTTGTTGTTTGTAACTAGACTCTATTTTGTGGTAGACTATCAACTAACTGTTTTTATCGATTTGTTGAGGATACTACGTGGCCTTAAATAGACTAGTATTTGAAACAAGGTTAAAAGCAACACTTGACACTACTAGGAGAAGTGTGTAACCGTAGGTCTATTTGTGATGAGTGTAGAAAGCGCTTTGTTTAGACTACTGAACAGTTTTCACAACGTAATACTAGGTGAAGTGTGTAGCGGTAGGCCTATTTGTAATGAGTGTGGAAAGCGATTTGGTTAGACTACTGAACAGGTCTATTTGTGATGAGTGTAGAAAAATATAACAACTATCAATATTACATTCATCTTTATATGTATTCAAAACGTTTTTTTATATATATTTATAAATAAATATATATTTTAATTTATTTTTTATTTTTTTAAATATATATTGCAAATCCGTGTAAGCTATGAGATATAGTTTTATTAGCCCACCTTTTAGTTTTTAATTAAAACATGTGGGATATTGCAATTGAAATTCGGAGGCTGTAGTGTTGGCGTTGACGTTAACATTTGCTTGTGGGCATGATAACTTAAAAAAAATTAATGTATCCTTCCCAATTTTGTTATGTTTGTTACTAATGACCAGTTCTCGGACAAGTTCAATAATTGTCTAAAAAAATGCAAAATGGCCGATTTATTGCGATTTTTAGCATTTTACATCAATAATTTGACATTGTGGGTGCAATAACAACAGTTTTTTCCTGTATCTTACTCTAATTTGTTCTCGGACAAGTTCAATAATGGCTGAAAATAATTTGACCTTATGATGACGGGCTATTGTCAAGTGCGCTCTTGTTTAGTATGATTGTCTCAGTCTTGTCTAATGAATATGGTAAACTGTTGCGAACACAATGATTCGCATATTCACGTCTGACCCTATGTGTTATATAGCTTCTCCGTCTTGTATTATGTTCATGGCTTTCAAAATTAAAAACGAGACCCAATGAAGTGAAGTATTTGAGGGTTTGATTATGTTTTACCTTGTACTACAATTTTAGTTGTGGTTGATGTACCGGGTATGCCTTTCATTTAAGAAGCTTCGAATGTTTATATGTGGGATCAGTATGAGCATTATATTTACTTATGTTGATGAAATTATTCGGACTACTGTATTGTGTATTTTAAATATTATTTGATAAGTGTTTCCCCATGCCAGAATACAATAGTTAATCTGGGGTAGAAACATGGAATTATAAATAGTTAAGAGAATGTGCTGAAATAGAAACCGTTTTAATTTATTTGGGATACCAACACATATAATAGATTGCCACGATTTAATTAGGACGTCAGCTGCCTACGCATCCCTCCAAAATAGTTTGATGCTACTGTTTGATGAGGGCGACAGCTGCCTGCGCCGCCTACGCCTCCATCCGATTAGAATGATACAGTTTATTGGAGGCGTCAGGGCACTGATAGTGGCTGGATTTGATTTGCCTAACATTTTTGTCAAAGCAGTTTTGCAGTAAAAATATATCTTATCATTGATTCTGTGTCTCAACTCATCAGCTGTACTGAGTTTTGGTCACTTTCTTTTTGTACGTGTTATTACCTCTTCCTAGTTTTTTTTATTAAGACACTTTCAATTTCTTTACAGAGGTTCAAAATCGTGCCATTAGGGTAGTGATGGTTCAGAATAAAGTAATTTATGTAGGCTGTATCTTTCTCAAGGTCTTTCTGTTGTTTTGACAGTTTCTGCTGTGAATATAAAGTACACATTTTCGACCCTCTTTTATATTTATAGTCGGCAGACGTTTGGAGAGAAGCTGACAAAATCGCACACAAAATCAAATGTGCCCCGTTACTCGCTGTATACCATTTTGTCTGCTGGTGTTTTTGACACTCGTGATAGCACTGTTGTCTAAGTACGCTTATAGTACATTTGGCTCCCCCGGCTCTTTGCTGCGTTTTGTGAAGTTGCAGATTCCACAGACAGGACGACTAACTTCCTACTGGCGGGATATCTGAGCTCGGCTTGTCTCATGGTGGCCGTTAACTCTTCAAATAGATATTCGAGTGTTGCTCCGAGTACACACCTCCAGAAGTAGGCCCTACGCCTTCAACCTGGCTTACTCACTATATCGGTATTCCCATTGTCAGATAAAAATGAGTTCAAATCAACAACATTTAAAGGAGAACATAGTTTGTCGTTATTGATTTTTGTCTTGTTTAAGATCACCTTCGCTTTAAAAAGGGGGTCACCTTTCGTATTTCATGTAATTGGGATACCATGGATCGTTTTGCTTCCAATCTTTTTTCAGGGATCTGTGGGGTAACTCAAGGCATCATCTGATCACGCCTATTTCGCTGGATCTGATCACGCCTATTTCGCTGGTCAGTTTTCATTCGTTGACTGTCCAATACATATTCCTTGATCTTTAAATTCATAAATCAAGCAACAATTGGACGGGGACGGGCGTTGGTGGAGCGAGGTGGACCGACACGATGACAAGCTTCTATTATAAGTCCTTCGTGTGCATTTATATGGAGACCGTTTTGCAAAAAATTGTACACAGAATCGTCACAATTTTGATTTTGAATTAGGAAATAATAAATCGATCTTATCGATCTTTCTATGAGATCGACGACCTCAGTGCTTAAAGCGTAATTGAGCTTGCTTTGGCGGGCGATAATTGCTTTCAGTAAATCAATTTCTTTGGTGATTATTTACCATTATTTTCAGCATTATTGTAGGTTATGTCACCCACCTCTACCCGGCATGACCGGGCTGCTTAACTTCGCTGTACGCCCGGTAACAGGACCGCCATTTTATATCCATACGTTACTCGCGCCGCCTACCGAAAAACTCGATACAATGAACCGAATATTTTCAAGGGCCTATGGAAATTTGGCCATTTTCAGCAGGCGCAAACTTGTAATCTTTTTGAAATAGAGGTCTCTGCGTCAGAGCCTTGCGATGTCATCAAGCCAATAATACCTCAGCTTCCACCAATCAAATGCGGCTGTCGATACCATCTCTCCCGTGCACCACCCTCACATCATCATCTGTACATCATTCATCTCATCAACTGACTACAACGTTTTTATCGTATTATAATGTCACTTAAAAGACCTTTTGTGCCGAAAAGTGACGTAAAGCAATGATTTACTACTACTACTACTCATGTTATTGATAGCATTTAAATGAAGCTTACTTACAACAAATCTGTACATGACTCTGGCCCCTGTCATTTTGATGTCAGGTGCCGGGATGCTCGTTGCCCCGTGCAGGTCCTCACTTTCGACAAAGTGGTCTGTTTCCAACATTGCCAAAAGTCTGACCTTCACCTTTTTTTTTAAAAAAGCACACCCACCATCCGTCTTCTTCTGTTCTCATCTACAAAAAAAATGTGATTATATGAGTTACAATTTCTTTTCTATATCATTTATTTTCTATATCATTTAATTCTAACATCAAGAAGTACTTTTAGAAATGATGAACTTAAAAGGAGAACTTTGAATAACATTTACACAAATACTTACAATTTGAAATGGCAAGATGCCCACTCAGTTGTGCAAAATATGCGCATATCAGAAGGATATCTTTTTCGTTTAATTCTCTATTTGAATTATTTAGCGACACCCCTGCAGGTTTTATTATCCAGTTCCTACGGGAATGTCCGCCAGGGCTCGAATTTCGAATCCTGTGTCTGGAGGGCAGTGTCATCTCAATCATCTCATCATTCTCAGGAGGTTCTCCTGGCCCAGTTTAGTTTATATGTGCACAAAGGTGGCCTAAAGCCCGATTCATTTCATTTCCTACGGGAATGTAACCTCTATTATATGTTTTCATTATTAGACTTAGACTTATAGTTTTTAAACAATCACTCCAATTTCATGGAGACATAGTGACTTGATAAGTCGTTCATTTTATAATCACTTCATATTTTACATTGTTTATGCGGACATTTTTATACTCATTAAACTGTGTTGTGGTGCAGGCGCTACAACATGTCATCAAACTCGTTGCATATAGGTGCCAGGAGCATCATCATATTATCATATCAAACGTTTTAACTAAATATTTTAGTTCGAAAATGCTGTTATTAGCTTTGTTTTTTTCTTTACCACTTTTACTATGCAATATGGGATATTGTAATATTTGGACTTTTCACTTAAATGGTCATACTGGCCGAAAAGTGAAGTAAAGCAGACATTTTACTTACTTACTTCAGTGTTATTGTACGTTATGTCAAACTTCTCATGCAGTGACTTCATTGAGTATCCTGCCTGCCAAGGGATGATATCACAACAAATTGAACATTATATAAACGACTAGCCATTCTAAGTGTAATTTCATCTACATACCTGCCGTCTTTAAACATAGTATTGATGTAGCTTTTTATATCTAAATTAAACGTTAAAAAAGGTATTGGACTACCATTTCGGAGATATGGATATCTTATTAGTTCGTTTACTATTTCCCTGCGCAGTCAATCTGTGAATGCCGAGGGTACCAAGATGAAGTGCCATTGCAGAAAACTGGCAGTTTCCATCACCGTGGTGGGTCAGATGCGATAGTTATTCCACTATCTTTAAAATAATTTGCATTATCATCTCGACTGAGTGTAAAGACATATGCAATTTTATCACAATGATACGTTTTTGGGAGTGCTTTGTATTAGAGATGTCAAATTGTAACTGAAAACCAATCTTATTCATTTCTGAGAAACTTCACTTTGTATTTAATTATTTTTGGCTTTGCTTTTAAAACTTTACTTTCACCCGTGAGAATTGACTCAATTTTTATTTTTGGGGCGTACCACCTATATATATCACTTTTTACCAGAACGTTCCAGTCAGCTCTTTCTGCACACCGCTTTGTACAGCATCTTAAGCACGTTTTTGGGTCTGATTACGGTCCTTCTCAAATTTTTATTTAACTTTCGATTTACGTAGAACACTTTTAGCATTTCCACCTTGCTTTTTTTGATGAACGCAATTTGGCTCCACACCATTTAATGGTTTCAAGCGCTTGTTGTTGTGCCTACCAAAATATACCTTAAATGGTGTCTTACATGCCCGCCTCTCTTGGCCTATTCAGAATTAAGGAATATGAGTATACCTGCTTAACCCAATTCACACTGGTTTGACACATAGTTAACAAGTCATAATTTTAGTTTCTCTTCCAGCTGACTGTGCATCCTCCCTATATTTCCTTGACTTTGTGGGTGGTAGGATCGACTTTTAATTATTTTAACTCCTAAATAATGCATCAACCGCCTGACTGCCCCATCAAACTATTTACCCTGGTCATGGTGGATAACAACAGGGGGGCACCATGCTCTTATGTAAACTGACTTTAACTGTCTTGCCACCTCTTTACTTGAGCGTATTTGATAACGATTCTTCAATGGTTTGGAACTTCTTACGATATTCGTTGTTTTATTACATTATCGGGGAGTATTACATTAATGATAATCAATAAAAAACAGTTGCAATTTGTTGTAGCAGAACCATAACATTATGGAAATCATTGTAAGCATCGACATTGATGAGTCGTAATAAAACAAACTGCCCATTGACCAACTACCCATTTGATTAAAAAAATGATGGTTATTTCGGTGTTCCCTCACTACAGCAAACCAAATAAAAAAATTGTCAATCATTTAAATTGTATAACTAGAACAGCTTAATCTATTGGCAATTAAAAAGGTCTACACTGCATAACATGTTACACAACATGTAACGTTATCACCCGTATTCGTCACATGTATTTACGTTTGAAACATCACTAGGAAACATGCTCCGCAACAAGTTATGTTCTTGTAACATGTTGCATAAAAAGTAGCACAACATCCCATTAACATTCACCCATACACTATGTAATATGTTACGTAACACACATGCTGTGTAACTTGCTGTGGAACATGTTTCATAGGGTATGGTAAAAACGAAGTATGTTACCAAAATGGTGTGGCACGTAGTGTATGGCCGGCTGTAAATGTGACCTAGATGGCCGGCTTAATGTTTTTTTTTAGATACACTATCAATGTAAGTGATATGATCATCAATAAAAAAAACAGTTTCAATATCACGACATACATGCTTATAGCAGCACTATACAATTTCTGAATTCATTGTGAGCATCGACATCGATAGTCATAATGAAATAATAAAAAAGATAACGAGATATATGTCATGAAGGTTCTGATGTGGTACGCTACAGCTGGTGAACTAGTAAACGGATTTTGATGCTCCCGAATCCTATGCTAAATGTGAGATGAGCCATCTGACGCCTGGTTTGGCCAAAAGTGATTTCACATCTTCAGCGCTCTGAGCTGATGTCGGCCTTTTCTGGCTTAGAAAATTCCACCCAAAAAAGAACAAGGACACGTACTCCCCTATTTTTTTTTTTTTTTGGGGGGGGGGTCAATGTTTTCCTCACATCATCTGAGCTTGACTCAATCAGAATCTAAGACCTTTATAATTTTAGATATATCTTTTCTCTTACACTTTCTTTTTAAGGGGTCTTGTCAAGTTAAAAAAAAACAAAAAATCCGAGAAAAGCTCTGATTAGTCTGTTTGTGTCTTTTCGGGAGTAAAAAGGATATTTTACTTACTTACTTACTGGGATGATTGCTAGTAGTAGTATTTTTTGTCCCCATCCGGGGATGGTCATTAGGGATCTGTTCCGTCAGTTGCATGCTGTATGGCATGTTACGGAAGCACTAGTCCACAGCAATCATCCAAGGGAAGCTGCAGCCTCATGGTATCTAGTCATAATCTTCAGGCGGATTGCCAGTGGAGTACCCTGGTTCCTCCACTCAACTGCGGTGCTAATGCAGCTCTCGGATCAGTGCTGCCGCTGGTGTAGGCTGTGGTAGCCTTAAATAACCAGCAATAGCGTGTTTGACATTAGGTCTCTCACGTGGGATGAATGGAGTTACCCAGAGGGAGTTATCCTTCCTATTGTTACTCTGGGGACTATCCGACCCGAGGATAGCGGAGCTGCGTGAAATGCCACAGAGTTTCAGCATTAAATTGCACAGCGAAACCCTTCATGTACAAGATCAAGCATGTTCCAATTGCACAAGATCCTCGTCCTCCTTCTGTTTTATACCACACAAAACAATATACGTTCTGGCTACCAAATGAATATACTGTTTAGTTGTAGCAACTTAATTTCCATTGGTATTATAGCTGGGAAACACTGCCACATGGTGTAGAGAGTACAGCCTCAAGATCAAATGTTGAACAATGAAGATTTTCTGTTGTATTTGCCCTCTCCTTATCTTTCGCGATTTTTGCGCTTGATGTGCTCATTAAATGTGTGACTGTCCACAGTTGTTGCAACTCTAAATGTTTTTTTGACCTGATATTCATTGCAGTGTGAGCACTGGTCTTTTTTTGGCGAGAAGAAAGACAATATATGCAGTGCAAAATATCTTCTATATTTTCTTTCTGAAACTGGCATCTCATTTTCATCTGTGTTTTTCTTTTTATACAAATTATACATTTTTCTGATGCTGAGGCAGGAATCTAAATATTTTCTGTTTGTGTCTTTTCAGGAGTAGTGGGATTCCATTGTTGGAAAGCTTTTGATGTGCTTTTATTGTGAGGCCTATGTTTTCCCCTCTGGTCCTCGTGTGAATAAGTGCCAGACGGGCGCCTCTTCAGTGCTCCACTGACTGTTCTCTGGTATATGGGGGGGGGGGGGGTGTCACCTCCGCGTTGTCCCCCCTGGGAAACTTCTTAGATGGCCAAGAACACTCATGTATGTATGTTCAGAGATTTTTTGAATTGTGTGCGTTCTATTTGTGGGCGTTCTATTTTTTTCCCATGTGTGGTCTGTTTTCTTGTATGTTGATTTCTTGTATGTTAATTTCAGCTCAATTTGTGTCGTAAAGTTTCTTTCCCATGTGTTTTTTATGTTTACTTTACAATAGCTCGGTGTTTTGCACCGAGATTATTATGTTTATTTTCCAATAGTCTTCTGCATTGTTATCGAAATTATAGTAGTGCATTCATTGAAATGGTGCAGTGATTTCATTTTGGCATCCTAGTGAGGTTCGGGATGTCCGAAAGAAACCATTGACATATAATTAGCTTTTCATTTCATTGTTTTAATTGTTTATCTTTGGTGTCCTGTGGAAAGTGCAGGATGTCAGAGAGAGACCATTGACATACAATTAGCTTGTGGTGACTTGCAGTGCTCTCACGGCTTGTGATCTCTCTGTCATGCTAATTCTTGATAACAGACCTGATCCCCAACTGTGGGGCACTGTAGGTCTATCTCTATGATTTGTTATTTTTTATTTCCCAGCTTCTCATCTTGTATTGATGTCCCTCAATGTGTATGCCGTACAGTGTGTTCTTTTTTTTGGTGTGTGATTTCTCTCGGGTATCTGCCACCCCCAGATTGTTCGCCTAGCACATACTTTGTACATACAGAAAAAAACCATTTGTGCCGAAAAGTGACGTAAAGCAATAATTTACTACTACTTGTACATACAGAACTGTTTGCTTTGGTTAATCTAAATACGCAACATCATCCAACCGACTTCCAGACACATACTCCCAAACAAAGATTCATACACTACCTCAACTGTACACATAATTATATTCTCAATGTACTCCACTCAGACACTGACAAATTGTACAAAAGCATTTATAATTTTAAATTACATATATTTATATATTACATACATGAATAAGAATATATTTGAAACTCGAAAAATGAAGACATAGCAAGTGTTATGAATATGAAAAAAAATATCATATGTGAAGACAGCAGTCTGATGGACATACTATATAGCATAGAGTTAAATAACATTGTACAATGAAAATTATATATATTTCAAAAAATAAAACATTAAAAAATCTTCATTCTCATTAGACGTACAAGACTTTAATTTGTAAATGGTGTCTTCAAAATTATGGTTAGACAGATATAGAATGTAAAATAGACAATATAAGCCACAGGCTGTAGAATCATCAGTTTGAAAGTGTGTTTTATTATAGACTTATTGATTATTATAGCGTAACAAAATTGAATCAAATTTCGTTTCCATAATTCTAACATCAGCTAAACTATGAAAATATAGTCTATTTTTTAAAACGATTACAACCCAATGTCGACCTATATTATCTGATGTTTCCGTATTTACAATAATTGGGTATTCAGAATAAGTGACGTTATAAAACGAACAGACAGAAGCTTGCGAATTAAGTTTATCAATATCATTTAATAATGTCAATGTATTCATGATTTCAAAATATCACCAGAACCTGTAACTTTAATTAAAAAAATGAAAACACCATAGGCTATAACCGTGATATCCTCTAGTAATGCTGTATTACATTTTAGCAGGCCTGATATTGGGTGAACCGTGCTAGATAGCTAAACCATTTCTATAAAACAAAATGTGAGATTTAAAAAAATTGACTTGAATCAAATTCAAAATGGCCGCTTACCGGCAATTATTTACTTTAACATGGCCGATATTTTGTAAACCGTGCTAGATGGCTAGACCATTACTATGAAACGAAATGTGAGATTTCAGGTGAGGATGCATCTTGAAAAATTTTGACTCGATCGATTTCAAAATGGCCGCCTTTTCGGCCATTATTCATTTTCATATGGCCGATATTTGGTAATCCGTGCTAGATGGCTAGACCATTGCTATAAAAGAGTGAGTTTTCGGGGGAGGATACACCCTGATTTTTTTAAACTCTATCGAATTCAAAATGGCCAACAATCGGCATTATTTACTTCCATAGGTCTGATATTAGATAAACCGTGTTAGATAGCTAGACCATTACTATAAAACAAAATGTGAGTTTTCTGGGGAGGATGCACGCTGAAATTTGTTTAACACTATCTAATTCAAAATGGCCGACAATCGGCATTATTCACCTCGAAAAGCCTGATATCAGGTAAACCATGCTATATGGTTAGACCATTACTATATCTATTTTAAATACATTAAAGATCGTTTTATTTGGTCCGTATTCAACTCAGCAACATTATTATTTCGATCAACTCAGCAACGTTTATGAGTTGATCACTCATTATTAAGAAACGTTGTGAGTTGACCAAATTTAGCTTTCTGTCCACTAATGTAATTAAGACTAAAAACTTAACTCTATAAATGTAAAATGCAATTAAAAAATCTGTTTTTAATCAAATTATATTGAGAGAGTATTCGCTTATGTAGACATTTTTACAACAATGAAAAAACGTTTCTGAGTTGAAAACAAAAACGTTGCTGAGTTTACTGAATTCTGCTTTCTGTTCCCCTTATTGTAATTAAAACTGAAATTTTAACGTTGTCAATGTCAAATGCAGTTAAAAAGAAGCTGCTTTTGATTGAATTAGAGTGAGAGAGTATTTTAGAAGTTGTTTACATAAAAAACTACAAATAACGCTTAGTTAAATTTCCAAATTAAATTTACCCTCATTCTGTTGGCATGTATGTATTGTACAATGGCCTTCGAAATACATTTTCAAATTAGGCTTGTTATGTTCCCATTTCTTTTTTGTCTTTATAATGATGAACCAATTTTTTTTCAGAAAATGGGGCTCAAGTGTTTAGAGATCTCGTAGATGCGCTTAAAACATGACTTTTACGTGCAATTATCGTGCTTTGTCAACTCAGGAACGATAATGTCAACTCAGCAACTATATAATTTCACAATAAAATCACTATTCTGTCTTAGCAATTTTTATTTCAAAACATTTCACTAAACTATCATACAAAGCAATTTATGATCTTTAAAATTTGAAAATGATCAAATTTATATATATTATTCGTTGCTGAGTTGACATTTTATTTTTACGGTCCTTCACAAAAACACATTTTTTTAAAAATCTGTTCGAGATTAAGCTCTGATATTTTAAATGTGTATCACATAGACCCTACCCTCAATATCCGACCCTAGTATATATAATTTGAAGCGACCTATTTTTTTCAAAAATACAGATTGAAGGACCCCTTAAATTGTATATTCACCCAAAAACAAAACAAATTATTTGGTGAAGATCACAATATTTTATTTTAACATTTAAGTTGTACGCTTTCCGTCCCCTTATATTCCACATTGATCGTCTTGTAAAGTGTAGCAAAACAGATTGTCAGGTTATTATGTTAGGTCTGGTGATTATAATGATCACCATAGATATCTGTATATTTATCTGAGATTGAACGCGAGTCACTTTATTCGTCTCCTGTTGTAGTGATCGTGCCCGTGCTTCGTCTCTTTTCATTTCAACCACCGACTCAATTATCTCCTGATTTAACATACCACTCCTCGTAGTCAGAGTTGTGAGAGTGTTCAATGAAGTGGTATTCGGTGCTGCAATGCAAATGTAAAATATAAGAGTGATTATCCATTGAAGAGCAATCACAGTTATTGGGAATGAAATGTGCGTTTGCACATTAGGCCTACGATTTTCAATTTTTTTATCTCAAATTAAAAGACAGTGCAAATTTTCACCCATTGACGTTGTGTTTCGCTACCGCGACCCACAACTTCAATGGGTGAAAACTACTCTTTATTTGTTTAATTTGAAACCAGAAAGTGGCAAATCTTGATGTGCAAACGCACATTTCATTCCCAGTAACTGCGGTTTAACCTGCTAGTGAAACAGATTAAAAACAACCCTTTGGTCCATCTTAGCGCTTTTAACACTGATGGTCAGCGTCACCCCGGGTGGAATGCATGAAATATAAAACATTATTGGAAACGATGGCGATGAATGGAAATGCATTGTCTAGTTGTCCAATGCGCATGATAAACGTTAACCCTTATAGCGCGGGGAGCGACTTTAAACGTCAGATTCTGACGTCTCAAGTCGATCCACGCCGTCAGATTCTGACGTCGATCCCCGCACAGAAAAAAGTAAAATATTCATAATGGTCGTAGACCCATAACATAGGTATTCAAATGAAGTGGAAAGAGCTAGCAGAGACATTTTTTATAATTTTAAATCAAAAGAACACACAAATTATATATATATATATATATATATATATTGCCTCAGACTGCTAGATGGTGTCGGCCCGTGAAACATTTACATCAACGTATGTAGGCCTACATATTGTAATCAAAATAAGGTGAAGTACACTTTTTAATTGAATGTGATATTTATGATGACCTAAAAGTCTAACTTTTTTTAAATACGCAGAATTTAGTACTGATTTTACTGATTTTTACAATGATCTGCACACCCTATGTATATGCGCTCGCCAAGCTTGTTTTTACTACGTATAATAGAATAAAGTCTTTTACCTAGTAATTTATAATGTGTTTTATCAGCCTAACACCGTCTCAATGTCATATATGTTTTATCTAAAATAAATTGTATACTATGTTTTATGGCATGTGACACAAAAATAGATAATTTTACATATATATAGGGCACTCGACTGATACTGGCAACGCTTAGTGTTTTGGTAAAGTTGTTTTGAATTTGACAAATATAATATCGTGTCATATATGGCCAAAGTGTAAATTTTAAACATCTCATACCAATGTTATAATGATTGATGCACCACTCCGTGGCATAGATAGGGCGTCAGAGTAGCCCATACATAGGTCTAAGGTAAATATAGGGGACTCGACTACTGGGGAACGTTTATTGATTTGGTTGAAGTTGTTTTGAATTCGACATGTATTATAGAGCCATATATTGCGTAAAAGTAAACTTTAAACATCTATTCATATTATTGATAACACAATTTTATAAGGATTGATACATGTACATCACGCCATGGCATGGGTAGGGCGTCAGATTAGCGCATACACAGTAGAAAAGATTTGTTCACAAAAAAATTTGACATTGGGAAAGTTATTATAAGGCATATATAGGAGACTAGATCGACTACCGGGGAACGTTTAGTGTTTTGGTAAAAGTTGTTTATTATCTAGCCATACATTGCTTAAAAGTAAACTTCAAACATCTGGTAATATAATTCATCACACAATTTTATAAAGTATTCTACAATTTGTATATATTTATGTCTATCATTATCACTAATTGATTGACCCGTACAACGCTCAATTATTTTTAGCATAGCGATAATCCAGCGATGATCAGCGACCGCCAACGCTCTGATATTTTTGTCATGCGTTAGGCATGCATTGACGCTGATCACCAAGGTGTGACAGGCAGGTGAATCCAAATAGGCCATGGGCAAGAACCATGCACCCCCCCCCCCCCCCCCACATTTCACCCTCACCAACTTTGTCTAAAATGTCTAAAACATGAAATAAGATGTTAACAGCAAAAACTAGGGATGAACTTTATATTTTGACACCTTATAGGGGGGTACCCCCAAACCTGTCTAAAAATTAGGGGGTAGGGTTACGCAAACGTCTGTCGTTGATGTTTTTGTTAGCCAATCTGCACTTGCGATATACCATATAACAGATAATTAAATTCTCGTTCTTATGATATATCACACATTGCAGTAGAGTTAGTAGTTGTCTCTCCACATACGCTCAAGCATGATATTTTATTATAAAATAATCAAAATGAATAACAAAACAAACGATTCAACATGGTGAAAGAAAACGACTTAAGAACATGTAATTATTAGACGTATCCATATCTAGCCTATATTTTCTGAACCCAGTATGTGTATGCTTAAAAATGAGTGCTATTTATAATTATAAATGTCCTAGATTTTTTTATTGAGAGCATATTAAAGCCTTCCTTGAAAATATTTGTATTTAGCATGGGCTGATATCTGAAACATGATTTTTTCTCGAAATTTTTGTGTATAATGTTTTATCCACTTGTTTTTACATAATTTGTGTGTGCTGAATTCGAATCTGTCGGATAATATTCTATATTTGATGACCTTCACCTTCAAATTAGCAAAACACAAAAAGGCTGCCGAAATGTAAAGAAACCCCCGTATTTTCTATGTTTTTTTCGCTCAAAAAAGCACAATTTATGATTTCTGCAAGATTGTTATTATATATTTTTTTTCAAGTGTTTTGGGAAAGAAATAATCTTTATTTGACTTTTAAAGACAACATGTCCGTCATTTTTTATATATTTACTGTTACTTTAAGTATAACGCTAAAAATGTTGACGATAGTAGTATAAATACACACATTTCCATATAAAGGCTACAATATTCTCTCATTTAAAAATATATATGCCATGTACAAATCTAAATGACACTCAGTTTTAAGCAAATACACATCTGGGTTCAAAAACATAAGTTAAATATAGATATGGCCAATAATTATGTTTTATTAAGTCATTTCCATTGACCATGGTAACTAGCTTGTTTTGTTGTAAATTTGGATTATTTTGTAATAAAAAAAACATGTTTCAATGTATATGTAGAAAAAAACCTTTCGATCCATTGCAACATGCAATACAATAGCTACGACAGACTAGCGTAGCCCTACCCCTAATTTTAGACTATAAGGGGTCAAAATATCAAGTTCATCCCTACTTTTTTGCAGTTAACATCTCATTTTTATGTTTTAGACATATCAAGGTTTAAAAAAAAGTTGGTGTGGGTGAAATGTGGGGGGGGGGGGGGGTGCATGGTGTACCATAATACTCAACGAAATTCCACCTAATTTTCAGGACAGTTTAGGGTAGATGAAACAATGATCCGATAAAAATGTTGCTAACAAATTTTAAACAGCGAACGAGCAAATTGAAAATAGGCTACTCCCAGGATCTCGTGAAACAGACTGTATATACCTTGAGTTGCTGTAATCTGCTGACGTCCCAATGCGCCACCTGGTGACACATTATTATTAAATGCTTCAAATGCGCTCTTTAGCTTATTCGCCAAGTGGTGATCTGTCCGCTGGTCGAGAACGTTGTCTTCCATATAAGGACAAGGTGGCATAGCTTCTAATGAACCCATCTCATACCTCCACTCGGAGGTGTCCGAGTGCGGCTTCACTTCCACCAGGAGACACTTGTCTTCTTTAAACATTTGCTTCACATATTGCCCCGTTACAAGGTCAGTAAATGCCGCCTTCCTGTCTGTGATTTTGTCTGAAAAATAAAAGTAACCCTCTAACCCTCATAGCGCTTAATTGTTTTTCTGAAAACCTTGGGAGACCAAAGGATTATTTTCAATTTCAAATCATCATAACGTCGCCTCGGAGCTAAAGGATCCTATCTGACACTCGTCAGAGTGGCGGATAGGATCATTTAGCTCCGAGGCGACGATAAATGTCTTGGTTAGCTTTTTCTGATTCATTTCAATATCTATGTTATGGGTCTACGGCCATAATAAATGCAAATATCTATGACAAGAGAAATCTTTTTATGTTGCGAAGTGACACATGATTTTTATTATTTGTATATTCTGATAGTCGCAAGGTGGTTCTAGGGTATACAGAGTTTCCACCGCGAATAATTTAGTTCTCTATTCGGCAGATGGCGTTGTGGCGACGAGCAATACACACAAACTGGGTTATATCTTTCGGTATTAGAGGTGTGCTCAGCTCGGACGCTCTGGAAATTTTGTCTAACTTTTTGGAAACCCACCACCTTCCCCTGCTCACCACCAGTAATAAAAAAGTATTATTGTATAAATATATATTTATCTAGATAGTATTTATCTTCATACGAAGCTTATAATTTAATGGGGCGTGTTTTCTCACCCCTCCTTTTCATGTTTTCATGCTATGTCACAGTTAATAATGCATATTGTAACATTATTTGTGATTACTCTCTAATTTAACTTTTGTCATTTTTATGATGATTTATCATGTATAGTAGTTTCATTTGTGTCAACATTATGGCAGAACTTTATATAACTCAATTGTCATTAATAAATGACCTTTTCAATGCTATTTCACTTATGTTTTTTCATGAAAAGAGAGCTGCGGGCTTATCCGTGCTCGGTTGTTGTCTTATAGGTGTTTTGTGATAGAGTCGGTATGCTTTAATGATGCCAAAAAAATTATATTTTTTATAAGTCGTGTTCAGTTCAGCTATCATAAATATCTTTTCCCTTACAGTGCTGGGATCGACTTCAGACGTCAGAATCTGACGTCTATAGACGTACGTCTATAGACGTGACGTCAGAATCTGACGTCTATAGACGTACGTCTATAGACGTACGTCTATAGACGTCAGATTCTGACGTCCATAGACGTCAGATTCTGACGACTAAAGTCGATCCCCGCTCTAAGGGTTAACCGCAAAGTTCTTTATTTTGAATTTTCACCCAACTGACCCGATTCAAATGGCTGAAAATAATTGTTCATCCACCTGACATGGCATTATCATTAGACCTCACCAACCACGACCAGAAACTGAAATTAATGTAGTATATTCTCGCGTAAAATTTTTGGATTAAATGTTATACCTGAAGCAATAGCATGTATAGTGGGACCTATCATAATGTTGGGCTAGAAAAACACCATATCACACCATATCAGCACCACTCACAATAAATATATCTGTCCTGTGCATAGGCTTGTAAATCTATAAAGAGGATTGGTAAAAAGTGCACGATAATAGGTGAATTTACAAAAAATCAGTCAGCTAGAATGTCCAATAATAAACGTGATACGTTATTTTATTATGAAAGATGTTTAACACACCTTTTTAAATCATATTGTATAAATTACAGGTGATTGGGGTGTTTTATCTAGCTCTCAATATTATGACATTATATCTTCAAGTGAAATATTGAATTCAAAATGTGTACGTGAATGTATAGGTTTAATGTAGTGTTCAACACCGAATGGCTCTGCGAAATGTTTAATAACTTACAGCATATAATGATTGACATCATGAAACTAATCAAATAGTATTTTTACACCTGTACATGGTACATGAAATTCCACTTATCACCATTCGTGTTGTTCTAACCTAATTTTATATACATTTAAATTGGATGTTTAATTATTATTATTATAGTTAGATGTTTTTCTTCACATAATTCAAGTCATTGCTGATTTATTTCTCATAAACAATATATATGTATATACCAAATGTACATTGTACATTGTGATTATCATTTTGTTATTTGTGATACCTTGGTACTAATTTACCCATATATTATTGCTATAATTATAATGTAAAATGTATCTTCAATTTGGAGGCAATAAGGACATATATTCCTTTGACAAAATGGAGGTGAACGATTTTTAAATCTTGTCGATTTATGTAACTTTTTATGCTTAACATTTTTGAAAGCTGATATGAAAAAGTCTATCCCCGCACTGTAACGTGTTATATAGGTTTGTATTCCAACCCTTACAGCGCGGTGATCGACGTGAGACGTCAGAATTTGGCGTCTAAAGTCGATCCCCGCACTGTAAGAGTAAAATATTTATGATGGCCATAGACCCATAACATAGGTATTCAAGCCAAGCAGAAAGAGATAATCAAGCCATTTGTGATGATTTCAAATAAAGTTATTCAGCGCTTTAGCCCTTACAGGGCGGGGATCGACTTTAGTCGACATAATCTGACGTGTATTCAAATGAATCAGAAAGAGCTAACGAAGACATTTATGATGATTTCAAATTTAAAAAAAAAACATTTGGTTGCGATTTATTTTTACAAATTCATTCAGCTTGAAGAGTTCGGGTTCACTGAATCATATCATGCAAATAGAAGTATCTCACGGTATAGTTTACTTACCGAATCCCGTCATGTACTTAGGATTTTGGTCTTTATAGTCGTAAATGATGGAGAAATAAGCCCCGCTGTTGATGGCTTTATCAACAAAACTGCAGCCACCGCGCTTTATGAACGGGATGATGCCTGGATCCCGGATAGTATGGTTCTGTGGTTCGCATCCAGCGCCTTGACCTTCTTCATGTACGTCCACGTACCACCCGACTTCATTTGAAGGCACCTGTCCCAAGGCAAACACCGCCTCTCCTTGACAAGTTATTTGTTTAACGTCTGAGTAAACTCGAATTTCCGAGTGCAAGTGTTCCTGTTTTTTCACTTTTTTTTCAGTTGCCTCAAAACTTACTGGCTCTTTTTTCGCAGATGGCTGATGTGTACTTGGCTTATAGCTTTCTGTTCCTTGACTGTCAGATTCGTTTCCCTTTCTACTATGACCTGTCATATCATCTGCCATGCCAGTACCATACAGTAACAGCCAGAGAGAGCGGATCAGAATCCAAGAACATCTGAAAATCATCTTCGTGGTCCTGGACAATGCAGAAAAAAACATTTTTGTATTACATACCAGCTCAAGGCGTTGAGCCAATGTTATTTTAATGCCTTTCCAGATTCGGAGACGGTGGACTTGTAAACCGCTAAATTTAATAATTATTTTCTGCATGTTGAGTTGCATCTCGCTATCGCGACCCACATCTTCAAGTGGGTAAAAATGATGACATAGGTATAATTTAAATCAAAATATAGGACCGTGTAGCAAATCTGGTGTTCACTACGCCGTCACATTTTCTTGTATTCACTATTACAACGCCAAAATATTATTGTATAAACCATAGAGACCAAAGGGCTTTTCAGTTTGAAATCATTATTCATGTCTTATTTAGCTCTCTCCGCTTCATTCGAATACCTATGTTATGAATTATTTTATTTCTTTAATTCTGTGCGGGGAGAAATAATAAAAAAATCTGTAAGGCGTACTTAAAGAGAAATAATAATAATAATAAATAAAAATGTATGACTTACCCCCCCCCCCCAAAAAAAAAAATAGACTAATAAAAAGTGACCTGTATTTCTTACCCGAAAAGAAAGTGTAATAAAAAGTGAAAATGTATGTCTTACTCAAAGAAAAGAGATTCCACCTAATGTTGTGAGCTATTGAAGTTTAGCGTACTTACCGTTTTAAAAAAACTGATCTGCCTGACCTTTAACTGACATTAATTCTGATACATCGCTACCATGATCAGATCATGAAGATTAAAGTCCCTTTGCCTGACCAATTGACATTTGACGTACTACTAGCACATATACATTGTAATTGTCACACACATGAAATTGTGTCTCGCTGACCCGATTCACAACTTCACGAGAGTAAAAGTAATTCGATCAGAAGCTTATTATCCTTCAATCACGTCGATCTGAAACACATGTGAATTTTCAAAAGGTCGTATTTGAAGCAGTAACTACTCCCTTAACAAGTGAGCAAGTACTGCGTGTTGGCTTTGACATTTGAATGTTGTATCGATGTCTCGCACTGACTAATCACACTGGGTAATCAATCCTAATAATTACAACAGCCTTTCTATCCACACGTGTCATTTTTAATTGGAGCTGAAATATATGAATAACAAAATTAACATTATAAAATATGGTAGATGATCAGTTAGTCATATATTTCAATATTAGATATGTCTATTTTTAATAAATACATTTGAATAATGTCATTTGAAGCTGGGATTTGCGTCACAAATTCCAGGTTCGAATGAATGAAAAATAGAAGCAAACAATTCGGCAGCAGAATGATTCATGCTCAGCCAGCGTCTCCAATGTTTTTTGATTGGAAGAGGTAGATTTATTCCCGAGATATTTTATTTCAAAAAAATATATGAAAGTGTTCTGTTATCACTCGCGCCGTGTGTAAATAGGTTCACTTTAATCGCCGGTGCCGCATATATTCGGGTTTTCATTCTGTATTAGCACATTAAGTGCCACATTTTAAATATGTTAAAGATAAAATGAGACATCAACCAGCAAGATTTGAAAAAAATCACCTTCTTTTTGTCAAATCTGCATAATTTTCACTCACCTGAAGTTGTGGATCGCGTCAGCGAGACACAACTTCAAGTAGGTGAAAATTCAAAATTAAAGGGTTTGAATAAAATTTAAAATTAAATGGTTAATAAGTAATAATTATTATGAGGAAATATTTTTATCTTGCGATTCCCAGTTATCGCAGACTGTGAAAACTGACCTTCAATTGCATAATATTAGTTTCAAATATAGCAAATATCCCATTGTACACCAACTTGAGGTCGAGCCACACCGTGAAGTGGGTGAGCATTTCATAGTCTAATTCTCTGCTTTTAAGGTCAACTCTGCAGCTCATTTTCACATATGCTTTGCCTTTTACTAATTATCGTTTAATTAACTTCTTCGGGCGGTTTTGATTGGCGTCATCCCCCCTTCCTTAAACAGAGTCGTGTTTCCGGCCTGTTCTATGAGTACCACACCTGCTTATCTTGAGTTAGCTCTTCCCGCTTCATTTGAATACGTGTGTTATAGATCTACGGACATTATAAATATTTTAATTCTTACAGTGCGGGGATCGACTTTAGACGTCCGAATCTGACGTCTACAGACGTCATATTCGGACGGACGTCTAAAGTCGATCCCCGCGCTGCAAAGGTGATGTGGCGTATGTGTTTTATAGTACAGCTAGTTATAGCCTGACAAAATGGGGGTAGGGTTCACATTGTGAAAAAAAGTATGAACATTTGGCGGCTGGCCCCGATTGCTCATTCGTATCGACTGGGGTTTGTAACCTGGTGGTCGGGACGGATATTTGACATCGTGGTTGTGCATATACAGTGCTCCAAACTGTTAAAAGGCATGGAGTGTACAGTGCTGCTATGGTACTGTGTACTATAGAGAACCCTTGAAGTCATTTGAAATAAGAGTAGGGCATAGTCCCGGCTTCGGGCTTCCTTCTGTCGCGATATTGCCATGATTGTGCAGAAAGCGACGTAAAGCAATATTCATATATATATATATGAGCATTTGGCACACATATAGTTGTTGATGTGCTGAATCACATGGCCGGAAGACCGCAATCATTTTTCATTCTATATTGCTCTAATTTGCATAAATTCGAAATGGCCGCTCTCTGAGATCAGCAACTGATAAGAAGTTAGATTGTTATCTAGCTGAGCCTGGAACAAATTGATAGCCAATGCAAATTTGGTGTTTATAACTCAGAAAGGTGAATAGAAGAAATTCTGAGCAGTACAATAATTTTAGATTGAACTTATTACCATAATTGGTATATTTAATGAGAGAAACTGAAAATGGTAAAACTCGTCTAACTAATTCACTTGGAAAATAATTGTTTGCTCTCTTATCTATGTCCCCCCCCCCCCTCCATGAACATGATGAAATTGTTGATTATGATTACCAATTAGTATATATTAACATAACTAATGAGCAATCGCTATAAAATGCGATACATACTTAAATAGTGTCCAATTAATTTACTTGAGAAATAGTTTTTGCTCTCTCACAGACGTTTTCAACCACATTACTTATTAGTTCAACCACATTAGTTCAACCACATTTAGTTTGTGCTTATTTTATATTGTTACGAAGGAGAGAACCACGCGTTTTTTGTATTTCGTGAAAATAATCGTATCATTTCTGGTGTTTTTTGTCACATTTTAAATGATTTTACACAAATCAGCTAGACTATTTTTATTAGAACATCCAATGGCCAGTTTTTGGTTAATTAACAAGAACAGCAAGTTTATGTCCTAGATTGAACAATCATAAGTGATTTGATACAAATTGTTTTTAGCTGTAGCGAAACTCAATTTGAAGGAAGTGAAAAATGAAATATTTTAAGTTGGCAATTAACACTTCCCTAATAATCTAATACTGAACATCACTTTATGGCATCGCTTTGTAGCCAACTTCATCACTCCTCACTTCCCGAATTCATCATTGCCAACCCTAGCTGGCGTCTTCACATTGCGAGAGGTCATCATTGTCCAACCTAGTAATAGCTATCTGGCATCTTCATATAGGGAGATCCTCATTGTCCAGCCTAATAGCTGGCGCATTCATATTGAGAGAGGGAGAGATGTTCTTCATTAGTAGGGCTGTGGGAGCCATCTATCAACAGCAGCAGTGAAGGGCAGCTATTTATGCAATCACTCACGGACGTGACGTCATCATCATAATTTTCACCTTAACTTGCTAAATACTAACAACTAATAATATCCACTAATCTAGAAACGTTGTATATTATATGAAACACCACAAAACGTAATCACAACTTAAAAATAAGCCTTCGTTATCAAAATAACTGCACATTGCACAACTCCTAGATCTAGCCAGAATGGGCATTTCTTACTAAACCTACCTAGCTATAACATCAAAGTATGAAATATTCTCAAATAGTTAAATTACATCACTTATATCATAAAACGGCAGAATAAACATAAATTATTCTACCACCAATTTCATCGGAATACCTCAACTAAAAGTAAAATGTAAACAATGTCAAAATCTGTGGAAATCGTAATGCAACATCAAAAATAACAAAAATAACGAAATAACTGTTTATTTCTCTAGGTCGACACTAAGACAATAAGAGAGTAAGACATGCTGAATTATCCACCTAAAATAATCTAATAGGACGCTGTACCTTTCATAATCAAAATTACTCAGTTTACAACACTTCTGAAGTAATAAAACGTGTTTAATCCTAACTCCTTCTATTATCGCTCACACTGCACAATTTCGGTCCACATAGCCTTGAATAAAAATACAAGCTTTCACTCACTACACCATGAATAAACATCTTTAAACTATATAAATTATGGAAATTAAACATATAAAAACAATAGCACATCAGACAATATGTTTTAGCCTGAATAAAAATAAGATTAGTAGTCAAATTTCGCGTTTGAAAAAGGGTTGTCTAAACTCGCACTGACACTAATATTGGCACTGTCATTACAAGCTGACAGAGGGTGAACACGTCTTACTCAACATTATTACACGCACAAGACATAGTATGAAACACTTGTCAATAGATAATAGAAATATAATAAAAATACAGTTGTAAAATGCAGGAATTATGACTAAACTGCAGTCGCGAATTTAGTACTTTTCACATGATCAGATACAGTGGTGTTCCCCTTCGGGCGTCACAATACCAGACTGCAAATACAAAACTGTTCACCTTAGCTTTGAGGCGACGCAATATCATCGACACATATGGAAAATATCCATGTCTCCAAGATAATATTAACTACCTGATTCAGAATTATTTCATTGGTTCAATTGTGACACCTTATTGCGACTACCTCGGAGCTCTTGCAGAACGGTTACACCGTTTAGAATGTCAAGTTGAGGCACTACTCTGGGAAGTTTAGAGTGTCAAGTTGATGTACTAGTATGGTGAGTTTCGAATGTCAAGTTGAGGCCCTACCCTGGTGAGTTTAGAATGTCAAGTTGAGGCCTTACTCTGGTGAGTTTCAAGTGTCAAGTTGAGGCCTTACCCTGGTGAGTTTAGAGTGTCAAGTTGAGGCCGTACCCTGGTGAGTTTAGAGTCTAAAGTTGAGGCCTTACCCTGAGGAGTTTAAAGTGTCAAGTTGAGGGCTTACCCTGGTGAGTTTAAAGTGTAAAGTTGAGGCCTTACCCTGGTGAGTTTAGAGTGTCAAGTTGAGGCCTTACCCTGGTGAGTTTAGAGTGTCAATGTTGAGTCCTTACCCTGGTGAGTTTAGTGTGTCAAGTTGCGGCGCTACCCTGGTGAGTTTAGAATGTCAAGTTGAGTCCTTACCCTGGTGAGTTTAGAATGTCAAGTTGAGGCGCTACCCTGGTGAGTTTAAAGTGTCAAGTTGAGGCATCACCCTGGTGAGATTAAAGTGTCAAGTTGAGGCCTTACCCTGGTGAGTTTAGAATGTCAAGTTGAGGCCTTACCCTGGTGAGTTTAGAATGTCAAGTTGAGGCCTTACCCTGGTGAGTTTAGAATGTCAAGTTGAGGCCTTACCCTTGTGAGTTTAAAGTGTCAAGTTGAGTCTTTATCCTGGTGAGTTTAGAATGTCAAGTTGAGGCGCTACCCTGGTAAGTTTAAAGTGTCAAGTTGAGGCCTCACCCTGGTGAGATTAAAGTGTCAAGTTGAGGCCTTACCCTGGTGAGTTTAGAATGTCAAGTTGAGGCCTTACCCTGGTGAGTTTAGAATGTCAAGTTGAGGCGCCACCCTGGTGAGTTTAAAGTGTCAAGTTGATGCCTTACCCTGGTGAGTTTCAAGTGTCAAGTTGAGGCCTTACCCTGGTGAGTTTAGAGTGTCAAGTTGAGGCGCTACCCTGGTGAGTTTAGAATGTCAAGTTGAGGCGCTACCCTGGTGAGTTTAGAATGTCAAGTTGAGGCGCTACCCTGGTGAGTTTGGAATGTCAAGTTGAGGCCTTACCCTGGTGAGTTTAAAGTGTCAAGTTGAGGCCTTACCCTGGTGAGTTTACAATGTCAAGTTGAGTCACTACCCTTGTGAATTTTAAAATGTCAAGCCCCCATATATTACCTGGGAAAACTATAAAAAGCATTGATTGACAGCTCAATGTTTATATTTGCAATCAGTCCCACCTGTTGTTCAAAATTCTGGATTCGCCCCTGTATCTATCATCTCATCCTGTAACCTTAGTTAGTTTAATATTGGTCCACAGTCTGCGATGCAGGCACAACATAATTTAAATCAACATATTTCATGTTGGCTGCAAAACTAACCAGTCAATCATATGGTTGATTTATAATTCAACTGTATATAGAACGCCTGTAGATCAATTAGAAATCATGGGGTCAATTTTCAAGCTGTAGCAGAATGTCCGTAACTCATTAAGTAGGCTGAGCATTGGTTTGTTTTCTCAGCTGAAGTAGAATACTAGTAACGTAAATTATTAAGAACAAAAGCACACTCGACAATAGACCGCCGCCATAGGGTTATTGCACCCACAAGGTCAAATTATTGACGAAAAATGCAAAAAATCACAATAAATAGGCCATATTGAATTTTTTTGCAGCCATTTTTGGGCTTGTCCGAGAACTGGTCATTAGTAACAGGCATGACAAAATTGAAAAAGAGAACTGCTTATTAGTAACATGCAGAACAAATTTGAGCAGGATAAATGAAAAAAAAATCATGTTATCGCGCCATCAAGGTCAAATTATTTATGTAAAATGTGAAAGATCGCAATAAATCAGCCATTTTGATTTTTTTCAAGCTATTATTGAGCTTGTCCGAGAACTGGTCATTTGTAACATACATAACAAATTTCGGAAAGATACGTGAAAAACTTTCCAAGTTATCGCGCCCACAATGTCAAATTATTGACATATATTGCGAAAAATCGTAATAAATCAGCCATTTTGATTTTTTTCAGCCATTATAGAACTTGTTCGAGAACTGGTCGCTAGTAATATACATAACACATTTGGGAAGGAAACATGAAAACCTTTTCAAGTTGTCGCGCCCACAATGTCAAATTGTTGACATAAAATGTGAAAAATCGCAATAAATCGGCCATTTCGATTTTTTTTCAGCAATTATTGAACTTGTCCGAGAACTGCTTATTAGTAACATGCAAAACAAATTTAGGAAGGTTACATGAAAATCTTTTCAAGTAATCGCGCCCACAAGGTCAAATTGTTGACGTGAAATGCTAAAAAATGCAATAAATCGGCCATTTTGAACTTCTTTTCAGCCATTATTAAACCTGTCCGACAACTGCTTATTAGTAACATACATAACAAATTTGAAGAGGATACATGAAAAACTTTTCACATTATTGCCCCACAAGGTCAATTTATAGACGTAAAATGCGAAAAATCGCAATAAATCAAACATTTTGAATTTTTTTGCAGCCATTATTGAGTTCGTCCGAGAACTGGTCATTAGTAACATGCATGACAAATTTGGGAAAGCTACATGAGAAACTTTTCAAGTTATCGCGCCTACAAGTAAATGTTAACGCAGACGACTACGACGCCGAACTTTAATAGCAATAGCCCACCTTTTTCAATTAAAATTAAAAGGCCGGCTCATAACCATTGGCTTCGTCTATCAGTAGTAGTAGAATGCACGTAAAATCATTTCGTCATTATTGAGCTGATCTATGAGGTTCAGTGTTAAAAGTCATGGTGACTCATGACGACTTTAGGAATATTTGGCAGAAACGCAAGTCATAAGTTTTGAACACTTGGGGCTTGATACACGATTTATTTACAAGAGGGACATGCAGCTGAGTTGACAATATATACAAAAGAAAAACATCCTCTCAGCCCTAGGGCTCGACTTATACAGTGAAAAACACACCTCTCGCCTCCACAATATAGGCAGAGTCACTTCAATGATTCGCGCCTGAGCAAATCAATGGTTAGGCTCTGATCACAAGGTAGAGCACGGGCCAACCCTCTGCTCAGCCCAAATTCCTTTGTTGACCAGGCATAAGACAGTAACTAATAATGACTCAGTGACCAGTTACTACCCTGGGCCAAGTCAGAGGCACTATAGATTCAGAGAGGTCAAAGGAAGGTATCTCGCCTAAACTCAATACCTACACACCGTCCTTCGTCTCTCAATGATATGCATAGCATTTTTTATTTGAAACAGACGTTGACACGATGCCTGTCCATCATTTAAGATGCTGGGCCGGCATTGTGCCAACTACAACATGCAAGACACAGTGTTAGCCCAATTATTATACCATCTGAATATAGCACACAAGCCATGTTGCTTACATCCTACATTGGTAGGCTACGATGGCGGTCCACCATCTCCAGATGCAGGGCCACGTCTAACCAACTACTTGCGCATAAGACAGCATTGGCCAAATCGTTATGCTATCCGCATCTGACCCACTTTGACACCGATCACTGTTTTGCAATAGAAATAAGGCGTTGGGTCAACATTTACTGAATTGTCTTTCGTTCTAAATAACCCCCTTCCGACTGAAAGCTCGGAAAGACCTCGGAAGGGACCCTTCAACTGTCCATCCGAGCTCCACAGAGCCGTCAAACGGGTGCCGTCTTAATAACGGCAAATCCTGTAAACACAATGCATGATGATAGTCGTGCACTGGTTTTGACATCCGCAGATCGTTTCGTCATTATTGCGTTGATCTATTTAGGTTATATATCAGCTACAGTAGAATGTCTGTAAATCATTTTGTTATTATTGGGTTGATCTATCAACTGTACAGTAGAATGTCCGTAAATCATTTCGTCATTATTGGGTTGATCATTCAGCTGTAGTAGAATGCCTGTAAATCATTTCGTCATTTTTGGGTTTATCTATCTGCTGCAGTAGAATGACTGCTGAAGAACAGCTGAAGAACAAATAAACTTGACAACCATTGGGATGATCTATAAGCTGTATTGATCAAGCGAGGATATCGACAGTGTAAACATGTATGTAGTGTAAATTAACGTGATTGAACTACTATGTTTAAGAAGATACTTTACGAATATTTACGAATATATACATAATTTTTTCGTTTATTTGAACTGTCAGATGTAATAGTCAAGTCACCATATCAGCTGAGTCACCACACGTATGCGATATTGTGTTTATTATTGTCTATCTAGCTATCAACCTAACCCTTGTACGATCCTTTCAAACGATCCTTAGGGATTTGATATCAGCTAATATATACGTAGGTCTACACGTTATGATCTCAACTTCGTTTCAGGATTTTTAGGCCTATTATTATTTAAACGGCAACATGTTTATGTGTGCTGAACTGCAAGCTTAACACACTGTGCATTAATGGAAATGGCAGGTTTGAGCTTATATTGGATTATTTCATATATATATTTAAGAAATCAGGTAGGACTATTTTTCCTTCGCGGTGAGTTGGAAATTGCAGTAGCGATTCCCATTTCATGGCGAATGAATATTTGAGCAAAGAGCAGTTTGGTTAATATGGTACTATGCCTTAATTCAGTTACCTAGATTTAACAGTTACTAATGAATCTGTGGAGTTGGACGGACAACTGTCTGAGTCATCCATAATAGACGACCTGGGTATTCCTACAACACAGAATACACGAAATCCCTCGTAATTCTGTAACTCGCTGGAGTTATGATTAACGTCAAGCTGTCCCAATGATTCCCCATCCACCCTGTCAATGTTTGTGCTGATTTTAGTATCTCTATCATTGTACGTCATTATTAGTTCATTGTGCGGTATCTCTCGTTCCCCTACATGTGATATTTGCTGTTTGGTTTCTGATGCATCTTGATCCATATTGCTGTTTCTTTTGCTTTGTTTGTCAAGTTTTTTCTTCTTTTGTTTCTTCCCATCTATCACCTCCTCTGGTTTCGTTTCCATGTCATCAGTCTGGCGGGGGCAGTTTTTATGTTTGTTTATTTGCTCATTTTGTGTGCTATCTTGGTGTTTTTTCTGTGTTGTATCTCCCGTAGTCAATGCATGGACTCCTGTGCCAACGTGTGACTGACTAATAATCACTTTGTGCCCGTCTTGTGGATCCGTATCGATCTGCTGACTGACGTCATATCCCGCTATGCTGTCAATCTCTAGAGCAAGTTCCGCTTCCTTCACATCCATCCTTAATGTTTGTGACAGCGCCTGAGAAAACAAACATAATAGAAAAAGTGATATAAAACTGAGAAAATAGCACAGCTACAAATGAATCTGGTGGTAACATTGAGCATACACTGGACGCCAGCACTATCATTCATCTCTGTACAGGAACAGCTGACACTGCTGAAGGACTGTACGTTTAGGATAAAGCCCGAGGAGTTCGACATTCTTAGCTGCGAAAAGGGTCGAGGCTGAAGCTGATAAACTAAATTGTGGACCAACTCACAGTTTCTCAAAAAAGTATCTGACCCAAAAATTATAACCAACCATTGATTACAAAATTCTAATAAATTCCCAATATTCACTACTAAGAAACTTAACCCTTTTGGCACGGGTAATCTTTATACACCAGAATCTGACGTCTTTAGACGCACTGAAAGAATTGAAATATTTATAATGGCCGTAGACTCATAACATTGGTATTCAAATGAAGCGGAAATTAGTAAGACATTCATAATGACTTCAAATTGAAAATAGCTGGTCCCTTGGTCCCCATGGTTTATACAAAAATAATTCAGCGCTTTAATGGTTAACTCGCCTGGAATCCTCTGGATCCTTTCTTCACTAGGAACTGGACCAGTCTGGTCATCCTCTGGCGGGAATCTTTCTGGTTAGTAACGTCATCAGCTTCACGTAGAGTCAACACTCCCCTCCTCAGCATGGGGGTCAGTAACTGACTAACTTCTACGCCTGACACCAGGCGGGGTAACACAGCTTTCAGGGCTTTCTTCTCTGCTGCGCTCATCTTGTCCCCCTTCACCAAATCCTCTGAACAAACAAGACAAACAAGAAGTCAACATAATAGGTGCCAGTGACAAAGAATTCAGTGTAACTAAAACATTGCCACAATCTTCACACAGTGTGGAGATTTTGGCATAGGGGCATTTATGACTTTCATTACATTTCTTTGTGATCCAATTTTCCCGTCTGTTTTTCCCCGGGGCTGTAGATCTTACCTGATGCCACCGGAAACACGTCTTTAGGATCCAATGTTTCTCCTGGTTTGCAATTCCTACAGGCAACGGGGAAGTCTGTGTTTGAGGCAAACACCAGGTTATCAGCAGGGAACAGATCCAGCATGGTCTGAGGGTCGTCTTCTGTCAGCTTGACACAATGGGCACATACTACATACCTACAACACCCAACAACAACATCCGCATACAACTATACAAATAGTATAGCTAATGGTTCAACATCAGGACAAAATTTAGGGCCTTCAAACACAGTTACCAATTGTCATTTACCAATGTATTTACCAGTAGCCAAGAACACCCTCGAATTGTCTGAGGAGAATATACTTACCATCAGCCTATAACAACACGGAATTGTCTGAGGAGTACATACTATCAACCAGGAGATATTGGCGCCCGTTTTATATTTGCGGCTTTGGTAGTTTGACAAAAATTATCAATGTTTTTCTTCAACAAGAATAATGCTGCTATGAGTCTGGCATTGACATACCACAATAAATCTGCCAATATTAACCACGGCCAATTATATTTCCAATCCCCAAACCACCAAAGTTGAAATCCTCCAATATTTCCCAGCTTACAGCTCTTACCAGAAGCTGTGAATACCCGGGAATTGTCCAAAGAGTATACATACCTGTAGCAGAGAATATCCGTGAATTGTCTGAGGAGTACATAGTTCTCACCTATTACAGAGATTACCCGGGAATTGTCTAAGGACTACACAGTTCTTACCCGTTACCTAGAATACCCGGGAATTGTCTAAGGAATATATAATTACCAGTAGCAGAGATTACCCGGGAATTGTTGGAGGAATGTATATTTACCTGTAGCAGAGAATACCTGGGAATTTTCTGAAGAGTACATAGTTCTTACCAGTTACCTAGAAAACCCGGGAATTGTCTAAGGAATATATACTTACCAGTAGCAGAGAATACCCGGGAATTGTCAGAGGAATATATATTTGCCTGTAGCAGAGAATACCTGGGAATTGTCTAAGGACTACATAATTCTTACCACTTACCTAGAATACACGGGAATTGTCCAAGTAATATATATTTACCTGTAGCCAAGAACACCCGGGAATTGTCGGAGGAATATATATTTAGTTGTAGTAAAGAATACCCGGGAAATGTCTAAGGACTACATGGTTCTTACAAGTTACTTAGAATACCTGGGAATTATCTAAGGAATATATACTTACCTGTAGCTGAGAATACGCGGGAATTGACTAAGGGATATATACTTACCAGTTACCTAGAATACCCGGGAATTGTCTAAAGAATATATACTTACCTGCAGCTGAGAATACCCGGGAATTGTCTGAGAGATATATACTTACCAGTAGCCGAGAACTGCCGGGAATTGTCTAATGATTACATAGTTCTTGCCAGTTACCTAGAATACCCGGCAATTATCTAAGGAATATATACTTACCTGTAGCTGAGAAGATATGCATATGGCACTGCTTTTCGGTCGATAAAGGCTCAGATCGGTACGCGTCGCCAGATACAGGCCGAGCTGAAGGCAAGTGCCTGTATCGGCGACAAGTACCGATCTGAGCCTTCATCGACCAAAAAGCATTGCCATATGCATTTCATCATACGACCACCCACATGCTTAACTGATAATTAAATTATTTAGACTACAATGCGTCAGTAAACGTAAATAATTGGCAACCGAAAAACGAATTGTTGACAAGTTTTGGTCTATACAGGAAGTTATCAGTACAAGTCTCGTGGTCGATAACACCTGTGTGAGTACAATAGTACCCGGGGATTGTCTGAGAGATATATACTTACCAGTAGCCGAGAACTCCCGGGAATTGTCTGAGTAGTATTTTATTGATCACGGCCACCAAGAGGAGCAATATATGCCTGGCCATGTGACGTCTACTGTGGCGCACCCTGGCGAGTATTACCACAGAAGTAGTGTCATCCTGCTGAACGATCTCAATCTGGAAATATTCAACACACAGGATGAATCATTAACCCTGCTAACGCTGAATTAGTTTGTATAAACCATGTATGAGACCAAACTGGGTCATCATAAATGTCTTAGTTAGCTATTGCCGCTTCATTTGAATACCTATCTTATGAGTATACGATCATCAGAAATATATTAATTGTTTTAGTTTGGGGACCGTCTTTATGCTATTCAATGCTATATGGATAAACATGCACACGCATATTTTCCAACACTGTATTTGCTTCATATAAGTCATGTAATGTTAGAACATCCATCCCATAAATGCTCCACGGGACGGGGGGACGTGACAAAGGGCACTGATCATTGAAAAACCAACTTGAATGTCACCTAACGGTCAGATCAGCCATTAGGAGATACACCCTATGCTTAACTGTCCACTCAATAGAAAGGTCGCTAGCGAAGCCTGGCGACCAGGGATGCCACTAGAGACCACGCATAGGACCAGCCAGGGATCCAATTTCGGCCCCGTGCCCCACCTTCCACCCCGAGCCGTGACTTCCCACGTCATCCAATCATTGTGATTGAATGTCAATGTATCCTCATTATTGTAACTGATCTAGACTCAATAAATGCAAAGCAAGACTGAGAGTGGCAAGATTTTGGTAACTTAGAATACGAAACACGGAGGGGTGTAGCGAGAGCTCATTGTCGGTTCGATGTTAGGCCAGCGTTGAAGACCAATGTCAAGCTAACATTGGCCCAACGTCTCCTGTTTTCTGTTATGTAGCTAGACTTTGTGGGGGGTGGGGATCCTGGTTAAAGCTGCCTGCTTGGACAGTCGGTGATCACAGGTTCATCCCCCGCTCTGGCATTCAAGTTTCAAGGAAACAATATATTTCTTCCCTGCTCGCTCGTGTAATTGTGGTGAGCCTCCGTGACTGTGAAGTAGAGTGCTCGGCCTCAGACCGCCAGGGCCCCGAATTTCGAATACTGTGTCAAGAGGGCAGTGCCATTTCATTATCTCACCATCCTCAGGAGGTTCTTCTGGCCCAGTTTAGCCACAAAGGTGCCCTAAATCCTCATTCATTCATTCATTCATTCATTCATTCATTCATTCATTCATTCATTCATTCATTCATCCATTAATCCTTAATTAATTAATTAATTAATTAATTATTTAATTAATTAATTAATTAATTAATTAATTAATTAATTAATTAATTAATTATTTAATTAATCAATTAATTAATTAATTAATTAATTAATCCATCCATCCATCCATCCATCCATCCATCCATCCATCCATCCATCCATCCATCCATTCATTCATTCATTCATTCATTCATTCATTCATTCATTCATTCATTCATTCATTCATGTCTACCCTGCCATGGACATCCTCTGCTAGCAATTCAGATCTGTTTTTTTACTTTTACTACAACCGTTTTGATTTGATTATTTCCCCATCGTTATACAGAGAAAGAACCTGGCTGATGAGAAGTTAGAGCGCTATGCAAGACTGGAACCCTGATCTAACGCCATAGTAACCATTCCCTTTTAGATACACTCATCATTTATGCTTACCTTGATGACGTCTTGTCCCTCATTGCAGAAGGCTACAGTTCCCCACTTCCAGTCCGCTCTGAGATCCAGGAATGGATTGATCCTGATTGAGATCTTCTCCATAAAGCTCTGAGGAATGGTGGGAGCTTCCAGAGACAACATCAACTGGTGCTCCTCAAAGTTTTCCGGTACCGACTCCGTCCATATGTACATGGCTTGCTCAGGCATCTTTTCTGGTACTAGGTATGGGAATTTAAAGTGTCGCCCGTCTGGTAGATACTTTCCCTCTAGTCGAGGTACCTCATAACAAAGGTCAAACTTACCCAGAAGTGACAGCATTGCCTGAAAACATAAGGCTAAATCACAACACAGTATGATCAAACAGTGACAACATGGCCACATAATATGAAGCGAGTGAGTTTTCAAGTAAGTGAGTGGGTGGACAAGAGTGAGAAGCGAGCTAGAGGGTGAATGATTCATTGCACAACGGAGTGAGCATATGTGTAAAGAAAAAACTCTTTCGTCATTCGAAGATGGAAATTACGTAAGTAGGTATATATCATTGAAATTTTTCAAACCAAATAAATTGTTACGAAATTTGATAAAATAATTGACAGTAGATGCTCAGTCGATTAAGTATTGTCAGGTAGTTGATTAAATATTGAATTGAAATTGAAAGATGTGTATGTGTCATGAATAGATTCTAGTCATGAATAATGCATATCAATTTCATTTATCTGCAGGTCTATTATGTAAGCCAACATATGTTTCATGATCGAGGTACAGAGCATTTGCGCATGCGGATAACATATGTATGATACACATTGAATGATAGCCTCAAAGTATATACATAGGTAGAGAGCATGATCCATCACACAGTGCCTAATTAACTGATATAGTACCATGGCAATGGCCTAAAAATTATCAACTGTTATGGAAATATGTTGATTCATAACATGAAAACTGCAAGTGCGTCTAATACATTGAATTATCCATATAGCTACATTGAAATTATACATTTTGCATTACATAGATCAGACAGGGTGAAGCAGTTTAAAACTATTGCCTAACCCTTTCAACCCTGAATTTACCACTGTCATCTTCATCCACTACAAGCCGCGAATTGCTGTCGCAATTCCCGACTTGTAGTGGATGAAGATGACTTGATGCGGTTTAAAAATTAAAGAAAATTACCACGTATTGGTAAACCAGTTTCATGCAAATTTTCGTTCTAAAACCCTAGTTGTAGGAAAATTAAGTCTGTTTTCAGGGATGTAAAATGATGCTTTAATGCATCGTGAGGGATTAAAGGGTTAATGTCACAAACAGTGATATATTCATGGCTCGTGGATTAACCCTTTCACCACTGTAGCCCGTTTTTATGTGCTGAATGCTATGGCATTCAGCACATAAAAACGGGCTTCAGTGGTGAAAGGGTTAAGCTGCATTTAGATAATAGATATTTAGATAATAGATATAATACACTCACCTGGAAGACTTCGTCACCAAGCCCCAGTGTGTTCCAAAAACACTTGAGAAGTTTCTCGCCAATCAACCCATCACTGCGTACGTTACGCCTCAAAGCATCTAAATCAAGTCGTGGTAACTTCAGCATACCCTTATTGAACCAGATATACCGCACCTGTAAAAGATATGATTAATATCAATCTGGATATACCACACCTACAACAACATTACCGGGTACAGTCAATGAACTAGATATACTACACCTATAACAACATTTATAATAAACCAGATATACCACACATATGACAACACATATAATGAATCAGAAGAAGGGTTAATTAAAAATTGCTATGGAAGATAATTCTCATATCGTCCACGTGGTAATTAAGTTTAAATAAAAGTACTACGGCTTGCAATATGGTAACTCTTTTCACCTCGTCCAGGTAGTAATTATGGTTGAATATAAGGCTGAAGATAGAGAGTAGTAAGTTAGTGTTGTTGAAAACATATTTTTTCAGTTCGCTGTCTTTCTTGTAATCTTCGTAATGTAGTACAACTCCTGCTTTCTGTAGGTAATCCAGGGCAGGCCGGCACTCTGGACCGTGGATACCCTGATCTCCTGCCATCTCCTCAAAATCAGACCACTGAAAACAAAAATAACACTCAAATCAGACCACTAAAAACAAAAAGTAAAGTTATGACAAATATTTCTGAAATGACTTTTAATTATGATCAAGAGTGTCTATCTGTCTGCAATAAAATCAGGTAAATAAAACCCAGGAATCGCAGTCATACATAAACCCTACGATGTGGGGGTGTCTTGTGGCATTTTTAGACATGCGTAACAACAAAACATTTTCTCTTATGACAGCCTTGAGAAGAAATTTCCCAAAATCGTTGCTACGGATCATTGCCTGCCATCAGGAAGTGCATCGAACTGTCTGACAGAAGATTAGAGGCTAATACTAACAAACCCTAACGTCTTAACACAACCCCTAGCACCTAGCCCATACCCACATGTAAGAATGGTCTGTCCCTCCTGACATCAGCCAATGCATCCCCCAGTTTGAGCCAGGACGCCGGGGTGGAGGCGTGTGGGAAGCTGTCCTGATGACTGCGGATCACACTCAGCAAGATCTCCTTCACTTCTGTGAAACCCTCCATCGTCTTGGAACTCACACACAAAACCCTGGAACAGGTCAATAAGAATCAAATAATAATAATATACTCCATGAGCACCCCCCCCCCATCGTCTTGGAACTCACACATAAAACACTGGAATAAATCAGAAAAGAATCGAATATTATACTCTGTGGAGCCTCACATCGTCTTTGAACTCACACATCGAGACCATACTCTGTAAAACCCTCCATTGTCTTAGATGTTAACAATATTCCAAATCATTATACTATGATAAGCCTTCCTTCACATACTTCACATACTCTATGTGTCAAAATATAAACCTATAGGTCGGACGCAGTGTCAGTAATGATAGCATTACTCAGCATTCTATGTTTTCATAATGTAACTTTAATGTTAGAGGTTGCTTATGATATTGCAAAAAAATCAGTATTAATAAAGTATTGACCTCATGGCGTACTTACGTTGTTAATTTAGCAAACATATTATTACCATGACCTAAGATCAGTGCATCCCTCATATTTGCATGCTGGGCACTAAAACCAAGCATATGTTAATGTGAGATGCATTATGCCTAGTAAATGCACTCCTATTGTCTGAAATGCTTTAAAAGAGGATACCTTCTATTATATCATAAAAATGTACCATATGTGTGGTATATAAACAAATTTCAGATGCTTGCTGTCTGTCTTAGAAATATATATTAGTATATCACATGCAGTAAATACATGATAGTATTGAAAAAATGACATTTCAAATATTAAAAGATATTTCAAACTAATTGTGAAAATGCAAATGCAAAAAATGAAGCAAAAAAAAACATATAAAATGTAAAATGCTATTTTAAACCAATAATGAGCAAGAAAATGCTAATGCAAAAATCTATCCTGTAGCAGACATAGCCTCAACTGGAGCAGCTGACCCCCTTACGAGTAGTCACCTAGCGCATACCAGGCCACACCTTCCCTGGATCACACACCCCATAGCCTGGATTAAGGGCCTGTCACACCTTGGCGATCAGTCTCAACGATCGCGTAATGCACGAAAACCACGATGACCATCGCTGGACCATTGTTATGCTATCGCCGTGTGCGTTCAGCGATCGTTGTTGATCGCAGATGAACGCTGATGAACGCTGAGAGTTTTGAACGCACACCAGCGTGTAAGAGGAGACGCTAGGGGAGCGTTACTCGACCGTTGTATGCGCTAGGGGAGCGTTACTCGATCGTTGTACACGTTAGGAGAGCGTTACTCAGTCGCTGTACTATATTGCTTATAAATCATAATAGGCGTATACATATAGATGTATTACACTTACTGGCGAATCACTTAAAACCATAAAAATAAAGATATAAATTATTGGTAATGATAGACAACATATCTACACAATGTATCAATCTTTATAAAACTTCAACGCATTTATAAAAGTTTGTGATCAGCTGATCAATAATAAAATGAAATGTTTAAAATCTACTTCTTTGCAAAAAAAGGCCTTTAACACGAAGAAAATGTCCAATTCAAAATAACTTTTACCGAACAGTTCTAAACTGTCTGACAAACCTTAGTTGGAAAATTCAATATCTACTAAAACCAATGAAATACTGCAGTAAAAACTAGAGGTTTTCAAGTGATCGTAACTGTGCGTTGTGAAACGTCGAGCACACGTTGGCAGTCGCTCCCCAGTCGTCGAATACGTTTTACATGCGCTACTCATGCGCTACTCCCACTCTAACGCTACTCATGCGCTTACGAACTCTATACAATCGTTCTGGATCATGAGAGTTCATCAATCGCCAGCGTTTTCAATAATTTTAAATATTTTTCCGTGCGTTACGCGATCGTTGATAGTGATCGCTAAGGTGTGACAGGCCCTTTACACACCCTTACCTGGACTACACACCCTTACCTAGAGCAGATGCGCGGCCTGTTGTTGAGCAGTAGGTTCACACGATCCATCGGATGCTTCAGACTCTTCACTTGGAAATCTCTAGCAGGATCCGCCTCACCGGCCTGGGACTTCCTCTGGGCTGCCTCAACCTTATCTAAATGTCTCTGAAAAAAACTCAAAGTGTCCAGCTGGCTGACATGATAACATATTTGTTTATGATTTTGAGTCATTTAATGTAATAAAAGTGCATTTGTTTAATAACTATGGACAATTCCCTTATTAAAGACGCACATAAGCAAACAATCAGCCAGCTTATAACTTATTTTCCAAGTAAAGGGCTTATGACTTATTCAATTTTAACCCTTACACAAGTAAGTATGACTATAGTCGTTTTTTTTAAATTTTGTTTATTAGTCGATCAAGAAGTAATTGCTTGACTTTTAAATGAAGGTTTAGTTGGAGATGTAGTATTGTTTTGTTTTAAATGATATATCGCACATAGGTATATTAATTGTCTGATTTCTCGAGCACATTTAACTGTCGATGTAATAATTGTTCGGTTGCTAAAGTATATTTAGTTTTAGATGTAGTAATTGTTCGGTTTGTAAAGCCTGATTACCTGTAAATGTAGTAATTGTTTGGCTTCCAGCTGTTTAAGGACCTGTTTAATATGATCACATCTTTTGATGACGTCATGAGGCTGGCAGTAATCAGTATGTGTAGCTAGCACGCAGATTCTTGGTGCAATCAGACGTGACGTCAACACAGTGTACCAGTACTGCAGACATCCTGCAAACTGATCAGGGTCATACTTACCGATGTCCACAGTGATGAGGTAAAGGGCTAGGTTGGACAAGAACAGCTGCTGGCTGAACCTGTATGTCTCATGGCCGCCAAAATCATAGAACCAGAGTCTGACGTCTGGTGCCAGCTGGACGGCATGCACCTCTATACCTATAGTCCTACCTTGGACTCCCCCAGGTGCTAACTTGGACTTGCCCAGACGCATGGCGTTCAGGAAGCTGGTTTTGCCCGCTGCGACATCTCCCAGTAACACTGTCTTAGCCTGACACAACACGGTCCTCTCACCTGGCTGAGTCCACTCATCAACGGATCTTTGACCTGTAATGAAGAATCATCACAGTAACCCAGCAAACATGATACATTGAAACAAATTTGGTTTAACGCTGTAGCGTTGTAAATTATTGGCTGACATTAAACCACCATTTGTTCAGTATCTCGTGTTTGAAATGCAAAGTAGGAAATAACACTCTCAAGATTTGTATTAACTTTATAGTGGACATTGGAGAAAGTTTAGATAATATCTATCTTAAGATGTTTAGTGGGATGGACCCCTAGCACAAGACTACGTTGGCTTTCAGGGTCAATTAGGTTCACTGTATGCATGATATGTGTGTACCAAAGAAAGGATATCAGCAACAGTATTATGTATATTATTCAAACCCGTTAGCCTGCGCTCTGAATTTAACACGGAACCCTTGAATCTGTAATAAACTAGGTACACACACAACTTAAACCTATATGTTACCATGAGATTAGGTTTTGCAATGTTCCCAACTTTATCTCAGAAACAGGGGCCCATCCTACTAAACATCCTAAAATTAAGATTAACTTAACTTTCTCTCACATCCCTTAGAAAAGTTAAGGTAACTGTTCCTTTTTCTAATGAAAAAAAGGGAAAGTTAAGAAAATCCTATTTTTCTGTAGTCTATTGCCCTGCAGAGCTGAGGGGAAGTAATCAAATCAAGACAGTTAAAATAGAGTATCAATCCACATATGACTGACAAGAGATGTCAGCAGTGTAGAAAGTGAACAGCTGGCAAACTGCAAAGTTTGACAGTATGCAGACAGCATATACAGCCCTCATCTTCTGAATGTCCCATATTCTTCTGCCTACGCCATGATATTGTAAGCATTGTAAGTTTCGCCATTTATTGAATCTCAGTCACATGAAACCGTTTCAAGTGGTCAATTGAATAAAACAATTGATCCTAAATCTTGCACCCAAACCACCCGATTTGGTAGTTTGGGTAGCCGGGGTGATTGGAATAGTCAGAATAGCTGAGGTAGATAGGGTAGCTGAGATAAGGTAGCTGGGATAAAAAAAAATTGGTATTTTAAAGAAAATAAAACAGTTTTAGATGTCACCTTATAGCCAACATTTTTATCAAACTCCCCTTGTTATCTGCATTTAAGAACACATTATTTTAATGCGCCGCTATGTAAAATGTATGTGCAGTTCAGACTCCCCTTGTCAGTGCTTGTTATCTTAACACATTCTTTTAATGCGCCGCTATGTAAAATGTATGTTCAGTTCAGACTCCCCTTGTCAGTGCTTGTTATCTGCATTTAAGAACACATTATTTTAATGCGCCGCTATGTAAAATGTATGTGCAGTTCAGACTCCCCTTGTCAGTGCTTGTTATCTGCATTTAAGAACACATTCTTTTAATGCGCCGCTATGTAAAATGTATGTGCAGTTCAGACTCCCCTTGTCAGTGCTTGTTATCTGCATTTAGAAACACATTCTTTAACCCTTGTCCTACTATGCCCGGATATATACGGGGTTAAGGATGTTCCAGATCAATAAAAATATCACTTAATTTTGATAAAATAGTTTTTAGTAGACGCTTAGATGATCCAATAATTTAATTTTAGACATGTCTATGTTTGATAAATAGTAATATTTTTCGTCATTTGAAGCTGGAAATTGCGTTAGCAATTCCAGCTTCAAATGACTAAAAATACAATTGAAACAATTCAGCAGGACAAGGGTTAAGGACGCCGCTATATGTGCAGTTAGTTCTCCTTGGTCAAAGACTAAACGATTGAACGACTCCGCCTCTGAGCTCGGTTATATAAGAGCTAGATGCTTTACTCCCAGATATACGTGTATTGATATATAGCTAGTTTATAGCAATCACAACGACCTTATACCAATGTTGGTTTAATGCTGGCCCACCGACTACGACGCTGAACCAGCATTAAACCAACATTGGCTCCACAAATCGTGTTTGTGGGATAGGGTTCTATCTGGACTCGCTTCACTATCTGATTGATAGAGTAACTTTAACCCTTTGAACCCTCACGATGCATAAAAGCATCATTTTGCATTTCTGAAAAATGACATAAATTCCTGAAAATTGTCATGGAACTGTTTTAATAATAACAATATATTTTTTTAATTTGCCACCAACTTTATTACTCATCTTCATTCACTACAAGTCGAGAATTGCAACAGCAATTCGCGGCTTGTAGTGTATGAAGATAACAATGATAAATTCCGGCTTGAAAAGGTTAATACTGCTAGTAATTATTACGCATTTGTATCTTATCTGACCTAAGCTTCATATATATTATCTAGATAGCTTTGTAATTAGCAGTAAGCTCACGTCGCCCAATACAAGCATATTATGAGGGAATGTCCTACATTGTTAGTTAATTATCGATTAGTTAAATTATTCCAGGATATTTTACGCTCATAAAATAATGAAACTAGACACAACCATCAGCTTTAAACATATTAAATGATAATATATCTGTATTCAGCAATTTAATTACAACTGTCGCGATCATAAACCACATATGTTGTGAGCATTCGTTTAATATAATTTACACTGGCTATTTTAACAAGGGTTAACGTATGTATACGGTCCTACGAGAAAAGGGTTGACGTATATATATGGGTCTAGCTGTACAAGGTTTGACGTATATATAAAGTTATAGAAGCACAAGTGTTAACGTGTATACACGGGTTTAGCAAAACAATGTTAATGAATATATACGGGCCTAGCAGGACAAGGGTTAACGTCTATATACGGGTCCAGCAGGACGAAGTTTAATGTATATCTACGACCCTAGCCGGACAAGGGTTAATGCATATCTACGACGCTAGCAAGGCAAGGTTTAGATCTTGATGATTGTGGGTTATGTTTCATTTTGAAACGCTGTTATCTGCTCAAGTGCCAGATATGACACTATTATGTCAAGACGACAAATATATCTATTTCAAACAGCATACAGCTATCTACTTTCAAACATCCTAGCTAAGGCAGGGGGGAGTCATAGGCCTATATTACAAGCACGAGACGGGCATCCAATGAGCTTTAGAAGGTAAATAACATGATGCCTTGCACCATTGTAAAGGGTAGCTCGTCTACTTTCCATCACCATCCCAGGAGACACTTGATGTTCTATACTATCATCATCCTATCTGAGACAGGGAGACTTGGCGTTCTATACTATATCCATCCTATCTCGCGGGGGGGGGGGGGGGCTTGGCGCTCTATACTATCAACATCCTATCTGGGGGAGACTTGGCGTTCTATGCTATATTCATCCTATCTCGGGGGGGGGGGGGGGGGTGGCGTTCTATACTATCACCATCCTATCTGACACAGGAAGACTTGGCGTTCCATACTATCACCATTCTATCTGAGATATGGGGACTTGGCGCTCTATATCCCCATCATATCCGAGACAAGGGACTTGGCGTTCTATACATCACCATCCTATATCGGGGGGGGGGGAGTAGTATCGCTTGGCGTTCTATGCTATCGTTATCCTATCTCGGGGGGGGGGGGGACTTGGCGTCCCTTACTATCACCATCCTATCTAATGCAGTTGGGTGGGGGTGAGACTTGGCGTTCTGAGCTGTCACCATCCTGTGTTAGGTAGAGGGAGGGTGTTGCTTTCGAATACGACCCCTGTTTTAACCCTTGGATCACCGACTACTGCGTTATGTCTCTTTTTTCTTAGTACTGAAGTCTTGTGTAAACAGGTTTTCAACCCTTTCAGCGCCGAGATCGATCTGACGTCTTTGGATATCGGAATATGAAAGTTGATCTACGCACGGAAGGACTAATATATTTATATTAGTCGTGGACCCATAACCTGTGTTATCTTAGGGGACTGCCTAAAACGCTCCACATTTTTGATAGTCCTGGAGCTGATTCTGAAAACTAAGATCTTGTTGCACCCCCAGAAGAACATAGGTTTTATGGTATACTTTGTTTCTTTGGTTCACCAGCTTCCATTTTAAAAGTATTACCCCTTTCAAAATGTGTCCGAAAGACCCTTTGAGGACCATTTCCTGCAATCGGTCATAGTGCTCTGATGAAAATGTGAATATTGCCATTTGTGCAAAGAAACCTTAACAATTATTTCAAATTTCACCAGAACGTATTCAACAGTATACTTATATATATATAAAATATTGCAGTGTAATAATTGGTGTTTACCTAGGCATAAATTAAAATTTAAACTTTTTTTCTGCAAAAAAATGAAAAATCATAATTTTTTTAGAGGCAATTTTTTTTCCTTTCGGACACATTCTTAGAGGGGTAATGTTTTGAAACTAGTTACATATGTACCAAATAAAGAAAAAAAAGTGAGAAACCTATGTTCTTTGAGGGGGTGCAGCAAACTCTGGATTTAGACTAGTTCCCAGAATCAGCCCCAGGACTATGACGGCACATTCACGGAACGGACGGCACATCAGCGGACAGTGTACCCTACCATCGCACCCCACCCTACCAGTAGGCTAACAGTCACACCCCACCCTAACGCCCGGTCAGCGGCACAAGGAAACCAGCGGCACATTGTGGTCATTGCGGCCCAAATAAAAAACACAAGTAATGTAATAACACATTACTAATTTTTATTTACGGTAATGTGTTATAATATACTGATAAACAAATAAAAAAAACACAAGTAATGTAATGGAACATTAGTATTTTCTATTTACGGTAATAGGTTTCAATATAGATATCACAATATAAACAATGGCAACAAAATAAGATATATCAAAAGTAACGGTAACGGCTGAAATAAATAATTATTAGAGTATTTGTATTTGAAGTTACTTGGTTACAAACATTAATTTGATTTATTTAACCGGGATGAACTTGAGCGGCCCCTTGTACACCTGAGACTATATCACATAGAACAATGACATTTTAATATAATAATTGGATGAAATTAAAAACATTGTTTTGCTATGTTTTATTAAAGGGACTGGCCCAGGCTAAAATCATCAAAAAATCGGTGATTTTATTTCGGGTTCTTAATATGACCATATGATGTAAACATGTACATAGACTAGAACTACAAATTTTTATAATTTTTGTGCTGCGCACTTACCAGTTAGACTAGATATAGAGACGAAATTCCCGCATTTCTTATTTTTGACATGGTTGTCAATAATTACAAATCAGGAATTTCGTCTCTATATCTAGCCTAACTGGTGAATGCGCAGCACAAAAATTATAAAAATTTGCAGTTCTAGTCTATGTACATGCTTACATCATATGGTCATATTAAGAACCCGAAAAAAAATCACCGATTTTTTGATGATTTTAGCCTGGGCCAGTCCCTTTAAATTATTGATTATTAGTTTAGTAGAGAGCACTCCACAACAGTATACCTGTGTGGGTAGGTGCTGCTGCTCACACCTGTGGGGGGCGCTCGGCCAGCCTGCCCGTTAGGGGAGGGGTTGTGCCGTGTTGTGGGGGTCTCGATTATGGGCCGTCTTTTAGGATGTGCCGCCAGAAATGTGCCGCGTTTTAGGTAGTCCCTTATCTTATTATATATAGACATATTCCCACGCTTCAGGGGTTAAAGTAAAGTAGGACTGCAGATTGGTACAATTGATACTTTTCCAATTTTTTAACTTAAATTTCACAAATCCAAGTAGCTTTCAGTCACTTAAAGTTGTGGATCGAGGTGGTGAGACACAATTTCAAGAGACAATTTAAGTTGAATTAACCTTTAAATCGCTGAGATATTGTTATATATATAAACCAAGAAACCAAAGGGTTTTCTTTAATTTGAAATCATCATAAATGTCTTAGTCAGTTTTTTCCACTTCGTTTGAATACCTATATTATAGGTCTACGGACATTAGGCTATAAATATTTCTCTCTTAATACTGTTCGGTGATTGATTTTAGACGTCAGAATGAGACGTCAGATTCTAACGTCTAAGGGGTTTTGCCAAGTTAAAAAATTCAAAAATCCGAGAAAAACTCGGATTGGCCAGATACACACCCACCCAACCACCCCCTATCCATGTTTTACATTTTTTTGGAAACATGTACAACAAAAAAATACAAAAAACACAAAATTTCCCAAAACTTAACTTAACCCTTTCAAGCCTGAATTTACCATAGGCATCTTCATCCACTACAAGCCGCGAATTGCTGCCGCGATTCTCGACTTGTAGTGGATGAAGATGATTTGATGTGGTTTAAAAATTACCACGTATTGGTAAACCAGTTTCATGGAAATTGTCGTTTTAAAACCCTTCGTTGTTGGAAAATTAGGAATTTTTTCAGGAATGTAAAATGATGCTTCGTGAGGGCTCAAAGGGTTAACCAAACCTTCAAAGTCGGTCCCCGCGCTGAAAGGGTTAAATGACAGGATGACTTTCAAGGTGTTTACGCTGTAACCTATCAGAGCGTGACGTGACACCCACCTGGTGGCCTGATGGAGTACTCTGAGGCTGTGTCTCCCAGGCTGGGTGCCTCAGACAGGGAGTCGTCCCCGGCCTGGGATGATCTGGGGGACGAGCTACTGGTCATCCTGGATCACCGCCGTCTGTTAGGACGTTCTCGCGTACAGGTGTGTGTGTCTGGATCACACTGACGTACAGGTGTGTGTACGCCAACCGTGTGTATGCCCTCTTCACGTGTACGCCTGATAGTAGCTCAGATATGATGGCCACTTCAGATAACATGTTATCTCAGGAGCCACCCCAGAAAACACCACACACATGTTGGGATAATGCTGGGCCAGCGTCGCAGACGCTGGGCCAACATTATCCCAACATTGGTTCAGCGCCTTTTGGTGAGTGGGTATGATGACACCAAGCCGTGTCGTCCTCTCCGAGGGCGTGGATTGATGTATGTGCTTTGCCCGAAAAATTCAACATGGCGGTGACTGAGAGCGATCTCAACCCCAAGGTCCAAAAAATGTCCATAACTTTTGAATAACTGTGCGAGATGTGAGCTGAGCATGCGGGCATGTAACTGGAATGTTACTAATACCAAAAAAGTCTATTTTCGACTTGATTATTCGAAGACAAGTCTTAGAAATGCTCGTCTAAAGAAATGTCTCACGATTTTGTAAGGGGTCAATCTGTGGCTGAACCTGTTTCAGCCACCGGGATGACACCTATCTCAGCAGCCACTATGATGACACCTGTCATTTATTCACAGCCGCACCCGTGTCCATACACGATGTAGTCGGCTGCATATATGGTTTGACCCTGAACAAATTGCCACACAAGGTTTCCCAACGATTTATTGTAGTATCTGGTGTGCTTAATAAGATATCAAAAGTTTACCAACATCTGACCATGCAAAAAGTTGATTTTCAAGATGGCGTCCAAGATGGCCGCCAAATCCTTAAAATTCCAATTACACACATTGGACATAAGTTTGTTCACCCCCAAAGTGATGCCTTTTACGCAGATCCTTAATACCATAATTGAATCACAGCATATGAACTCAAACGTGGATAGTTTATTTTATTAGTTTACAGATTATGAACAAAAATATATCTATGATGCCATATGAAACATAATTAGGGTCACAATTAATATTTACTAGGGTATCCACGTGATCTTATAATGGCCGCTGATATTCTGAGCAAAGAGGAAAACACTGTTCTGATATTTGCAGGACGAATTATGTCAAAACTTCTAAATAATGGTGCTTTCATTTCTTCACATGATGTTGGTTTGATCTCTCATACGTCCTTTTTCATTCAAATCCAGAGGTTTTTGACAGGATTCACATCTGGAAACCGTGGAGGAAATATCATTTTGTGTCTATCATTGTTTTTGAACCATGCCTACATCGCCATGGCTCTGTGGCAAGGAACATTGTCTTGTTAGAACACAAATGGGTGTTGTTGGTCCCTAAACATTTGCTCTACTGACTCCAGCAAATTTCCACCCATGAGGTCAATGTAAGAATACTGGTTGACATTCCCATCAACCACTACCAAATTGCCAATGCGGGGATCTTGATGCATCTCCAAACCATAACGGAAACGTTTCTACGTGGCCGGAATTGCATTGCGTCTGGAAGCATATACTCTTATGTCCCCTATATCCTTCACTTTCATCATTAGTGTGTAAAATAAACTTACAGTCATCAGAGAGCACCACAAAGGACCAATTGCCATTAGTGGTCCAGTGCTTAATTATCTTGGCCCACCTGATGTTTTTCTGTCGTTTTTAATATGAACCATTAGGGGTTTTTTCTTGCCACTAAGCTGAATATGTCCCCTGCATGTTTGTAGTCATCACCTAACAGTTGTTCATGACAATTGTGTACCAAAAACGATAAAGATAACTCAGAGGTAGTCTTCAAACATCCCAACCTTGACAGTATCTTAAGACGTCTGCCTTCAGGAGCTGACGTCATTTCCGACGAGCATGCCAGCGTGTTTTTTCACTCCTGCCTGATAGTATGTACCTAGCCCAAATATTTTGCACTCTTTTTTTTATTGCAGCTAAATTGCGCTGCAATTACGTGATTTTAAATCCCATTGCATTTGAACCCTATAATTTGAATTTGATTCCCATTATAAATGTCTCCACTGGAACCCATAATTACTATGCACAGACATAATTTTGAATGATAATGTGTAAAACAAATATGTATGACATGTGACACAGCTAAAAAGCTTTTAAATCATGTCGTAAAGTGTATGCGCTGGCCTCTCAGTGGTGATTAAGCAGTGGTTTGTGCATAAATTGTGTGGGGGTGAACAAACTTATGTCCAGTGTGTGTATTTACCCATTAATCATCCGAAGAGACTCATTTTGATGTGTTGTCACTTGTTTTGAATCTAATATGGTACATAGTGTACTTCACACACACCACAGTCAAAATATTAGTTTTGAAATCAAAGATAGCGGACCAAAATGGCCGCCAAACTGCGAATATTGAAGGAATAAATAAGAATCATTTCATACATCATTTCTTATCTACAATATAACTGAAGGAGCTAGCTAAGTTTAAGTAGGACTGTCAACATCTATTAGGCTTGATTTTAAAATTAGATTATATACGGTCTGGATATAAGAAATGGCCGATTGAGCGCAATATGTGGCCAAAGGTCACAAAAATCAATCAAAATTAAATCTTTTGTTATATAGTCATATATGTATACTCAAATTGTCGGAAACTTAGTACTGATTACTAATATGTCCCTTATATTGTACTAGTTATTATTTACAGATGTGTAACTTATAAAAAATAAACATTAGAATTTGCTCGCCCAGATGGTACCGGTTGATGAATTTTTGGCTATTGGCCCATGGACTATAATGGCAGATTTATGAAAAAGACGGGATGACCACATGGTGAAAAGACTGCTGGGTGACGATAAAAGAAAGATTAGCAGGTGGCGACAGTCGACAAAGAGGTCATTAGATGACATAGAGAATATGGCTGAGTGAGGAAGGAGGACATAGGCCTATGTTGAAGAGGTCATGGTGAAAAGGAAGAAATCATAGTGGTTATGAGTTGAAGATGATTGATCATGATTGGGTGACTGAGGGGATAGAGTACCCCATCTGTGCGCAATCGATAGATCATTTGTTATATGTGGCGGAACGGCAGTCACCTGCATCATCATCAAATGATGCGAAAAGAGCTAACTGAAGACATTAATGATGATTTCAAATTAAAAAAAACCTTTGGTCTCTTGGTGTATATATAAATATTTCAGTGCGCTTTAAGGGTATCAGTTTAGAATACATGTGACGTATTAGTTATGACTTGAGTTATACTTGTCACAGTCGTCGCACTTTTTGCAGGACCTGCTGATGTGAAGCACTATCCTAGCTGACACAAGACGTTGAATCAGTCTTGTTTTAACGTAGGTCCAGCGTCGTAGACGGTGGACCAACGTTAAAACAAGACTGATTCGACGTATTGTGTCTACTGGTATGCTGTGAGCCAATAAGCCACAATAAACCTGTGACGTACGTTCATATTCAGCCAGATGGTATTTTTTGAAACGTTGTATCTTTCAGTATGTTGACTGATGGTATATTATAATACTAGACTTTTATTTTGCACTACCTTAAACAATTATTATTGTTAACTATGGAATGAAAAATATTGTCTCGGTTGATTTTGTTATAACTAGGGCGAATTGTTCATGTTGTAGTCTGCTATTCGTTTCTGTGTGTCCTTTACAATCGGTAGGCCTATGGCGTGTAGGTGGTGAAGGTGGGTGTGGAGAGGGGTTCGCAGCACGATGCACTGAAACAATGTTGTTTCAACGTTGGCCCATCGTCTTCAACGCTGGCCCAACATTAAAGCAACAGTGTGTCAATGTATCGTGTTTTCTGGGATGGCTATTATGACAGCCCCAGCGCCAGCGGTGAAAACCGAGTTATTGTTGTAACAACAGGCCTCATTGTACAACAAGAAAACGATAGATCCGCATGGCAATGAGCGGGTATCAGAGTTCGGAAGTAATTAATCAGAATTTTTCAGAATATGTTTCTTCATTTCTATACAGGTATCTAGGACACAGGACACGATAAGTAACGTCTCGGGAATCGGTTCATTGTCGTTCCTGACCAAGGCCGCTTATTGTGGTGGAGACGAAACTCTCGTTTGGACCATACTTATTTTGGCTGAAATTATGTGTTTTTTGTCTGCTTCATATTCACTCAATTTACTCGCATCCGGGTGGGGGGCGCGGTGTTTGGGTTGCTGGAGATTTTGATCAAATTGCTGTATTTATCTCAAGCTATGTATCATTTTTATCGGCTGTTTATGAACAAAATACTTTATAAAGTCTGGATGGATTTATATTTTTGCTGGTGTTATCAGCCGGCTGTGTTGTCAAACATTTGTCTAATATTTATACAATGTTGGATCAACGTCGAAGACGTTGGGACGACGTTGTATAAATGTTATACAAATGCTTTGTGCCTACCGGGCAGTAATCACGGGATTGGAAGAAAAGTTTAAAAGATATAAGAATATGTGTATCGAGTTATCTTTTTTGTTTAAAAATTATGAAAAAACGTGAGTTGGAGTAATGCAAATTATTTCGACTACTTAATTTATCTTTAATTAACATGACTTGTAATAAAATTATATTTTTTAAGTTTAACGTCGAGGGGGTTTTCCAGACATTCAAACTTTCCATTGTCGCAATAATTATACTTCCAATTTTTTTATTTTGTTTTAGTTAATATATCCATGGAGATATATCTAAGAAAAACTCGACCATCCTTGTCGCGTCGACGGTCGAGGGGGTTTTCGTTTCATATTCGTAAATATATTTTGCTAATTTAAGTCTATTTTCATTTTAGTGTGATTCTAGTTAACAATCGTCTCATCTGCATACCCAAGACGTGTTACTGCATGATTGGATATTTAGTATTTGTTCATGCAAATACAACATCTGGTTATTATTATTATTTGAATCATTAGTCTCTTATCGAGCGTCCTAATTGTTGCTTAACGGCGCTGTACCAAGAACATGAAAAAGATACAACTTATTTTTAATTGGATGATTAAGAGTCGATCGACCATGGTCTATATATGTGTTTTTGTGTAAAAAATATGATTATCTTTTATATGTGTCAAATATTGTAGAAATGACATTGTAAATGATCCAGTTTTTGCGAGTTTTCCTCGTAGTGATAATTATTAGCAGATATACTTTGGAACAACGTTGTTTCACGTCAGCAGATTTACTTTGGAACAAGTCCGGGTCAACGTTATATGATTGGCCAAATCTGAGGCAACGTTATATAGAAATTATTTTGTTTGTTACATAAAATTTTGGAAAATATGTATATTGTTTCTTATTATTTACAGACAAAAGGCAGTATCTGCTTACTTTATAAGTACGCAGATACTGCCTTTTGGCACAGATATCAGCGCGTAAACATATGCAGCGCATATGTTGTGCAGACAAATATTACAAAACTCCTAAATGTCACAGCCAACGACAAATGTCATAACATTCCCCCGACAAATGTCACAGCCAATTACAAATATTACAACATTTCCACCGACAAATGCCACAGCCAACGACAAAATTAATGTCATAACATTCCCCCGACAAATGTCACAGCCAACTATAAATGCATTTCCCCCCGACAGGTCAACAAAAACTTAACGTTGATTTAGCTCCAAGTTGCCCTTCCTGTGACCACTTGGATTGATAACTAACATTCTCAGATTTAACGGGTGTATTCATACCGTATATAAGGCACATCTAGCTCGCCAACGAGACGTAAAAGTTTGAATTTTTTTCAATTGATGTCATTTAGTGTGTCTTAAAACCTGATGTAACAGAGTATAATTCCATAAAGTCTGTAATTCAGTTTGTGTAGTTCCAGACCACATATCGGTCATCACAAATAAGTTCTACAAAAATTACGGGTCTAATCTTTATCAATTAAAATAGATGATAGTCTAGAGTATTGTTTTATTAAACTAACTCTTCGGATAAATTGTTTTTGCATATTCTTCTATAACACAAGAGCCGTTTGAAATGAAACATACTCACCAGCAAACAAATCGCACAGTTTGGGATAATGTTCTACGACGCCAAATTTGCTTATGTCTTACGCTTCACTTGACTCAGGCGTGATATAAATGTTTAGTAATACAATTATTATAATATGCGACTATTTTCAAGCCAAGTAGTCTATATTTGATGTATAACTGTTAGAAAATGTCTAAGTATACCACATAAAGAGAACAGCTGTGCCTTTCCATGCGACAACAACGTAACTTCACCTTGTGTGGTATTGAGAAAAACGCATTTGATGTTAACATCCTTGCACGAACAAAACTAGGTCGAGGTTATTTCGTATAAAACTAGTTGTTTCCAATATATACATGCATGCCAATTATAGTTTTTCTTACTCCCAAGTTAGAAGTGATAAAATACAAAATATTAGATAATTCTCAGTATTGCAGATGCGTATCATTACAAAATCAGTGTAATAAATACACTGAACGGATAAAACACTAGGACTGATGTTGGATGAGCCGATATAATATACATAGGCCTACAGGGGATAATAAAAAGTTCTTCACCCTCTGGACCATTAGTAGCTCAGTTCCTTATGATTTAAATTATTTATTGAAAGTTTTAAAATTCTTGACACCTGACAGAATGGATAAATGTATCAAAACTGCCAAATAAAAAGAAAGGACATGAACATAAATAGGACGTGTAGTTTAATATTTATGTGTTGCTACATGTACCACCATCTGTCGAGCGTATAAATAAAGCACATAATCTGCAAACCGGTATTTTCAAAATAGCCGCCGCCATCATTTTGAAAGGTTCCGCCATCAAAATAAAATATTTTAAACTAATATTACTACAGACATATCCAGTCCAATATATCTAATTCCATTAATGTGATGGTGAGAGATTCATATGCGTGGTCACTTTTTGCCAATTGGGTCAATTAGTAAGCAATATCAGCAAACAGTGGGTAAAAATAAATGACCTATTACAAATAAGTAGATACTTTTTACTAATGTTAGTCATATGCTAATTTGCATAATTTGCATAATTAATGAGGAAAACGTAAAATTGCTATAGCTTTTACACCCATGTTTTCCACCGCGTCGAATATGATTAAGTTATTATTGAACACCCCAAATCATGATGGGTGATTTAAAGCTTAAAACATAGATTAACCATATATATGGCAGTTTAACGTATACGCACAAGGTATATTTTGCAATTTATTTTACTATTATGGCTTTAACTGTTTTTTTTATTGCCTAATATTTCTACCAAGCTTAACCGACATTGCATAGCATCCCACATGTCATGTCACCACTACAGTTTTTTACATGAAATTAATAAGAAATATGATAACCTTGACCAATCTACAGTGAATAATATGTAGCACAGGGGAATAGTGAAATTAGTGATTGGTGTTGTTCCATATGTTTGTCGCTTATATCCTTATATTTTATTTTATTGATCGATCATGTAACCTATGAAGGAATGGTCTATTTGACGTAAGTATGTGTAGCTTGTTTTAATGTATGCCATGGCAAAAGTAATATATCTGAATTGAAATGTATATTCATGAAAACATGCACATGTATGTTATGCGTATAAATATGCAAAGGACAGTCAATCCACCTTGGAACTAAAACTGAATGTAATGTTGACAAATCGTAACCTGGCATCACACCAAAATCAAAATGAGCCAACTAAGACGTTTATAATGATTTTAATTTGCAAAAAAACTTTGTACACAAATATTTCAGCGCTGTAAAGGTTAACAGAACTAAAATATTTCCTCAAAAGGCACACTAAATCTGCGTGGAAAAATGATAGCCTAATCGGACAATTATTACAAGAGATATAGAGCAAAACAAAAGTGAATAAACGATCAGCATCTTAATTTCTTGTGTGACGAAATGAATCGGGCTTTAGGCCACCTTTGTGTGACAAGAATGAATGTGACATCCCTTTGTGCACATACAGGCTAAACTGGGCGATAGCGATAAGAACTATCTGAGGATGGTGTGATGAATGAGATGACACAGGTGTTACAGACACATGATTAGAAATTCTACCGCTGGTGATATAAGGCCGACAACGCTACCGAGGAGACTCCATTATAAACATTTTCTTTGAAACCTGAACACTAAATTCGGCATGAGAGATATGCGGTGTCACAATACACCACGGCCTCCGCCCTATGTTATTGTGATGATGATGATGTGTTATTATCATGATCATTATGCCAGCACCAACATAATATCACAGCGAATCCAGGAAATCCGAATAATGGACACAGTTAACTCTTATAGCGCGGGGGTCGACTTTAGACGTCAGATTCTGACGTCTAAAGTCGACCTCCGCACTATACTAGTACAAATATTAAAAATAGCGGTAGACCCATAACAAAGATTTACAGCGCCATTAATTCTCAATATTGTTGAGAGATACTGGCGCTATAGAAGTCATTATACTTATACTTATGGTTACAGATAGGTCAATTCAAATGAAGCAGAAAGAGCTAACTAAGACATTGATGATAATTGCAAATTAAAAAAAACACCTTTGGTCTCAAAAAATATTCCAGTGCTTTAAGGGTCAATAGCGCATTCTTCTATAACCAAACATGGTTGACATTACAAGATGCGCAGAACAGGTGCAATTGAATGGCTTAGATAAAATAAAGACTTTCCCCATTCTCTTATACAAGGCTTTACATTTTATTTCATTTCACAGATTTATATAATTATTTCGTTTTTAATTAAACTTCAATACACCAATAATAAATTTAGCAATGATGCCACCTTTATGAACATTCATACAGGCTAAATAGGGCCAGGAAAACCTCCTGAAGATAGTTGGATGAATCACATAGAATTGCCCCTCAAGAAACAGGATTCGAAAATAGAACCCTAGCTGGCGGTCTGGCTCCCCACAATACTGAATCTATTAGCCATGGAATGTATCAGATATGGAAGCTAAAGAGGAGACAGAGTTAGAGCACGTCACCAGTGACAACAACTCAAATCTATGATCCTATAAAGTGGAAGAACCCTGCAGTATCTATATTGTTGGGTGTCCTCTATAATCTTAACCACGACAACGCTGAATTATTTCTGTTTTAAATTTGAAATCATCAGAAATGTCTTAGTTAGCTCTTAGCGCCTCACTTGAATACCTATGTATATTATGTATCTACGTATCGTGTCCGGATAGGGCCATCTCGCCCTTTCGCAGTTCCGTTGTTTCGCCGTTTCGTATCGCCCTTTCGTTGTTTCGCATCACCCTTTCGCTGTGTCGCATCGTTCTTTCGTTGTTTCGTAGTCTCGTTGTTTTGCAGTCTCGTTGTTTTGCATCGCCCTTTCGCACTTTGGTTGTTTCGTACTTTGGTTGTTTCCTACTTTGTTTTTTTCGTACTCTCGTTGTTTCGGACTAGCTTTAATGTTTAGCACTTACGTTGTTTCGTACTTTTGTACTCTTGCAGTTTCGCACTTTCGCTGGTTCGTACTTTCGTTGTTTCGTACTTTAGTTGTTTCGTACCTTCGTTGTTTCGAAGATTCTCACCTTCGTTGTTTCATACTTTCGTTGTTTAGTACGTTCACTGTTTCGCACTTTCGCTGTTTCACAGTTTTGGTGTTTCGCATTGTCGTTGTTTCGTACTTTCGTTGTTTCGCATTTTCGTTGTTTCGTTATTTCTTTCGTTGTGTCATACTTTCATTGTTTCTCAAGTTCGCACTTCGTATATTCGTTATGTAGCAATTTCGTTGTTTGACACTTTCGTTCGTTGTTGTTTCGTACTTTCGTTGTTTTGTACTTGCGCTCGCAATTTCGCACTTTTGTTGTTTCGCAGTTTCGTTGTTTCGCACTTTCGCACTTTCGTTGTTTCGTACTTTCGTTGTTTCGTACTTGTGTTGCTTCGTTGTGATGGGCGTCAGCGTTAATCTCTACACCGGGGCTCCGGCGTGATGAAATGCAGCCAGGGCTCCGGCCTGATGGACGGCAGCGTCAACCACCAGAGCTCCGGCGTGATGGAATACAGCGTTAACTGCTATTGCTTCGGCCTGATGGACGGTATGCAACGCTAACCCCTAGTGCTCCAGCGTGATGGACGGTACCGTTAACTTCAGGGCTCCAGCGTGATGGACGGTACCGTTAATCTCATGGCTCCAGCGTTATGGACGGTACCGTTAACCCCAAGGCTCCAGCGTGATGGACGGTACCGTTAACCTCAGGGCTCCGGCGTGATGGAAAGTACCGTTAACCTCAGGGCGCCGGCGTGATGCACGGTACCGTTAACCTCAAGGCTGCGGTGTGAAGGACAGTAGCGTTAACCTCCACGCTTCAGGTTTTAAGGACGGCAGCGTTAACCTCCAGGGCCCCGGCGTGATGAACGGTACCGTTAACCTCAAAAGCTCTGGCGCTACGGACAGTAACATTAACATCCAGGGCCCGTATTCCCGTACAATTACGATATATCGTAGGCTTCGGATTGGTCGAGATGTCAATCTTGACCAATCAGAAGCCTACGATATATCGTAACTTGTACGAGAATACGGGTACAGAGCTCTGGCGTGATGGACTGCAGCGCTAATCTCTTCACCACGGAACGTATGATTTTCAAATGTATTTATGTATTTATTACGAAACAAAGAAAGTACAAAATAACGAATGACGAAACAACGAAAGTACGAAACAACGAAAGTACGACACAACGAAAGTACGAAACAACGAAAGTGCGAAACAACGAAAGTGCGAAAGTGTGAACAACGAAAGTGCGAAAGGGCGAGATAGCCCTATACGGACATCATATATGGTGTCTGGATAGGGTCATCTCGACCTTTCACACTTTCGTTGTTTCGTATTTTAGTTTTTTCGTAATTTCGTTGTTTTGCAGTTTGGTTAAGTTTGGCAGTTTGTACTTTCGTTGTTTCATACATTCGTTGTTTCATTGTGATGGGTGGCAGCGTTAACCTCTTGACCAAGGCTCTGACGTGATGGACGGCAGCGTTGGGCACTTCATCCGAGCTCCGGTGTGATGGACGGCAGCGTTAAGCACTTCATCCGAGCTCCGGTGTGAAGGTCGGCTGCGTTAACCTCTTGACCAGGGCTCCGGCGTGATGGACCCTAGCGCTAACATCTTCACCAAGTATCCAGCATAATGATCTGCAGCGTTAACCAGGGCTCCGGCGAGACGCACGGTAGCGCTAGCCTCTTCACCAGGGATCCGACGTGACGGACAGCAGGGTAAACCATCACACCAGGGTCTCTGAATAGTGAATCCCGGCGTGACAGACGGTAGCGTTAACCATCACACCAGGGTATATTTTGAACAGTCAAGCCTGGCGTGACATACGGTGGCGTTAACCATCACACCAGGGTCTATGTTGAACAGTCAATCCCGGCGTGACAGCCTGAAACCCCATTCATTTAATTTTGTGGAGCCGCGAAATGTTGAGTTAGGTAGTCCACTTCAGGTAGGTGTGTAGGTGAGTCAATAGCAGGTGCCTAGGTGCCCCCCCCCCCCCATGTCTATCTTAATTGCAGGCGAGCTAATTGGACGCAAATGGTTATGCTGTGCAATGCTAACATAATATCAAACACAGAACGTTGAGCCAACGTTGTTTCAATGGTTGTCCAGGGTCGCAGACGGTGGACCAACATTAAACCGAGGTTTCCCCAACTTCCCGTATTTTCTGGGATGGTAATGCCATTAATGATCATCTATCGGTGAGGGAGGACATGCATATTCATCAGCTGAATTATCTTATATATATAGCAGAGGAACCGCCCTTCATTGCAGTCTGAGCAGCAAATCGTTGCAGCACAAACATCAGGTCAGCTACTTGATCAGAGTTAGACCAAGTGACACAATCGTTCTCATATACATGTAGACAAAGAATTTCAAAGCTACTGTTCAAGTATATTAACCTGCCAACGAAGAACTGTTCACATGGACTCCCAGACAATCTCTCAGAGTTCTGAAGAGGTTTCATACTCGCCATCTACAGAAGGTCTCTGGACCACGGCGACAATGGAACTATCACCCATTGTGACTGACAGCCTCCTGGAACAAGCCATCACTGCAGGTCTGCTGATCTTGTTCTGGACATATGTCACTTTTTCCAACGGGTTACTCTTCTACGTGATCAGAACTGAGAACTCGCTACATACAGCACAATATATGGTACTGGTGTCATACATGGTGTGTGATACATTATATTGCAACTTTACTTTACTCCATATGGTGCCTGTAGTTATAAGCAACAATATTGAGGTCATATCTGCAACTGTATCTCGCATTATGGCGACAGTTCAAATCAGTTTTCTCTTAGCATCGTTTCATCTGATCGGACTACAGGCTTACGAGCGATATTGCTATTTTATAACTCCACTACGATACACAATCAAATTCACAAAGTTGCGTATTTATGCAGCAGTTTTATTAACGTTTGTATTAGCATTTTGTTGCACACTCGCTGTAGATTTTGTCACACCCAGAGTTCCAGTGGCCACCTTAATGACGTATCAAGCGACAGGTTGGTCAAGTATGTTAAGCAACTACATTTACTTTGTTGTCTACGTCCTCCCTTCTGGTGCAGTAAGCATTGTAACACTAATCAAGCTACGTCTTCTCATATCAAAGCATAATGCTCGAGTAGAACCTCAGTCTGATGTGATGAACGAAGACCAATCAGCAGTCGGTGGCATTATTGTAAAACCAATCAAAAAAGCACTGAAGATGATCTGTTTGGTGTCTGGATCTTTCTGGCTCACCGTTATTCCCAGCATTTTAATAAGGGCCGGTGTGAGAGGTTCTGGAGTCACCTGGGCTGACACAGACCACAGAGTATCTCTACACATGTTTGCATTGGCCAGGACAAGCTACCTGATGATGACTGTGCTCTCAAGTGTACTGAATCCGATAATCTACATGATAGTGCTGACTGAGCTCCGAGAAGCTGTCTGGAAGTGTGTGGGCATCAAACGCAATAACTATCACTCAAATATCACTCATGGTCTCACCACCCTAAATGCCACTCCCATTGAAACGCATGTATAATCCCAACATTCTAAGGGTCAAAATCACCACTTTCGTCACACCTACCCCCTATGTGACACACTGCACTTTTTGAATTCTAATTCACTAGAAGTGGAAACAACCATATAGAACAGTCATTTATGTACGGATTCTCCAGTCACCCCCGCCCCTTGGATTTCGGCTCATTTAGGGTGGAGCGACCTCATAACTAAACTATTTGATTCTCTATGAATTTACTGAGCTCGTCAATTTGTTTAAAATGCACTGTGACGTCTGAGTCTATTGGTAAAAAGTGGATTCGGATCTACGAATCTACTTGTTCCAGTTATTGCTGACCAGTAGGGGTTGTCTGTCGAATCGTGGAGCCCACTCCAACAAACACTATAGATCAACGTCACAGACGGTGGTCATAAAATATACACTAGAATTGTAGTCCAGGAGCACGAATTTGAAAATTTGGTTTCGTTCAATACCAAAAGTAACGAAGGTTTGACTAGCTGGGATGATGGTATGGACATTCAAGAACAACATCAGGTAATGTGTACATTGAAATTGTGGTATCAAAAAATATGTATGGGCAATTTTAAGGAAGGGGGGTGTATTGATGGTATTACCTCAAAAATTGGAATATGTATACATAATTCGATGGGTTAAAACAATAGTGTGCTAAGTTACATTTTTGGCCTTTAGAATAATAACCAGCTAAGTCACCTATACTATGTAAAAAAAATTGAATTTATTCCAAATTCAGATTAAAACAACAGATCAAGTCGACTTAGCACATTGTTATTCTTGTGAAAAGTAACACATATCAGCATAATATCTGTCCAGCACAGGACCAATTCGACTTGACACATTGTTATTCAGGTGTTATATGTTTAAATGGCTCTGTTTCTGGGAGAAAAACGGTGCAAGTGCACTTAGCGCATTGTTATTCTGAGACCTGTGGAGACAACACAGGGGACATGTTCATTGTTGATCTAGGAACAATCGCTGCATAGTCTGTATTCCTGGAGTAACAATGAGCTGAGTCAACTTGGTGTGTTGTTCATCCCAATTTTGCTTCTGTAAATCGTTTTATAAGGTAAAAAATACTCTGATAACTTCACTTGATCTACTGTCAAATTCCAGTCGTTGTGTGTTTCATCAGTATAAGTCCAAGTCTACATGCTGATAAGTGGATTTAGCAGACAGTAGCTCTAAGCAATTTTGCTGTCAAGTCGACTTGACCCATTATTGTTTTATACCATCGAATTATCAATATCTTTGTGAATACACAATCAATTTTAAAGATCATAGCATCAAAATGTAATGTTTTTAATGGTTCATGTCTATGTAAAAAAAACATTACAACAATGATTAAGTTATGAAGGTCAATGAAGGTCACAACTTGTACCACAGCGATCTTAGCAGATGTTTTGTTATCACGCTATATGTACTTAAGTATCATTTCTCGAGTGATAACATTAAACAAGGTTGGACGTGATAGACTTATAGTATATAACCTTTACAATAATCTCAGCTATAACATAGAGCGAAACTGTGGTATAAATATTTTTCGTAGGGCTTTTTTGATGTAGGGTGTATCATATGTCATAATCTGTAACATCGAATACGAGTGCCAAAATTGGCAATATATTTGTCAAAAGTCATTTAATTGTATAGATTTTGTCACCAAAACGTAAGACGTTAAAAAAGCTGTATACATAAGGATAAAAAACAGCAAATTTATCAGGTTTTAAAGGTCATTGAAGGTCAAATCATGATACGATAGGTTTATTATTTATTTTTTTGTCATAACGGTGTTTCTATTTTGACATGATCATATGACAAAATAGAAATCCTAGAACAAAACCAGATGGTACTCGTTAGCCAAAATTCAGGTCTATACAGCTTTTGAGGTCAGTTTACTACACCCGGTGACATAGCACATGACATAGTCTGTAACACATAGTAACATTACTTATATGGCCATAAGTTTGCAAATTCTCAATCAAATTTAACAATTTGGGTACCAAAATGTTAAAGTTTTAATGTGCAAACTTGGATGAAAACAAAATTAAAGAAATCAAAATTTATCAAGGGCACCAAAGGTCAAAAGTCCATGCCACAGCGATCTCAACAGTTGTTTTTCTCATCATATTATTTTTACGTTCATATAATATCCTCAATACCAAATCTGACCAAGGTTGAAATTGATGGAATAAAATAACACTATCACGCGTAACATGTATAGTCAAATTGATGTGTAAATAATGTTTTAAAACCGTTTTAACCGTTTTGTTTCTTCTGGTGGGTTATACATGGCATAGTCTGAATCATAGAGCTAATGGCATTAATGACAATATATTTGCAAAACTTGATAAAATTTAAGTATTTTGGCGTCAAAACTTAGTTTCTTTAATTGGTATTATTTTAGAAAAAACCATGTACATTAATTTCTAAATTGCAAAGACCAGCGAAGGTCAAATCCCCATACCAAATCAATCTAAACAAGTTTTTTTGCATCATCGTACTTATATTTTGACATAGTTTCATCAACATCAAAACTAACAATGGTTTGAATTAATGGAATTGTAACTTATCATATATATAATAAACGCAAGTAGTATATACAGTCAAACTAAGGCATAAATAATGTTTCATGATCTTTTTTCATTTGGAGCGTATCACTATGATTGCGCTGAAATATCTCCCGTGACATCGAAACTAAACAAAGTTTGACTTAATACAATGATACAATTGAGCATTTCGAACAAACCATCCCAGGTAGCAGGTATTTTTAAATTGTGGTCTAAATAATGTGTTAAATACATGATTTCCATGTGCAGTAATAATATCAAATATCATAATATGAAACAAGGAGTTCAATGGCATAAATGGCAAAAAATTGCAAATAATCAATCAAATGTATTGTTTATGGTATCAAAACATCCACTTTTTATTGGGCTATGCGTTAATATCAATAGACTTGACACAGCTATATGAATCACGTGGAATTCATCCAGCCAGTAGTTTCATATACAACTAAAACTATATTTTGATATAATTTCCTCTCGTATAGCTGCAAGATTTAAGTAAGTTAAAATAAGTTATAGATTATCATATCACACAACTTCTTGGACGAAATGCTACGTGATCAGTTACAATTCAGTGTACTATTGTAGACCATGACAAGTCAAGCTCACAGTTCTTGTTTGACACTTCACAATGGATTCTTTGTGTGAATTTGCATACTGACGGCGTCAAAAACTTACATACACTATTTCCTGTATATTTGACAGTAAATAGGCCTGGCACTACGATACATACTTTATATAAGATAATCATATTATATTTAAGTTGCTGTTGATTCATGTCATAAATAAGCTTGGTTTATATAACTATTAGCGTTTTTTTTTCAAAACAACTGCAACATATGCTTGCAAAAATATATTACATCTTACCCAAGGAAAATTTATGTGAGAGGTTCTGGGGTCACCTGGGCTGACACTGACCACAGAGTATCTCTGCCCATGTTTGCGTTGGCCAGGACAAGCTACCTGATGATGACTGTGCTCTCAAGTGTACTGAATCCGATAATCTACATGACAGTGCTGACTGAGCTCCGAGTAGCTGCCTGGAAGTGTGTCCGCATCAAACGCAATAACTATCACTCAAATATCACTCATCGTCTCACCACCCTAAATGCCACTCCCATTGAAACGCATGTATAATCCCAACATTCTAAGGGTCAAAATCACCACTTTCGTCACACCTACCCCCTATGTGACACACTGCAATTTTTGAATTCTAATTCACTAGAAGTGGAAACAACCATATGAAACAGGCATTCATGTACGGATTCTCCAGTCACCCCCGCCCCCTTGGATTTCGGCTCATTTAGGGTGGAGAGACCTCATAACTAAACTATTTGATTCTCTATGAATTTACTGAGCTCGTCAATTTGTTTAAAATACACTGTGACGTCTGAGTCTATTGGTAAAAAGTGGATTCGGATCTACGAATCTACTTGTTCCAGTTATTGCTGACCAGTAGGGGTTGTCTGTCGAATCGTGGAGCCCACTCCAACAAACACTATGGCTCAGCGTGACAGACGGTGGTCATATAATATACACTAGAATTGTAGTCCAGGAGCACGAATTTGAAAATTTGGTTTCGTTCAACACCAAAAGTAACCAAGATTTGACTAGCTGGGATGATGGTATGGACATTCAAGAACAACATCAGGTAGTGTGTACAATGAAATTGTGGTATCAAAAAATATTTATGGGCAATTTTAAGGAAGGGGGGTGTATTGATGGTATTACCTCAAAAATTGGAATATGTATACATAATTCGATGAGTTAAAACAATAGTGTACTAAGTTACATTTTTGGCCTTTAGAATAATAACCAGCTAAGTCACCTATAATATGTATAAAATTTGAATTTATTCCAAATTCAGATTAAAACAACGGATCAAGTCGACTTAGCACATTGTTATTCTCGGGAAAAGGAGCACATATCAGCATAATATCTGTCCAGCACAGGACCAATTCGACTTGACACATTGTTATTCAGGTGTTATATGTTTAAATGGCTCTGTTTCTGGGAAAATAACGGTGCAAGTGCACTTAGCGCATTGTTATTCTGAGACCTGTGGAGACAACACAGGGGACATGCCTGGACTTAGTTCATTGTTGATCTAGGAAAAATCTCTGCATATTCTGTATTCCTGGAGTAACAATGAGCTAAGCCAACTTGGTGTGCTGTTGATCCTAATTTTGCTTCTGTAAATCGTTTCATAAGGTAAAAAATACTCTGATAACTTCACTTGGTCTACTGTCAAATTCCAATCGTTGTGTGTTTCATCAGTATAAGTCCAAGTCTACATGCTGATAAGTGGATTTAGCAGACAGTAGTTCTAAGCAAAAAGATAAACACAATTTTGCTGTCAAGTCGACTTGACCCATTATTGTTTTATACCATCGAATTGTCAATATCTTTGTGAATAAACAATAAATTTTAAATATCATAGCATCAAAATGTAATGTTTTTAATGGTTCATGTCTGTGTAAAAATCATTACAACAATGTTTAAGTTATGAAGGTCAATGAAGGTCACAACTTGTACCACAGCGATCTTAGCAGATGTTTTGTTATCACGCTATATCGTCGCCTCGGAGCTGAAGGATCCTATCTGCCACTCTGACGAGTGTCAGATAGGATCCTTTAGCTCCGAGGCGACGATATGTACTCTAATATCATTTCTAGAGTGATAACATTGAACAAGGTTGGACGTGATAGACTTATAGTATATAACCTCTACAATACCCTCAGCTATAACATAGAGCGAAACTGTGGTATAAATATTTTTCGTAGGGCTTTTTTTGATGTAGGGTGTATCATATGTCATAATCTGTAACATCGAATACGAGTGCCAAAATTGGCAATATATTTGTCAAAAGTCATTCAATTGTATAGATTTTGTCACCAAAACGTAAGACGTTAAAAAAGCTGTATACATAAGGATAAAAAACAGCAAATTTATCAGGTTTTAAAGGTCATTGAAGGTCAAATCATCATACGATAGGTTTTCTATGTTTTTTTTTGTCATAACGGTGTTTCTATTTTGACTTGATCATATGACAAAATAGAAATCCTAGAACAAAACCAGATGGTACTCGTTAGCCAAAATTCAGGTCTATACAGCTTTTGAAGTCAGTTTACTACACCCGGTGACATAGCACATGACATAGTCTGTAACACATAGTAACATTACTTATATGGCCATACGTTTGCAAATTCTCAATCAAATTTAACAATTTGGGTACCAAAATGTTAAAGTTTTAATGTGCAAACTTTGATGAAAACGAAATTCAAAATATCAAAATTTATCAAGGGCATCAAAGGACAAAAGTCGCCACAGCGATCTCAACAGTTTTTTTTTCATCATATTCTTTTTACGTTCACATAATATCCTCAATACCAAATCTGACCAAGGTTGAAATTGATGGAACAAAATAACACTATCACGCGTAACATGTATAGTCAAATTGATGTGTAAAAAATGTTTTAAAACCGTTTTAACCGTTTTGTTTCTTCTGGTGGGTTATACATGGCATAGTCTGAATCATAGAGCTAATGACATTAATGACAATATATTTGCAAAACTTGCTAAAATTTAGGTATTTTGGCGTCAAAACTTAGTGTCTTCAATTGGTATTATTTTGGAAAAAAACATGTATATTAATTTCCAAATTGCAAAGACCAGCGAAGGTCAAATCCCCATACCAAATCAATCTAAACAGGGTTTTTTGCATCATCGTACTTATATTTTGACATCAACATCAAAACTAACAAAGGTTTGAATTAATGGAATTGTAATTTATCATATATATAAAAAAACGCAAGTAGTATATACAGTCAAACTAAGGCATAAATAATGTTTCATGATCTTTTTTCATTTGGAGCGTATCAGATTACTCAGTCTGAAACACATAGTTGAAATTACCTATAGCAATATATTTTCAAATATTTAATCCAATTTTAATAATTCGGTGCTATAACGCCAACCTATTAACGTGGAATATTTCTACTGTAACAAATAAAAGGAAGTGCTGGTTTTAAAGTTCAGCAAAGGTCCACAACGCAAGCCACATCGTTCTTAACAGTTGTTATTCATCACACTATGAGTGCGTTGAAATATCTCCCGTGACAATTTCGAATCCTGTGTCTGGAGGACAGTGTCATCTCAATCATCTCACCATCCTCAGGAGGTTCTCCTGGCCCAGTTCAGCCTATATGTGCACAAAAGTGGCCTAAAGCCCGATTCATTTTTTTTTATCTCATTTTTTTTATTAATACAGTGATACAATTGAGCATTTCGAACATCCCAGGTAGCAGGTATTTTTAAATTGTGGTCTAAATAATGTGTTAAATACTTGATTTCCATATGCAGTAATAATATCAAATATCATAATATGAAACACGGAGTTCAATGGCATAAATTGCAAATAATCAATCAAATGTATTGTTTATGGTATCAAAACATCCACTTTTTATTGGGCTATGCATTAATATCAATAGACTTGACACAGCTATATGAATCACGTGGAATTCATCCAACCAGTAGTTTCATATACAACTAAAACTATATTTTGATATAATTTCCTCTCGTATAGCTGCAAGATTTAAGTAAGTTAAAATAAGTTATAGATTATCATATCACACAGCTTCTTGGACGAAATGCTACGTGATCAGTTACAATTCAGTGTACTATTGTAGACCATGACAAGTCAAGCTCACAGTTCTTGTTTGACACTTCACAATGGATTGTTTGTGTGAATTTGCATACTGACGGCGTCCAAAACTTACATACACTATTTCCTGTTGAATGTATATTTGACAGTAAATAAGCCTGGTACTACGATACATACTTTATATAAGATAATCATATTATATTTAAGTTGCTGTTGATTCATGTCATAAATAAGCTTGGTTTATATAACTATTAGCGTTTTTTTTTCAAAACAACTGCAACATATGCTTGCAAAAATATATTACATCTTACCCAAGAAAAAATTATGTGAGAGGTTCTGGGGTCACCTGGGCTGACACTGACCACAGAGTATCTCTGCCCATGTTTGCATTGGCCAGGACAAGCTACCTGATGATGACTGTGCTCTTAAGTGTACTGAATCCGATAATCTACATGACAGTGCTGACTGAGCTCCGAGAAGCTGCCTGGAAGTGTGTCGGCATCAAACGCAATAACTATCACTCAAATATCACTCATGGCCTCACCACCCTAAATGCCACTCCCATTGAAACGCATGTATAATCCCAACATTCTAAGGGTCAAAATCACCACTTTCGTCACACCTACCCCCTATGTGACACACTGCACTTTTTGAATTCTAATTCACTAGAAATGGGAACAACCATATAATACAGTCATTTGTGTACGGATTCTCCAGTCACCCCCGCTCCCTTGGATTTCGGCTCATTTAGGGTGGAGAGACCTCATAACTAAACTATTTGATTCTCTATGAAATTACTGAGCTCGTCAATTTGTCTAAAATACACTGTGACGTCTGAGTCTATTGGTAAAAAGTGGATTCGGATCTACGAATCTACTTGTTCTAGTTATTGCTGACCAGTAGGGGTTGTCTGTCGAATCGTGGAGCCCACTCCAACAAACACTATAGCTCAGCGTGACAGACGGTGGTCATATAATATACACTAGAATTGTAGTCCAGGAGCACGAATTTGACAATTTGGTCTCGTTCAACACCAAAAGTAACCAAGGTTTGACTAGCTGGGATGATGGTATGGACATTCAAGAACAACATCAGGTAGTGTGTACAATGAAATTGTGGTATCAAGAAATATTTATGGGCAATTTTAAGGAAGGGGGGTGTATTGATGGTATTACCTCAAAAATTAGAATATGTATACATAATTCGATGGGTTAAAACAATAGTGTGCTAAGTTACATTTTTGGCCTTTAGAATAATAACCAGCTAAGTCACCTATACTATGTATAAAATTTGAATTTATTCCAAATTCAGATTAAAACAACAGATCAAGTCGACTTAGCACATTGTTATTCTTGTGAAAAGTAACACATATCAGCATAATATCTGTCCAGCACAGGACCAATTCGACTTGACACATTGGTATTCTGGTGCTATATGTTTAAATGGCTCTGTTTCTGGGAGAAAACGGTGGACTTAGTTTATTGTTGATCTAGGAACAATCTCTGCATATTCTGTATTCTTGGAGTAACAATTCGCTAAGTCAACTTGGTGTGTTGTTGCTCCCAATTTTGCTCCTGTAAATCGTTTCATAAGGTAAAAAATACTCTGATAACTTCACTTGATCTACTGTCAAATTCCAATCGTTGTGTGTTTCATCAGTATAAGTCCAAGTCTACATGCTGATAAGTGGATTTAGCAGACTGTAGTTCTAAGCAAAAAGATACAACACAATTTTGTTGTCAAGTCGACTTGACCCATTATTGTTTTATACCATCGAATTGTCAATATCTTTGTGAATACACAATCAATTTTAAAGATCATAGCATCAAAATGTAATGTGTTTAATGGTTCATGTCTATGTAAAAAACATTACAACAATGTTTAAGTTATGAAGGTCAATGAAGGTCACAACTTGTACCACAGCGATCTTAGCAGATGTTTTGTTATCACGCTATATGTACTTTAGTATCATTTCTCGAGTGATAACATTCAACAAGGTTGGACGTGATAGACTTATAGTATATAACCTCTACAATAACCTCAGCTATAACATAGAGCGAAACTGTGGTATAAATATTTTTCGTAGGGCTTTTTTTGATGTAGGGTGTATCATATGTCATAATCTGTAACATCGAATACGAGTGCCAAAATTGGCAATATATTTGTCAAAAGTCATTCAATTGTATAGATTTTGTCACCAAAACGTAAGACGTTAAAAAAGCTGTATACATAAGGATAAAAAACAGCAAATTTATCAGGTTTTAAAAGTCATTGAAGGTCAAATCATCATACAATAGGTTTTTTTATGTTTTTTTTTGTCACAACGGTGTTTCTATTTTGACTTGATCATATGACAAAATAGAAATCCTAGAACAAAACCAGATGGTACTCGTTAGCCAAAATTCAGGTCTATACAGCTTTTGATGTCAGTTTACTACACCCGGTGACATAGCACATGACATAGGCTGTAACACATAGTAACATTACTTATATGGCCATAAGTTTGCAAATTCTCAATCAAATTTAACCATTCGGGTACCGAAAATGTTAATGTTTTAATGTGCAAACTTTGATGAAAACGAAATTAAAGAAATAAAAATTTATCAAGGGCATCAAAGGTCAAAAGTCCATGCCACAGCGATCTCAACAGTTGTTTTTTTCATCATATTATTTTTACGTTCACATAATATCCTCAATACCAAATCTGACCAATAGTCCAGTTGTCAAATGGCATTTTTTAACTCAAGCGTGTTTCGCTGTATGGACGATGTTTTATGATTGATTCTGGTTCTAGGGGATGTCCTGGGCAGGAATCAGCCGGGTGCCACTTTAGTACCCTTGGGCGGAATTTTTTAAGGGCAAAAACAAAATGGCCGCCAGATATTTCAAGGTCAAATATGATTTTTCAACAAATGAAGCCAGGAACAAGTGTAATACCTCATTTTCATGGTATTTTGACTGGGCAATCCATTTCTTGTATTATTTTTAAGATTCAAGGTCATCATCAAGGTGAAAAGGTCAATCTCAAGGTCAAATAAGCAAAAATATCATTTTTAACAATTAAAGCCAGGAACATGTGTAATACCTCTTTTTCATGGGATTTTGTCTGAAAAATCCATTTATGGTATTATTTTGGTGATCTGAGGTCATCTCCAAGGTCAAAGGTCATTTCCAAAGTCGAAAACAAAATGGTCGCCAGATATTTCAAGGTCAAATATTATTGTTCAACAAATGAAGCTAGGAACAATTGTAATACCGCATTGTCATGTGATTTTGACCGGGCAATCCATTTCTTGCATTATTTTCATGACTCACGGTCATCTTCAAGGTCAAAAAGGCAATCTCAAGGTCAACTAAGCAAAATTACTATTTTAACAAATGAAGCTGGTAATACCTCTTTTTCGTGCAGTTTTGTCTGGCCATTACATATCTGAAATTATTTTGATTATTCAAGGTCATTTTCAAAGTCAAGAGGTCAATTTCAAGGTAAAGTAAGAGAAAATATCATTTCTAACAACAAAAGCTAGGAACGTGTGTCATCAAAAGTCAATTCCGAGATAAAAAGTACGATTTTTAACAAACATAAATAGCAAAAAGTGTAGTACGTCTTCTTAGTGTAATTTTGGCGACTAATCCATTTCTGCTACTATTTTGATGATTAAAGGTTATTTTCAAGGGCTGTGTGTCAATTTCAAGGTCAGGTAGGCCTAAGCACAAATATGATGTGACTTTAACTGGATAATCTAATTTTAGTAGGGTTTTAATGATTAAACATCATCAAAGTGAAATGATTAGACAACTAGAAGGCATCAAAGGGTGACGGAGAGGTGTCAAGAGCGATGAAAAACGTAGCAGATCAATGGTGAGGTGCTAAAAGGCGACAGAGAGTCGGTAACAGACAATGGGGAGGCATTAAAGGGTGTCACTAAAAGGCTCCCAGAGGCGCTAAAGAGCGACCAAAAAGGGTTAAAAGGAAATGAGTAGTCATTAAAGAGCAAGGAGGGGGCGTTGAAGGGCAATGAGGAGGCGTTGAAAAGCAAAGAAAAGGCTTTACGGGCAAAAAGGGGCATTAAAGACCAACGGGATGCATTAAAAGGTGGCGGGGTGGCATGAAAGGATTATGGCACGGTAACAAGGAAGCGTTAAAAGAGCGACGGAAAAGCGGTAAATGCCCAAAGAAGTGTTGAAAGTGATGTGGATACAATAAACTTTGATGGAGAGGCGCTAAAAGGCGCTGCAGATGTGTTAAATGGCGATGTTAATGCACGTTAAAGGGCGATGGTGAAGTGCTAAATGGTGATGGGGAAGTGTTAAATGGTGAGGGTAAGGCGGTAAAGGGTGATCAGGAGTCGTCAAAGGGCGACCATGAAACGTTAAATGACGATGGAAAAGCGCTAAAGGGCAATGGGGAGAAGATAAAGTATGATGGATAGGCGTGTGGGAGTGAGGAGAAGGCACTAAAGACAGCATAGAGTTGCTAAAGGGCGACGGAGAAGTGTTGAATGGTGACGCAGATGACCAATGGGTGACGGGAAAGTAATAAAGGTTGATGGATATGCAATAAAGGGTCATGGTGAGATGCTAAAGGGCTATTGAATGGCGTTGGATGGTGACTAGGAAGCATTAAATTACAGCGAAAGTACGTTAACAGGTGATGGGGTGGTGTTAAAGGGTGATGGATAGGTGTTTAAGGGTTATAAGAAGCGTTAAAAATGACAGAGAATCGCTAAAGGGCAACCGAGAAGAAAATAAATGGTGACGGGGAGACGTCAAAAAGCGACGGAAAGTCGTTAGCGGGCCAAGAAAAAGGGCTAAAGGTTGATGGAGATGTACTTAAGGTTGATGAAAAGACGTTAAAAAGCTCTGCAGATGCGTTAAATGGTGATGCTAAGACGTTAAATGGCGATGGAAAGGTGGTAAATGGTGATGGAAAGGCGTTAAATGGCTATGGGAAGCCGATAAAGGGCGAGGAGGAGGCGTTAAATTGCACAAAAAAGGCTTTAAAGGGCCTAAAAGCTACGAAGACACATTCTTGTCTCCTTTTACCGCATCTGCATAGCCCCTTAATGCCTTTATGTCGCCTTAAAACGCCCTCGGTCGCTCTGTAACGCCTCTTGTCACCCATTAACGCCTCCTCATTTTCCTTCAATATGTCTCCTCATTCCCCTTTAATGCCTTTTCATTGCACTTTAGCGCCTTCTCATTGCCCTTTAATGCCTCCTCATCGACCGTTAAAGCTTTTCCTTCACTCTTTTAACACCTCTTCGCTAATTGCCCTTCAATGCCTCTCGTTGTTCTCTTTACCTTGAGCTTGTTTAATCATTTAACCCAACATAATTTGATTATCCAGTCAAAATCAAACCCAACACAAGGTATTATGCGTGCTCCAATTTCCAGCACTTATGGTAAAAATTATATTTGACCTTGAGGATGACTTCTAATCACCAAAGTAATAGAAAAAATACATTTTTCACTCAAAATCCTACGAATGTATTTGGTAAAAATCATTTTCTCCTTTACTTGACCTTGAAATTGAGCTTTTGACCTTGAAGATGCCCTTTTATCATCAAAATAGTTTCAGGAATAGATTATTGAGTAAAAAATCAAACCAAAAAGACATATCATACTTCTTCCTATTTTGTTTCTTAAAGATGATATTTTTACATTTTTTACTATGGAAATGACCTTTCGACTTTGAAGATCAGCTTGTATCAACAAAATATACCACGAATGGATTTTTCAAACAAAATCGCATTAACATAAATGGATGTTTTAGACAAAATCCCAAGAAAAAGAGGTAATACACATGTTCCTAGCTTTATTTGTTAAAAATGGTACTTTTGCTTATTTGACCTGTAAATTGACGTTTTGACCTTGAAGATGACCTTGAGTCATAAAAATAATGCAAAAAAAGGATTGCTCAGTCAAAATCACATAAAAATGAGGTATTACACTTGTTCGTGGCTTCATTTGTTAAAAAATCATATTTGACCTTGAAATATCGGCGGCCATTTTGTTTTCGACCTTGGAAATGACCTTTGACCTTGAAGATGACCTCAGATCACCAAAATAATACCATAAATGGATTTTTGAGACAAAATCCCATGAAAAAGAGGTATTACACATGTTCCTGGCTTTAATTGTTAAAAATGGTATTTTTGCTTATTTGACCTTGAAATGGACTTTTTGACCTCGAAGATGACCTTGAGTCATAACAATAATAAAAGAAACGGAATGCCCAGTCAAAATCACATGAAAATGAGGTATTGCACTGGTTCCTGGCTTTATTTATTGAAAAATCATATTTGACCTTGAAATATCTGGCGGTCATTTTGTTTTGAACCTTGTAAATGACCTTTCGATCTCGAAAATGACCTTGGATTACCAATATAATACCGTAATGCATTTTCAGACAAAATCCCATGAAAAAGAAGTAGTACACATGTTCCTAGCTTTGATTGTTAAAAATGGTATTTTTGCTTATTTTAACTTGAAATTGACTTTTTGACCTTGAAGATGACCTTGAATCATAAAAACAACGCAAGAAATGGATTGCTCAGTCAAAATCACATGAAAATGAGGTATTACACTTGTTCATGGCTTCATTTGTTGAAAAATCCTATTTGACCTTGAAATTATTTGGCGGCCATTTTGTTTTTGCCCTTAAAACATTCCGCCCAAGGGTATCAAAGTGGCACCCGGCTGATTCCTGCTCAGGACATCCCATATTATCAGAATCAATCATAAAACGTCGTCCATACCGCGAAACACACTTTCGTCAAAATCTACTGGACTACAAGGTTGAAATTGATGGAATAAAATAACACTATCACGCGTAACATGTATAGCCAAATTGATGTGTAAATAATGTTTAAAAACGGTTTTAACCGTTTTGTTTCTTCTGGTGGGTTATACATGGCATACTCTGAATCATAGAGCTAATGACATTAATGACAATATATTTGCAAAACTTGATAAAATTTAGGTATTTTGGCGTCAAAATTTACAGTGTTTTCAATTGGTAATATTTTAGAAAAAAAGATGTATATTAATTTCTAAATTGCAAAGACCAGCGAAGGTCAAATCCCCATACCAAATCAATCTAAACAGGTTTTTTTGCATCATCGTAATATTACGTCAAGGAGAAAGAAAGAAATTCGATAGATTCGTAGATCCGAATATATGAGGCGCTTCGCGCCGAGTTTATTCGGATCTACGAATCTATTGTAATTGAGTTCTTTCTTCGACTTAGAATACACATGATTTGTGCAGGTGTTTAAAAATTTGATATAGAAATCCTTCAGTTCATTGTCAGTATGACTAAACCATGAAATATTACACATGCATTTATTATGGTTAAACTCGTATATTGTGCCCGACCTGACCAGTACAAAATAACAGTAGATTCGTAGATCCGAAACTACTGTTTTAGCAATGATGTGTATTTTAAAAGTCGAGGAACGAACTCAACTCGGATAGATTCGCAAATCTTAGCACATACTTGGCTCTGTGCGCCTCGTACATTCGGATCTCTCACATATGATCTGAGATAATGAGATAATATTCTACAATTAAGAGCCTGTCACGATCAGCGTCGAGGATCGCGTAAAAAAATCAGCCGAGCGCTGGCAAACGCTAACCGTTGTGCGTTTAGCGATCGTTGTTGATCGCAGATGAACGCTGATTAACGCCGAGAGTTTTGAACAGGTTCAAAACTTTCAACGCACACCAGCGTGTAAGAGGAGACGCTAGGGGAACGTTACTCGATCGTTGTACACGCCAGGGGAACGTTACTCAGTCGCTTTACACGCTAGGGGAACGTTACTCAATCGTTGTACATGCTAGGAGAGCGTTACTCAGACCCTCGAAAGAATTTCAAGCGCGCTTCGTTCTACAGGGGATCAAACTTCGTAATCCAAAACACAATTCAAAGAAAGTGAATAAATATTTTGATTGAGGCATAAGCGTAAAAGTTAAATACATTTCTCAGGTTTATCTCATTTATTAGCATTATATGCTTCATACTGTGATATATTGCGTAACCTTAGGTTTATTCTAAGTCAATTATATATTATTTGCCTGTTTATTACTTACAAAATATTAGATAAGCTATTAAACAGGCAAATAATATATCATTGACATAGAATAAAGGAAGTGGAATAAATAATTTGTTCAATTCAAAAACTCCATTCCCCGCTATCAATTGAATAGTGGCGCCCTTAGAGTGAACCATGATTAGGAGTACCTGCAGTGGCACAAGAAAGGCTGTCCATGCGCCTACATGCACGAAGAGACCCAATGTGTCCAGAAGGAAGTGCAAAGTGCCCCAGATACACCAAAGATGCCCCAAACACCAAAGCTCTGTTACCATCTTGTACAATGGGTGTCCTGAACGAATAACTGTCACCGGACTTGATTTGATAGCAGTAGCAGCAGCTGGGACGACATCCCAAAGAGGCAACCTCATCCTGAAATCATTTAAATATCTAGTCATACAAGTAAAAGATACAGTAGACTCACTCCGCATCCTTCAATCCCCTTCACTGCTCTACTGGAGGAGCTAGCTGTAGGGTTGAGGAAGACTGTCGATGTCCATTAAGTTTGACTTTAAAATTCGATCATATGATGTCTGGAGATAAAAAATATGGCTATGTTTCGGCTGATTGTCATTTGACCTCCAGTTGAGGTCAAAGGTCACAAAACTCGATACAAATTAAATCTTCGTTATATAATCATCCTTAAACTCACCAGATGAATTATAAGCGATATGTCAGTGCTTTCGATTTTTAATCGAGATAGGAGCTATGCCATCATTATTGTACAGCTTGACGATATGGTATTCTCAGAAACTGAACGGCTTTGAAGGCGTGACCTTGGGTGCGAACTGGGTGATAGAAAGGCAGTTTGGTCCTGATTTTTCACTATGTCAAGTATAAAAAGTAGCGACGCTAAAACACATCTCCCGAAGTAATATTATGCTTTATGTCGCTATAAACATGACAGTCTAATAGGAAAATTATCTCTTTTCATTCATATTATGTTTTTTTCACTCCGGAAAGATTGTTTGTAGGCTAAAAACGACATTTATTCAAAACGGGAGCAAAACTTTTAGGAGTGCTGTGTGTAAGTTGCCATGGTAGCACGTGTGACCTTGTCTGTTCAAAGCCAATCATGTTGCCGTCTTGTTGCGTGTCACACCATGCACTCGGGGTCATGAGGTCAACGCATAATAGGCGCGTGGACATGTACTGTTTGGCACATAAAATTTGCCTTGTTATTCAACTTTGTCTGCATTTTCAAGGGGATGTCCCAACTTTCTGACATTAAATCAATACATTGAAGTATAATCCCTTTGACAGCCCAGGCTCTGTTATCACCTAGTAGCTATCCAATTATAAGCTCAGCTGATCCGGCTGGCTCACGGGATAACATATGCCCTGCAAAGAAAAACAAAAGCAACTGCTGACGTCTCAAGTAGGCGGTTACTGCTATTTGCCATTTTATGCCAGAGATGAAGCCATCCGTGGATCCATCCTTGTTTCCCTGATGCCACTTAGCCCTTATAGCGCTGAAAGATTTTGTATATAAACCAAGAAATAATGTGTTTTTTAATTTGAATTTATCATAAATGTCTTAGCTAGCTCTTTCTGCTTCATTTGAATACCTATGTATATCTACAGGCTTTAAAATATTGTAGGGGAGAGCGGGGCTAGTTGTAACGGGTGTAAGTTGCAACAGTGCACTTTGACTAAATTCTTGTTGATTAATTTACACTCACTAGGTGTCAGTTATGTCTTCTATTGTCATGTAATATTACTGTGTATTTCCATCCCATAATACCCAGAACTTTTTGAGAACGATTATATTTGACAAAAAAACAGGTGAAAAGTATTTTTTTGAATACCAATACATTATCAATTATCACAATGAAAAATTAATGAAACAATTTCGACTGTGAATGATTATAAGTCATCTTGAAGAGGGCTTCCACGATGACATACTAAATGACATACTAAAATTGCTCATAGTGAGTTATGTTGCCAAATGTTTTATGGGGCTTGGTGGGGGGGGGGGGGGTGCTAGATCAGATGAAGGAGGGGCAAGTTGTACCAATGTTACATTATCTCCCCATAGTGTTACAAATTGCCCTAATAGATTATGGGAACCATGTTACAACCTGCCTCTACGAGTATTATATGCATAGATATAAATACATCTACAACAACAATGCACTTAAATATATTTTATTAGTCTTCTTTTATGTTTAGACCTACCTTTTTGGTGCATCATTATATCGACCAGGTGCATAATGTCGATGATTTAGTCATCTGATTTACTAGCAATCTGACAGTTGCAATTTTATTTATGTAAGCCTATGAATTAAAGCTTATTACAGACTTAATATTACATAAATGTTTATTTATTTGCTGCAAAACTCTCTTCTGTATATTTATGTATTGCACTATAGCATGTTACAATGTGCTCCAATGAGCACAGTAACTGTGTTACAACTCGCCCCCCATGCTGTTTTAACTTACCCGCACCGGGGGGGCAAATTGTAACATTTTAGGAGGGGTCATATTTCACTGCACTACATAGCAAATATCGATATTTGTTTAAATGATGTTCTATATTATACAGGAGATCTTTTTTATTTACTTGACAAAATGATTTCATTCATAAAGTTAATTACCACTTGTAGTAATACTAAAATGTTGAAATTGTTACAACTAGCCCCGCTCTCCCCTACTCTTTCAGTGCGGGGATCGACTTTAGACGTCAGAATCTGATGTCTATAGACGTTAGATTTGGACGTCCAAAGTCGGTCCCAGCGCTGAAAGGGTTAAGTAGAATCCAGTACTTATCCCTTGTGTTGGAGTTGCCCGATTTCCCAGAACGGTGAAGAGATCATTGGACTAATGCAAATGTCAGCGTTATACACCCATAAACTTATCGCAGTTTTATGGCAAATCGAAGATCTCTGAACAACATGTAGTCCTATATTTCAACGCCATATTGCATTACTTTGGCGTGATCTCTAAGGTAGCTTTCTTGCTTCAAAACAGACATTTTGGTGATAATATATGGGGCCGTTCAACAATTACGCAACGCCTAGTGGAGGGGGGTATATCGGTCCTAGGTCGAAACAACGCTAGAAAACGTTACAAGGGGGGGGGGGGGATCTGCGTAATTATTTTACGTTATTTGCGTAATGGGTAAAATAATTTATATTATATGGGGAGTTTTTGAAGTGGCATTGAAAAATTTTGCACACACGATGTGGTGATACACAATACCATTTCCGCTGGACGCTTGGCTCCATAATCCTACCTTTAACCATTAGAGCGCTGAATTTTTTTATGAAAATCATGGAAACCAAAGGTTTTTTTCAATTTGAAATCATCATAAATGTCTTAGTCAGCTCTTTCCGATTCATTTGAATACCTATGTTATGGGTCTTCGGCCATTAGAAATATTTTTACCCTTACAGTGCGGGGATCGACTTTAGTCGTCAGAATCTGACGTCTACAGACGTCAGATTCTAACGACTTAAGTCGATCCCCGCGCTCTAAGGGTTAATGATGATGAAAGCATGGATTTTTTTTGTGCTTGTCAAAGGTTCGCCATCTACTGATCAAGTCATCGCGCAGCTCGCATGATAATGACTTGCGCATCCATGGGTACTATAAAGTATCCGTGCATATGCAAGTCACTAACCACAGTTGTCAAACTTAGAACGTTTCAAATATTATGACATTCCAATGTAATTATATTTTTGCAGTGAATGTTGTCAAACAAATTACTTACTTCGCGCCTTCTATGATAGCACGAATCCTGCATATCTTGTGTATCGCAGCATGGATCAGTTCTGCTTCATCTCTGCCGCTATGATGCCGGGCCAGCGTCGTAGAATACCTATGCTGTGGGTCTACAGCCGGTAAAATAAAAAATTTTCAGTGCGGGGGCCGACTTTGGACGTCAGAATTCTGACGTCTAAAGTCGGTCCCCGCGTTAAAAGGTTAAGTAGCATCCAGTACTTATCCCTTGTGTTGGAGTTGCCTAATTTCCCAGAACGGTGAAGAGAAAATTGGTCGAATGCAAATGTCAGTGTTAATATACACCGATAAAACCTTCTCGCGGTTTGGCGTTTTATGGCAAGTCAATGATTGCTGAACAACCTTTATGCCTATGTGCCCACTTTATACTTGATTATACTTCATTACCAATGATCACGTAATCTCCAAGTCCAAGGTAGCTTTTTATGTGGGAAGTGTCTATACGAAATCAGGTCAAAACAACGTTAGAGAAGGGGGTTGGGTCAACAATCGTTCAAATAAGCGTAACGTAATTGCCTTCTATGATAACGCGAATCCCATTCTCCACACATAGATGTCGCTCAGGTCAACGCTCTCCCTCTGTAACCACACGCCATGTTTCGACAGAAACTGCTCATTTTGAGCAGTCTTGTTGATATAACAACTGTAGGCTTATAAACACGCTTGAGTGTCCTGAATATATATGGCAAATATAAAACACCACTAACGTTACTCCGCCACATATCAGTTTCTATTCACATAGAAAAAGAAAACATTCAATGGATTACTTTTTCTGCCTACGCGCTGCTGTGAGAAGGTTCATGTTTACGTTTTCTCTGACAGAATTTACAATCGGCTTCAAAACACTGGCAAATATAAATTACTGAATGACATGCGAATTGTGCTGGTTCAATTTATCCACTGCTAAACAGAATAAATAGCCCTTACCTGTAGCAAAATCTAAGATCAAATTAAATATTGTAAAAAGGATAAGTAATGAGTCGAAGTGAACACCTAAATAGTTCCGTGGTTATAGGAATGGTTATAAAATCACGTGGTAACGCTCACTAACGGCTGATAAATCTGGTCAATCGCCATGCGTGCATACGGCGAAATGAGCTTGTGGCATCAGAGATATAATCTCTGAGGTCAGAATGCACGAATCCCGCACATCTCGTGTACCACAGCATGGATCAGCTCTGCTTCATCTCTGCTGTTAAACACCCATCTAACAAATTATTCCTGTCCGTATTATTGTCCAGGGCTCAGTTTCTGGTTAACACGTGACACTGATCCCGGTGTAGGCCTACTGACGACTACTGAATTGCCTCTGTATCCAGATGATGAACGATGAACACACTCAGTCAGCATTAGAACAATGCTGGCCCAGTGCGTGCGCCTCTGGCCCAACGCGACATAATACTGGACTAATGCCGTGTAGGCCTTTGTAGTGTGTGTGACGCAGACCTGGTTCTGATTGCTTGACGAACCCAATATCTACTTACATATTCAGTAAATAAGAGAGATTGATGACCCAATGCTTGTTTAATGTTGGGCAACAACATTCAACCAACATTAGGTTAGCTGTGTTTACTGAATACCTAGTAAACACAAGACATTGACCCAATGCTGGTTTAATGTGATGTGATGTGACTGAGCGAGACCCCTCATCAGATCCGTATGTTAGACCATAGAGTTATTAACTGTATGGTTAGACCGTGGACGTTCCTGGTTAGACTACAGCTCAGACGTGTATTGAGCCTCATAAGGGACGCATCATTAGATATCGGGGGGGGGGGGGAAATAAATATGAAAAAAGTCAGGGAAAAAAGCTTAAAAAAATTTGTTTTCGAAATTTATGAAAAATAGGTTCACCAGAAAAAAACAGCAAATAGTAACGTACATAATAGTGAAGGCATACGACAAAACATATATTTCAGCTTTTCAATGAAACATACAAACAAAGTTTGTCGGACGTTCATCGCCAAACAAAAAGATTGTTTTCTCGCGGAGATAACTATCGCCCCCCCCCCATCCCCAGATATCTAGTGGTGCGTCCTTAACAGATAACAATTTTCAACCAATTATATTTAACTCTTGTAGGCTTAAGCACGACTATAGGCGTTTTTAATATATATGTTATATTAGCCGAATTAATTACTGTTATTGGGAGAGTAAATTAATGAGCGTTTAAACTTCAAATGGGTAAAAATTTAAATTGTTTCATTTAGTGCTTCAGTGAATGATGTTGTGGCAATGTCGCAAAAAGTGAAGGAACACGGATTTAACATATTATCTGTCTTGCGAATCTAGAATTTTGAAAAAAGGGGTCCAATTATCAAAATCCAATATATGGGGGCTTCAGACACCATAAACTCTGAAATAGTTTTTTATACGCTGAAATAGTTTTGTATAAACCATAAAGTCAAAGAGTTTTGCTAAATTAGAAATCATCTTTAATGTCTTAGTTAAGTCTTTCTGCTTCATTTGAATACCCATGTCATGGGTCCACGGCCCTTTTTAAATATTTTAGTTCTTTCAGTGCTGGGATCGTCTTTATACGTCAGAATATGACGTCTACAGACGTCATATTCAGACGTATAAAGACGCAAAGGATTAACGCTGCAGCAAATACATCATGTATATGTCCTATTAACGTATGTCTCGCTGGGTCCGTGTATATAGGTTTTCAAACAAACCAAATAACATAACACTGAAATGAATAGCATAATGTGAGTAGATGCTCAACTGGGACATCCCCTGCTGTTATTTGTGGAAAGCCTCGGTAATTATCATCTCGGTGACAATGACATAGTATACCAAATAATAAACACCAACCCGGATACTGAATCCGGTACTACTACTACTGTGTAAAGGCAAACAGCAGAAAAAAGTTACTGCTGTCTGCCTTGCCACTGCAATACACTTTAGTAAATACCACTAACTGCTTTATCACAAAGTAAACACTTACTGCTATTTGACTCTGCACGAAACTACTAACTTAAAAAGTAACCAGTTACTGCTTTTTTATTTTGCACGGCAGTATAGTCTGCTCATTGTAGTACATGTAAAATGATAGTAATCGTATTATTTAATCACAACGGAGTCATATTATTTCCCAGCAACCACAAGCAATTGCATCGAATTTCGAATCCTGTGTCTGGAGGACATTGTGATCTCAATCATCTCACCATCCTCAAGAGGTTCTCCTGGCCCAGTTTAGCTTTTATGTGCACAAAGGTGGCCTGAAGCCCGATTCAGTTTATTTCATTTGCATCATGTTGAATAATTTAAAAATTGGAGGTGACTACGGTGGAACGAGTTTTCCTTCAAGTCCTTAAATGACACATTAGTCCATAACAGTTGTCTTTTATTTGAAGTGATGAGTTTATTAAACCAGAAAAGCAACAATAAAACATTACCATGGTCTAATCATGACAGTAGTAAAAATAAATAATTCATTGAAACACTCAATATATATTTTTTTACATTTAGTAATGCTTTCAGCAAAAAGAACGAATACTCAACGGCATTTTATTCTTCAACAGTATTAAATCAATAATGCATGGTTGCATGGATAAATACCATATTCGCATACGTTCAGATTAAAATTTTACATTTGAAGTCGAGTTACAATTTCAATTCGGGCAAGTAAGCTTGCTAAAAAGATAACAGAAATGTTAATTGCGTCAGTTCACAGTTTTGAAAGATTAAAATATGCAATTAGATTGTATTATAGTACACATTTAATATTTGTCACTGCGTAGAACATGTGAATGTATATAATGTACAAATGATTGATAAATTACATACATTAACCCTCTGCCCGCTACGTCATCTTTTTTAAAATTTCACCCACATGAAGTTGCGTCTCGCTACCGCGACCCACAACTTCAAGTGAGTAAAAATTCCTCATATTTATTTCACTTGAGACCAGACATTTGCATTTTTTTATGTCTAAACAATAATTTTATTCGTAGTACCTGTGGTTTAACCTGCTAATAAAAAAAATTAAAAACGATTACGGTCACGATTAGCGACAAAAGGGTTAATATAGACCTAGTATGATTGCGTATTTGCTGCATATAGCCCCGTATATATTACTCAGGGTGTAACATAACGATATCACAAGACAATTCTGCGCATAAATGCCAACGAATGTAAATTTCAAGTAAGTAGTGACTTTTGTTTGGCTTTTGAGGGCAGAATGAGAGCCATTTTCTGGCCCGCCCAATGTTGGCCCAATGTTGGGGCATATGATTCACCAATCTTGGGGCTCATCGGATACCACAATAAAGCCGCATATTCACACACTTGCAGCTTATTATTTTCTGGATCCAAATTCTTAGTATTCTCATAATTATATACTTAATACTTCAAAATTGACTTTCATAACCAAAACAAATAATCAGTCCACGAAGCAATTATCTAATACAAAATAAAACAACAATTATTTACTGGAACATTTCTACTGAAGTTAAAATACAAGCTTACGTTTTAACTGAGACAAAAAAAACGAAGCTGCCTTTTAAAGTTGTCTCTGACAAAATATATTTTGTCTGTTTGATGGATACATTCAAACAAATCTGAAAACAAGTATTATGGTCATTATCAAATCACAGCACAGACCAAAGTGCTATGCTGAGGACACACAATTTGTTTACATTATAAAGTTGTCCCCAACAACCCCATCAACAATAACGGGTGTGATACATCTGTTCATATTGACAAATATAAGAAATGAATAAAGTTACGAATTTATGGAAACATGGATATAAATACTACCGTTGCATTATTCCTTAAAATGATTCAATGTAACTGTTAATATGTCAGTGATATTTAAAAATATAGAGTGTGTCATGCAAACCCAAAAAGCAGTGTCTGCTTATTGTACAAGTAAGCAGTTACTGTCTTTTGGCTTTGAAGAGCAGATAAATAGTACCTATCATATGAATTATTAATTTATTCTCGTTGATATTGTATCATCAACTCATTAGTTATAATCACGGTGTTATGTGGAACTAACCAAAGTGTCTGATACATTTCTGTCATTCTACGAGGATGACGCATAGCACACTTTCACACGGAGACCTCTTTTTCCTTTTCTACTTTCTTCTCCACATCCTCATTCTCTCGGACTCTAGCTGTTGTCTGGACGGTTGACGCATCCTGCATGGTGCTATTACTAATCGAGTTCTTGGATTTACAATGACATATCAGTGCTAGAGCTACCAAGAACTGGCGATTGAAGATGCAATATACAATAAAATTACTAGCAAACGAGAACATCTCCAAAGTGTTGACAACCATGCGAAAGATGGCGTAGCCATCATCGTAGAGTGCGCACACCCCGAACAGGAAACTGTAGATACCACTGTGAATGAAGGGTTCCAAGAAGTGACAGAGAAGGAATATACAGGAGATGGTTATCAGCATACCTGTGGTTCTCACTTGTCTCTTATGTCGCTGGGCCTGGTTGTGTAAAGGAGCCACCAATGTCTTACGTCTCTTGTTGGCGTCATACACCGCCTTAAGTAGCATACAGTTAAACACCGCCACCAGTGATATAGGGATCAGCTTGACGAGGAACATACGGCACCAGGTGTACGCGGTGTACCCCGAGCCCAGAGACCAGTCAGTGTACACCACCTCGTGGGGGTCAGAACTTGGTGTACGGTGGAAGAAATAGGGGAAGTTTACAGCCAACGCTCCAATAGACAGGAAGGCGATGACGCGAGCGGCGTACGTCTTTGTACACAGACTTCTGGCAGTGAGGGACTTCCCGATGAAGATCCATCTCTCTATGGACACAGCTACTGTAATCCATACACTGATGGTGGCGAATGTGTTCACTATTGGCATGAACAGGTAAATCTCGTAGAACTCTCGGCAGCGGTGCTGCCATTCGTGCTGCAGCGGCAGACAGCGCATCAGACCCATCGGCCAGGCCAACACCAAGGTGGACAGGTCCGCCACAGCCATCGCTGTCAAGTAGGTAAAGGTGGAACCGTTCAGCTTGAACTTGGCCTTACTCAGCACCAAGATGTTGAATATGTTCAAGGGGATGCCTATGACGCACACCGGTGTGTACCCTATGTAGTAACCCATCGCCTCAGCCTTGATACATTCCGGGTTGTACTCGTTTGTACAGTTCTCGTCTTCGGCACTCTCCATGAGTATTCGGCCGGGTATCACTGACTCCATCTTACTTGACTGCCAAGTGTCCTATAATCAGTATAGCGGTGGGAGCTGAAACACATAATTTGAACAGATTTATTTACCCCTCATTCACCACAAGCTCTACATAAAGGCATGAATGTTTACTTCACATTAAGCTGGGTATTGTGGGAGTAACCCAACAAACACGAGACATTGACTCAATGATCTTTCACTGTGAGGCCAGCGGAGCAGACGATGGACCAACAGTAAAACAGCATTTGGTCAATGTCTCGTGTTATGGAATAGACCACTTGCAATATCAACACGCCACACTGCGGCCAAAAAGAGTACAATTTAATTGGGTATGATAATCAGCACAGAAGCATGGCTATATTTGACCACGGTCGCAGTGGTGTAGCATAACTTTCTACCCAAGTACTTAAGTAATAATATCCAAACCTCACTTTTTGACTACATATGAATTTATTTTAATTCTGATCAGATAGGTGTCTCGTTGTGTTACAAATTTTGAATAGTAATGTGAATAAAAAATACCTTTTTTATTATGTCGGCATGAATGATTTCAGTGTGGGTCACTTGATATAAGCACAAAGAGATACGTTATTTTAGTATAATGTTTTTAAAGTATTTCAATCCAGCCCCAAGAAAACAGTGAATAAGAATGTATATAAAGGCACGTGTTGACTACATGAACGATCAGAACAAGAAGTGATCACACATTTTTGTGTTAACGTCATAGATATCAAGTTTTGCAATTCATTTTTCTGTAGAATATATAGGCTACCATTGAGGGTCTTATGTTTATTATCACATCCCCCATGTTATAGATATAATGGCCAAACAATAGGCACTGATTTTGTGCAAAAAAAGTTAAATTGAGCTACCATTAACCGTATTCACGCACGCTTGAATTGAAAAAAACAAACATATTTTCTGTCTAATCAGCATAATAATTGTTCAAGAAATGACCTTCCTATGTTAAGATTAAGATAAATATTCATATGAATACATAGTTTTACTACAGATAATGCAGACGACCGGATCAATTTAGCCGTCTTAATATTGTAAGTTTTTGAACGTCGTTTTGTGTGTCTTGCGGGAATCGTTATTACTATGAGTATCGAGAAAAGTAGACCTTTAAATAGTGTGGATTTTTTTATATATTAAAACTCTTCGCAGCAAACTCATCAAGCTTACAAATGGGTTACGCTTATTTCAATTCTTTCAGTGCTTGGACCGCCTTTAAACGTCAAAAACGTATAAAGACCATCGGTATTGATCAGCTGAAAGGTGCCGCTGAAAAGATTAATGACGGGAGATGACTCAAATGCGTTAAAGTTTATTTGCACGGACAACCGTTAACAATTAGATATGATGTCTACACTTTTTATCATGATTCACATGTTCCTTTCATTTGATTTTAAAAAAATTATCATTGTCTATAAAATTTAAATTATATTATTTAGCAGTGTAAGGCCAAGCAAAGAAAAGGAACGTATTCACTATTAAAATCACTTCAGATTCACAAAGAAAAACGTAAAAATAAAATTTAGAGTATGTAACGAAATCGGGATGATTATCATTTACACAATACAAGCAAAAATGATGATTATCTTTAGGGCTATTTTATCATATTTTCTAAAAATTAAAATTACACGTCGTGTCCAAGTTAAAAAAATGTTTTTGAAATAAATCAAAAGTACAAATCCATATCTGCATCTGGTCCACGTTTTAAAATAAATTTGAAATCAGTCACAAATAATGTTCTATGTGGTAAATAACATAGCATGTTCCAAATTGAAATGTATCATGCCTGAAAGACATAATATCACATTTAATATATTTTGTAAAATTATGAGTAACTTATCTTATTATTGTGTTTTAAACCCACTTACTTTACTACACTGCCGCCGGAGTCGCTGCTTGCATTTCACTTTTGGTTTCGCAAAATTATCACGACGCCGATTCCTTTCCGGGAAAAGGTGATGTCCTTGCCTACTGCAAAAACTGTCCGGTGACCATTAGATGGTGGAGATTAGCGTGATCACGACAGCTGCCACAACACCGTCCACTGAGGAGGAATTGTCAGGAACAGCCAGTTAAATCCAGATGATAAGGTGCTTCTTGTTGCCATGTCCAGGTCAACAGCATGCAAATAAAAACTAGAAGGGTTAGCAAGCCTTGGCTGAGCGCTGTAACAACGTCTGCAATCCTCCCGTTGCCCTGGCTACTCAATGAATGGTCCAGCAACAGGACCGTGCAACGGCAAACAGCAGTAACTGCTTACTTTTAAAGTAAGTAGTTACTGCTGTTCACCTTTGCTATTCGCCATTGCAGGACAAGTATTGCTTGGGTATCTTGGTGCTGCCGTCTAGTCCTTCACACGATCTCAGTCTCTCGCGTTCTCTCATCGTGGTCACGGCCAGACTCTCGTCTTATCAGCTCACTACGCCTTGTCACCATCTCCACCCGAACCCTCAACCCCTACACCGCTGACATATTCTAGTATAAACCGTAAAGATCAAAGGGTTTTGTCAATCTGAAATCATCATAAATGTCTTGGTTATCTCTTTCTGCTTCATTTCAATACCTATGCTAAGGGTCTACGGCTACAATAAATCTTTAATTCTTTCAGTGCGGGGACGAATTTAAGCGTAAGAATAGACGTCAGAATCTGACGTCTATAGACGTCAGGCTGTGACGTCTAAAGTCTGTCCCAGCGCTCAAAGCATTAAATGGCTAATCACGTCTTTTTGCCGTTTTCAGTCTTTATATTTTCTCTTCAAACCAGAAAAAATTGATTGAGAAATGCACATTAAATTCGCTGGATTGAATTTATTTCGCTTCAAATGTTGTATATTTACGTTATTTTCACCCACTTGCGTTTTCAGTCTTTATATTTTTTTTTCAAACCAGAAAAAATTGATTGAGAAATGCACATTAAATTCGCTGGATTGAATTTATTTCGCTTCAAATGTTATATATTTACGTTATTTTCTCCCACTTGCGTTTTTAGTCTTTATATTTTTTCTTCAAACCAGAAAAAATTGATTGAGAAATGCACATTAACTTCGCTGGATTGAATTTATTTCGCTTCAAATGTTGTATATTTACGTTATTTTCTCCCACTTGCGTTTTCAGTCTTTATATTTTTTCTTCAAACCAGAAAAAATTGATTGAGAAATGCACATTAAATTCGCTGGATAGAATTTATTTCGCTTCAAATGTTGTATATTTACGTTATTTTCTCCCACTTGCGTTTTCAGTCTTTATATTTTTTCTTCAAACCAGAAAAAATTGATTGAGAAATGCACATTAAATTTGCTGAATTGAATTTATTTCGCTTCAAATGTTGTATATTTACGTTATTTTCTCCCACTTGCGTTTTCAGTCTTTATATTTTTTCTTCAAACCAGAAAAAATTGATTGAGAAATGCACATTAAATTCGCTGGATTGAATTTATTTCGCTTCAAATGTTGTATATTTACGTTATTGTCTCCCACTTGCGTTATCAGTCTTTATATTTTTCTTCAAACTAGAAAAAAATGATTGAGAAATGCACATTAAATTCGCTGGATTGACATTTATTTCGCTTCAAAATTTGTATATTTACGTTATTTTCTCCCACTTGAATTTGTGGGTCGCGGTAGCGAGAAACAATTTCAAGTAAGAGAAAATTTTAATTGTATAATTTTTATTTTTGAGGCTTAATAAGTCACGTCTGAAGGTATGTTAGTGAAGCTGTACAGATAGTAACATATCGCGACATGAGAAGTCTGAAGTCAGGATTATGACTTTTCTGTTAAAACACATTTCATGTCCAACAATACGCTGATACTCAGCTGTGGTCCAGTAATTGAGTTACCTAACGGCTATGCCATGTTGTGCTGCAGTGCTAACATTATAGGATTGCTCTGATATTCTTGTGTGGTGATTACTGTCTTTCTGAACATGACAATTTTAAATATCTTGTCTTTTTGGGAGGGGGGCATCCATAATTTTTCGCCCAGAAAAGTGATATTTTCACAGAGGCATTTCCTCTATCTATAATTTGAAACAAAAAAGCAAACACCGCGCGCACGTAGGCCTATAGCGATGTTTGTTATCTTTCCTGTCCCCGTTGCGTCACGGTTTCTTCATCATTTATCATATTTATGGAGACGAAAACGGTGTTGCAAACCAAAAAATTGTCGCGCAGCTGTCGAGTTAGTCATGTAAATCAGAATTGACTTTCCGAAATTATGAGCTGTTGTACAAAAGATACGAGAAAAAAGCCTACACCATTGTGATGACAAACTCAGATAAAGTAAAAAGTAATATATCATGCAGTTGAAACGTACATGTCTGTTTATGGTTACGTTTTGCGTGGTTAAAAGACGTGGCTATAACATTCAAAAGGTTAAAGAGTTGTAGTCATGAATGTCAGAAAGTTTACGATTTCCTTGTATATTAACAATTGCCTAGTTCAATTTGTTTTATTTTTAAACTGGTATTAGACTAGATTGTTTTAAATATAAGTTAAAATGAAATGACCTGCCGAGGTTTTAATTTGTGACAACCATGACCGAGTGATGACTGAAACTGGGTGGTGGGTATGGTGCCTTTAACACTGATTGAGGTAAACCAGTTGTACCTGACAGTGAGACTCAGCGGATACAAAGATTCAAAGACAACTTAAAGTTAATGACAAACTTCAAAGGGGTAGGCCCCATATGAAAAACACATTTGGTAAAATTACCGGCGCCATCAAATGACCACTTTCGACGGTTGTCAGAACATGATGGTGTTATGGTTTTATTTGTAGGTACTAACACATTATATGTCAAGTGCTAACACATTAATTATCGTGTTATCTGTCAGCCGCAGCACAGCACAGTGGATTATTGTTGTTCTAGGGTCTAGCATCGGAACAACGTATTGTGCTTGCTGTATATAATTAACCCTTACAACGCTGCCATATTTTTATATAAGCCAAGAGACCAAAGGGTTATTTTGAATTTGAAATCATCATAAATCTTAGTTAGCTCTTTCCGTTTCATTTTATGGATTTACGGTCATTATAAATAGTTTACTCTTTCAGTGCGGCGGGGATCGATACGTCAGAATCTGACCCATATAGACATCAGATTGTGGCGTCTAAAGTCGGTCTCTACGCTGAAAGGACTAGAACAGGATAAACATAACAACTCTGGGAAACACGAGGCGCTGATACAATGTTGTGTCAGCGTCTCAGACAGTGGACCAACATTAAACCAGGTTTTGTCTCCTGTCGGCAGGAAAACCTGTTAGAATGTTGATGAAGCACTCCTGTGTAATTAGCGCAATTGACGGGCGGGCGGGTGACATCGGTTATGTGTCTTTTGTGGTAAAGTAACTGGCGGTGCTAATATTATTGTCATAACAAAGAGTAGCAGTTACCAATTCAGGTCAAGTTACAATAACTATTTATGCATAGGTGTTTCGTGTTGCCAGGCTGCTGCTGCTGAGGAAGATATCTTTTGCACCAAATTGAGATAAATGGGCATGTCTAGGAAATATTCATCTGGCAATTTTTCATATCTTTCGCCTGAAAGTTTTCACATCTCCTCGCATTTTTCAAAGTTGTTAATCGTTGCCAAATCGAATTAATCTTCCCCCGCCCCAGCAAAAATAAGTTGACCGCTGGACATGGTTGACCAGGTTTCATGCAGTAGACAGGGGCGGATCCATAAATGTGAAGGGGGTGAGGATTGAAATTCGTTCGGCCACCCGACGAAAAATTAAGTAGGCCATGATTGTGTGAAGTGACTGAAAAATTGTGTTATTTGTAAAATTTAAGTCCCGACATAATCTGTGTATCAAAATTGAAAGCCTATTTTATTTTTAACAACTGGTCATAGAGGTGCTTACGAAAACACAGGATGTCTACTGTAGTCGACATCAGTGTTATAAGGGTTAATGATTCTTGATCCTTCTCAGCTAGTATAAGGGGGCTTGTCCCAGCAAACACGATATATTAAACCAATGCTGTTTAAATGTTGGGCCAGCGTCGCAGACAGTGGACCAACGTTAAAACAACATTGGTTTAATGTATCGTTTTTGCCGGGGTACACTCAAGTTGAGGCACCACCCTGGTACAGGAAAAGGAAGAGGAAAAGGGTACCCCCCCCCCCAACCCTTTGGAAATATTTGTATTCTAATGTCCTCTTATATGGTCATATGCATCAATTTTGCACAAACGTCAGTCAAACAAGCTCATTGTTCATTTGTAGCAAACATCATATCGACCTTGGACTTAAAATTTATTGGATCAATGTGTGAAACGACATTTCTGCAGTGAAATAATCATTATGCTATGTGTGCCAAACAGGTGCTTATGTTAACACCGGATGTCTTGTTAAGATAACCTCTACTTGTAGATAAACAGTAACAGTAACAGTTTATAACCAAAGGCATTACAAAGTGCCTATCAGGCTATAGTATAAATATACATATAATGCGGGGTGTTATGTATTATGGAAGCGACATCAGTCCAATGCTAAAGTTTTCCTTAAAATGAAGGCATGGTACAGATACATTGCTAATTTTATTAAATACATTTGTTATTAGTTGTAACCAGTTGTATAAATTTATCCATATTAGGACGTAAAAAAAAATATTTCTTAATAAATTGTTTTCTCAATTCTATATAGACAGAGCAAATTCATACTAGATGATACTCATCTTCTAAATCATGTCTTTGACATAAAATACATTGACCAAATGGACACGAGTTATGCTCAAATATCAAAGCGCAAGTTTTAACATCTAGTAGCAATGATTGTAACACACTTTGTCAAAAAAACTATCATGTAAAGGAAGGTAAAGGTTTTTAGTCTGATAAAAAATCCTGCAACTTTTAAATTCACCTTCTGATCAATAGATACTCGTGAGTCATTTCAACTACCAAGGAACATACAACCAGCTGTCTATTTCGGCTCGAGGACTTATCGTACATATTGCCATCTCTGTCCTGCCATGTACTCATTTACACCTGAGTCTAGTGAAGCATATGAGGGAACAGCTGCCTCGCCCAGAAACACAAACATCGAATCAAAGTCCAAACGTTAAGAGGGTAGAAACATGATATTCCTCACAACCATATGTAATAATTGATCAGTGCGCGTGGTGTTGCCGAAATTAAATGATGCTGGACCCAAACTCCACACGATCAAGCAAAGTTTAGTGTAGGCACCAAATGGGTTCAGATACGATGCCCTCCATATAATAATTTGAAGACAAACAAAACGTTCGAAGGATCGGCCAGGTAGACGGAGAAGGTCAAGGACATCCAAAAACCTCGTGAGCTCCACTTGTCACACATGTCCGTTGCTACGCATATCACTCCAGCAACTCATCAATCACCTGAACTAGATATCTAAGATTAGGCCACCCTCCGCAGCTCACCATTTTCTCAGTCATGAATCATCTTATATTATTCCATCAAGCACCAGATGTTCACCATCATTGGCCAGCATTGGGTCAGCGTCTGGTGTTTTTTGGGATTATTACTTCAGGATGGTGATATGAGTGAGATGAGTGAGATGGCACTGCCCTCCAGACACATGATTCGAAATTCAAACCCTGCAGGTCTGAAGCAGAGCACGCTACCTCCCGGTCACGGAGGCTCTCCACAATACTGGGTTTTACAAGTGGATGGGGTGGGAACATTTTTGTTTCTTTCAAACCTTTGGGATCGGGAAAAGAGCCCCGAAGTCTAGCGTGAAAGGGAGCGGTGCTAACCTCTACCCTGGGGCCTCCACCCATAACATCACATAGATGACATTAAAACTAACAGAGGGGTCATAGCATAACGCAATGGACATAACATAATGTAGGGGACATAACATCACAGAGGGGACGTAACATAATGGAGGGGACATGCATAATAAAGAGGACATTCCATAACGGAGGGGACATAACATAACGGAAGGGACATGGCATAACGGAGGGGACATAACATAACGGAGGGGACAAAACATAACTGGGCGGGGGGGGGGGGATAACAAAATGTAGGGACTTAAACAGTAGTAGTAATCGTTTATTATACTGATTTGTGCTTCCATGTACATTTCACGTCACATAAATATATAATTTCCGTCTTTTAAGCACCCAACCCGACTTGGGGTTTATAAATCAGTTTAAACATAATTATACATATATACATATAGTGTACAGGAATGGGATGGTTAGTTAGTAATAATGAGATGGAATAATGAGGTTCGCTAGTAAGAATGGGCATTCGCCCAGCCCGGCCAATGCCGGGCCAATATCTGGGACGTTGGCCCGGCATGCCCCTCCTAACAGAATACCATTGCCTGATTGCAAAAAAACAAACAGAAAACACGAGACCAAAAGTTGGGTCAACGCTGAACCACAGAGTGTCGCCCCAAGCAAAGGGCCAGCGCTTTGTGCTCAGACGGCAAACAAAGCACACAGTAAACATGGGACGTCGACACACTGTCGACTCAATGCCGGCCCACCGTCTCGACGCTGGATCAACACTAAACCAACACCGGTCCAACACTCCGCGTCCACCGGGCCAGAGCCGCTGCATGCAATCCGCATTAGAAAGGGATCATGAGACCCATTATGCTCAATCGAACAGAATAAAATACATTATAGAATTGTTCAAGATTGATGAGTTGCTGGAGTGATATGTATAGCAACGGACATGTGTGACAAGTGGAGCTCACGAGGTGTTTGGATGTCCTTGACCTTCTCCGTCTACCTGGCCGCTTCCTCGAACGTTTTGTTTTTCTTCAAATTATAGAAGGCATCGTATCTGAACCCATTTGGTACCTACACTAAACCTTGCTTGTCGTGTGGAATTTGGGGCAAGCATCTTTTACTTTCGGCAACACCACGCGCACTGAACAATAGTATCATATGGTTGCGAGAAATATCATGTTTCTCGCCTCTTAACGTTTGGACATTCATTCGATGTTTGTGTTCTTGAGCAAGGCAGCTCTACCCTCATATGCTTCACTTGACTCAGGTGTAAATGAGTACCTGGTAAGACAGAGATGGCAATATGTACGATAAGTCCTCGAGCTGAAATAGGCAGCTGGTTCTATGTTCCCCTGGGAGTTGAGATGACTCACGAGTGTCCATTGACCAGAAGGTAAATTGTAAAGTTGCAGGATGTCAGACTATAAACTCAAACCTGTACCTTTACAAGAGTATCTTTGATATCTGGGCATAACTCGTGTCCGTTTGGTCAATGATTTATCTACAAGTAGACGTTATCTTAACAAGACATCCGGTGGTAACAGGAGCACCTATCCGGCACACATAACATGATGATTAACCCTTTAACCGCCAAATTATTCAATTTGAATTTTCACCCACTTGAAGTTGTGTCTCGCTGACGCGATCCACAACTTCAAGTGAGTGAAAATTATTCAGATTTGACAAAATGGAAGTCATCTGTTTTTAGGAAACTTTTAGGAAATAACAATCCACAAAACAGAACACTTCTAAACTTAATGCTACGTCATACGTGCCTTTTAATTTTTACAATATAATGTTGTTTTCACTGTACTTTTGTATGGTTTCTTCTTTTGAAGGCTGATAAAAGAATGAAAATGAATGAATGAATGAATGAATGAATGAATGAATGAATGAATGAATGAATGAATTAATGAATGAATAGGTCAAAATTGCCAAAATATCGGTATCTGACACTCAAAATGTACTACGGTGGTGCCTCAACTTGAGTGTACAAGCCCCCTTATATTAGCTGAGAAGAATAAAGTAGCATCAATTCACACGTCTGGCCCTCTTATTTTTCGGCCGGTGGCCGAACGAATTTCAATCCGAACCCCCCTTTATATTTATGGATCCACCCCTGTTTACTGCATGAAACCTGGCCAACCATGTCCAGCGGCCAACTTATTTTTGCTAGGCCGAGGGAAGAATAATACAGTTTGGCAACGAATAACCACTTTGAAAAATCGGTGTGAAAACTTTCAGGCGAAAGATATGAAAAATTGCCGGGTGATTATTTCCTAGACATGCCCATTTATCTCAATTTGGTGCAAAATATATATTCCTCGGCAGCAGCAGTAGCAGCAGCAGCTGGGCAACACGAAACTTGATGCATTAATAGGTATTGTAACTTGACCTGAATTGGCAACTGCCACGCTTGTTATGACAATAATATTAGCACCGTCAACTACATTGCCACAAAAGACACATAACCTACGTCGCCCGTCAATTGCACTAATTACACAGGAGTGCTTCATCAACATTCTAACAGGTTTTCCTGTCGACAGGAGACAAAACCTGGTTTAATGTTGGTCTGAGACACTGACACAACACTGTATATTTAATGATATATTTAATGATATGTGGAAATGTCTATGGTGTGACCGAGAAGCGCTCAAATGACGAAGTATAAAGTATGTAACATGTTAAAGATCATATAACTGCTAATACTGTGTTTTAACGCTCACTAGACAAAATGTAAACTTGTATATAGTTCTTAAGTTTCTACGCTTTCCAGAGTGTCTTTTTTGCTGCCATTTAGAAAAAGTTATAGTAGCTATTTTATCTCTGGTTTTGGTGCGGGAAACATATATGTCCCATGTTCATATACCATGATAATGATGTATTGTGTTTGACGTTATTTTAAATAGTTATGATGAGTATTTTAAATACCCTAAGTCTGTTTAATTGTGTAAATGGCAAGCCGGAATGTAAGTGTACATATCATGCCGATATCTGTGATTCACAGAACTAACCATTCCAACCCTGCTGTACATATTGTATATATATATATATTGCTATGACAAATAAGTCAGCAATGACTTGAATTATTGTCAATAAAACATCTATCTATCTATCTATCTATGTATCAGCGCCTCGTGTTTGCCAGAGTTGTTGTGTTCCTCCTGTATTAACCCTTTCAGCGCGGCCACCGACTTTAGGCGTCATAATCTGACGTCTACAGACGTCACATTCTGACGTCTAGAGTCGATCGCCGCCCGCACAGAAAGAGTAAACTATTTATAATGACCGTAGACCCATTATGGGTATTTAAATGAAGCGGAAAGAGCTAACTAAGATGTATGCTGATTTCAAATCCAGAATAACCCTTTGGTTTCTTGGTTTATATACAACTATTTCATTTTGTAAAGTTAATGATACCCAGCAAACACGCGACGTTGGTCCGATTTTAGAACGCTAGAACAACAATAAACCAGCATTGGTCCATGCACTGTGTTGAGTCCGCTGTGCTGCGGCTGACAGATAACACGATAATTAATGTGTTAGCACCTGACATATAATGTGTTAGTAACTAAAAATAATACCATAACACCATCATGTTCTGACAACTGTCGAAAGTGGTCATTTGATGGCGCCGGTAAATTTACCAAATGTGTTTTTCATACGGGGCCTATCCCTTTGAAGTTTGTCATTAAATTAGTTGTCTTTGAATCTTTGAATCCAAGGGGTCTCACAGTCAAGTATAACTGGTTTACCTATATGTCGAAACCCACCACTATTGTTTTGGTCATCATTTTGGTCATGGTTGTCACACGTCATTGCATTTCAACTTATATTGTAACATAATTTATTCGAATTCTATTTTAATAATAAAACAAATTAAAGTAAGCAACTGGTAATGCAAGAGGCAATCTTAGACTTTCTGACAACCATGGGTGGTGGGCTGGTCCCTTTAACCTTTTGAATGCTGTAGCCATAGTTTATCACGCAAAAGGTTAGCCAAATAATAATGGACCTGTACTTTTAAATAATCTGATTTTGTCATTAGAATGACGTAGGCTTATTTCTTATATCGTTTGAACAACAGCTCATAATTAGTAAGTGCATGTGCGCTACATCTGAGAGGAATTTCTGAATGTCAATTCTGATTTGCATGACGAACTCGACAGCTGCGCGAATATTTTTTGTTTTGCAACACCGTTCCAAATTATAGATAGAGGAAAGGCCGCCGTGAACATATCACTTTTTGGGCGGAACAAATATGCCCCCCCCCTATCCAATTGAGCCTCAAAGGTATAAATTAGAGAATTGACATTTTATACCACGTGAAGTTGTGTCTCAACTTAAAGCCAAATAAATGTTAATCCAGCAAATTGAATGTACCCTCAATCAAATGTCCTTGTTTGAAGAAAAAAATATAAATGCTAAAGGCGGCAATAAATACGTAAGCGCGAGCACCGACTTTAGACGTCACAATCTGACGTCCATAAAAGTCAGATTCTAGCATCTAAATTTGATCCCCGCATTGAAAGAATTAAGGATTTATTGTAGCTGTATACCTATAACATAGGTATTCAAATGAATCAGAAAGAGCTAAATCAGACATTTAAGATGATTTCAAATTGAAAAAAACCCTTTCTCCATGGTTTATACAAGAAATAGGGTAAAGGGCTCGGGTGGAGATGGTGACAAGGCGTACTGAGCTGATAAGACGAGAGTCTGGCCGTGACCACGAGGAGAGAACGCGAGACAGTGTGAGATCGTGTGAAGGACTAGACGGCAGCACCAAGATACCCAAGCAATACTTGTCCTGCAAAGGCAGACAGCAGTAACTACTTACTTAAAAAGTAAGCAGTTACTGCTGTTTGCCTTTGCACGGTCCTGTCGCTGGATCATTCATTGAGTAGCCAGGGCAACCAGATGATCGCAGACGTTATCACAGTGCTCAACCAACGCTTGCTAACACCCCTTGTTCTTATTTGCATGTTGTTGGCCTGGACACGGCAAAAGAAAACACCATATCATCCACATTTAACTGGCTGTTACTGATAATTTCTTCTCAGTGGACGATGTTGTGGCAGCTGTTGTGATCACGCTAATCTCCACCATCTGAAGTTCACAGGTCAGTTGTTACAGTAGGCAAGGACATCACCTTTTCCCGGAAAGGAATCGGCGTCGTAATAATTTTTGAGAAACCAAAAGTGAAATGCAAGCAGCGACTACGGCGGCAGTGTTGTAAAGTAAGTAGGTTTAAAACACAATCATAAGATAATTTACTCCTAATTTTACAAAATATAATAAATGTGATTTATGTCTTTCAAAAACATTTTAAAATAATTTTGATGTTGCTTGATAGGCTTGATATATTTTAAGTTGAAACATGTCATGTTATTTAACACTTAGGACATTATTTGTGACCGATCTCAAATTTATTTTAAAACGTGGAGCAGATGCAGATATGGATTCGTACCTTTGATTTATTTCAATAAACATTTTTTTTAACTTGGACCACGACGTATAATTACAACTTGCAAATAATGTAATACTATTATCCTAAAAATAATTATACAATAGCGTGTGTTTGGAGGTAATTATGTTCATTTGAGAACCGACTTGTGAGAGTTGATCACGACCAGGGTGATTTTAAACCCGAGGGCGAAGCCCAAGTGTTTCAAATCACCCTGGGAGTGATCAACTCTCACAAAAAGGTTCTCAAATGAACATAATTGCCGACAAAAAACACGCTATTACTATTATTACCATCATAAACCTTAATAAATGATGTCCCCTTCATAGTGTTCATACTGCGATTGTAAGCTGGAAGGTGGTGCCGTCAGTTTGCGGTGTAGGCCTATAGCTGCACGAATGCTGGTCATTGAGCTGGGCGTCAACGCATTGCCGTCTGCATAAAACTTCCGCAGACGATCAGCAGGTGGACATCGGTCTTGCCTCCACTTCCATTCTGTCCAGAGCATTTTCAGATAAATCTGACTTTTGGCTGCTGGCCATTTCAATGTTAAATGATCCCGTAGCCATAGCTAACAGTTACCCGCTACTTACTAGGTCTAGCACAAGGTCACGGTGTGTACACAAGCGTGTAGTCTAGCAGCTGATGGCCTGATCGCGGCAGGTGGCCTGATCTGAGCCGTACACCTGTACTCAAGCTACACACCTGACATCTATTTGATACCTCTTTCGCCAAGAGGTATCAAATGTAATTTGAAACCTCTGATTTTCATTTGATACCTGTGTTATTGTATTCAAACATGGCCAAATCGGTGTTATGAGAGCACTGCAAACCCGTATGTGGTAATAATCATCATTCTTACTTGTATTGATAATCATCCCGATTTTTTTACATGTTCTATATATTATTTTATTTTACGTTTTTCTTTGTGAATCTGAAGTGTTTTTAATAGTGAATACTTTCGTTTTCTTTGCATGGCCTTACACAGCTAAATAATTCAATTTAAATTGTATAAACATTTATAAATATATAAAGGAACATGTGAATCATGATAATAAGTGTAGACATCGTATCTATTTGTTAACGGTTGTCTGTGCAAATAAACTTTAACGCAGTTGAGTTGTTTCGTGGCATTAACCTTTTCAGCGGCACCTTTCAGCTAATACCGATGGTCTTTATACGTCAGAATCTGACGTCTGCAGACGTCAGATTCTGACGTATAAAGACGGTCTCCGCGCTGAAAGAATTAAAATATTTCTAATAGTCGTACACCCATAACGTAGGTAGTCAAATGAAGCAGAAAGAGCTAACTAAGACATTTACGATGATTTCAAATTTATAAAACCCTTTGGTCTCCATGATGTATTCAAAATAATTCAGCGTTGAAAGGGTTAATCAGTGCTATTATCTCGTGACGGCCCCACTCCTCAGAGATTAACCATGCTGCGCATGCGGGTGGACCTACACCATGCGTTCCAGCGAATCGTGACGACCCACCCACTTCAAGCTTAACTCATATGTAAGCTTGGTGAGTTTGCTGTATACAGCGTGCTTTGTTATTTAAATAAATCCACACTTCCTGAGCTTGATATATTATTATTACACTAAAATCAGATATGTTTCCTTCACTTTGAGGTTGGTATACGCGCCTTGCGCCAGATTGTGCAGCGATACCATTCTGATACCGATGGGAGTCATTGAAAAAAGCCCACCCCACTCCTTACTCCATAGTAAAAACGACTGCCGGTGATCTCGGACGCCTATCGGTGATTTCGGACGGTGATTTCGGACGGTGCGCGATGAAATCGGACGGCGATTTCGGACGGTGTGCGGTGAACTCGGACGTCGCGGTGAATTCGGACGATGATATCGGACGGTCTGCGGTGAATTCGGACGGCCATCTTTGTAGTCTTTCATATCACTATTTTAGTACTAGGCCTAATATCGCTTATTTCGGAGGGTGAATTCGGACGGTGATTACAGACGGTGATTTCGGACGGTGTGATGTATAAAAAACCCTAACACAGTACTCTTTTATATGACTATTTCTTTACAAACTAGTGGTCTGCAATGGGCAAAGTGTTATATTGTAGGCACAGCGCCCATATATGCGTTTGTACTTGCGCGTAAAAATATATTATTATTTCAATATTCGCCTCTCAATGTATATTTTATATTTGTATAGAAGAAGATCCACAAAGACAGAGGTCACCAAAGTGGGCCGATCGAGATCACCAATTTTAAAATATGTTTGTATGTATTTCATTAGGCCTAATAATTTAATTCGAAGTCAAGAAGGTATAGACCGCAAGTATTAAATACATTTATTCTCACATTATGTGTACTGAGTTCACCAAACTTTTTTTGGGCACGTACTTTGGTGAAATATAACGTTCAAACAACAAAGTCAACAAAACGTATAGCTGTAATTAACTATTATAACCAAAATAGCTAGGAATCACTATATGACGCAACGCCGTGTAGGGGAAAATGATATACAGTATGTATATATGTATCATAATTGTACCGGTATATAACTGATTTTTGTATTTCTAAAATGATATGCATAAGTATTAAAAACAGATGATTATATTACTGTATTAGACTACCTTATACATAATACCGTCCGAAATTACCGATATTAGTAGAGAAATAGTCATATAAAAGCGTACTATGTGAGGGTTTTTTATACTTCACACCGTCTGAAATCACCGTCCGAAATTACCATCCGAAATTAGCGATATTAGTACCAAAATAGTGAAATCACCATCCGAGCTCACCGCGGCGTCCTAATTCACCGCACACCGTCCGAAATCACCGTCCGCTTTCACCGCACACCGTCCGAAATCACCGTCCGCAATCACCGATTGGCGTCCGAAATAACCAGTCCGAAATAGTCGCGGTCTGAAATCACCGGACACCGTGAAAACCATTCCAGCAACACACACAAAATGACGTTTAAAAACTTACAATACTAAGACGATTCCCTTGATCCGGTCATCTTCAGCATCTACAAATTATCTGCAGTGAAACTACGTATTCCTTTGAATATTTATCTTAATCCCATGTAGTTATTTTAATTCAAATCACACGCCCAGAGCTGGTACATGCCATGTTTACATGAGGTCAATAGGAAGATCATTTCTTCAACCATTATTATGCATAGACGGAAAATATGTTTTTTTTAATTAAACGTGAGTGAATTCGGTTATTTGTAGCTCAATTCAACAGTTTTTTGCACAGAAAACAGTCCTATAGTTTTGCCATTATTTCTATAACATAGAGGGATGTGATAATCCACATAAGACTCTCAATAGTAGCCTATATATTCTGCAGAAAAATCAATTGCAAATTTTGTGGACATTAATTCGACATTGTAGATTGTTTTGTTTGTGAATTTCATAACACGCCACAAATGATGATATAGAATATATAGTGGAATGTTTGTAACATCAAGTGACCAACACTGAAGTAATTCATGCCGACAAAGTGAAAACAGGTGTGTTTTATGCACTCAAAATTTGTAACACAACGAACCACCTATCTGAATTAAAATAAATTCATATTTAGTAAAAAGTGAGGTGTGGATATCTGGGTTATGCTTCACCACTGTGTCCGTGGTCAAAAATAGTCATGCTTCTATTGGAAATAGTTTTGATTTGAGTGTGAAATGCTGATTATAACCATCCCCAACTCAATGGTTCATCTTTTGCCCACGGTGTGGCGTGCTGATATTGCAAATGGTCTATTCCAAAACACGAGACATTGACCCCATGCTGTTTTACTGTCTGGCCATCGTCTGCACCACTGGCCTCACAGTAAAACAACAATGAGTCAATGTCTCGTGTTTGTTGGGTTACTGCCACAACACCCAGCTTAATGTGAAGTAAACATTCATGATTGATGTAGAGCTTATGGTGAATGAGGGGTCAATAAATCTGTACAAATTATGTGTTTTAGCTCCCATCGGAGTACTGACTATAGGATACTTGGCAGTCAAGTAAGATGGAGTCAGTGATACCCGGCCGAATACTCATGGCGAGTGTTGAAGACGAGAACTGTACAAACGAGTACAACCCGGAATGTATCAAGGCTGAGGCGATAGGTTACTACATAGGGTACACACCGGTGTGCGTCATAGGCATCCCCTTGAACATATTCAACATCTTGGTGCTGAGTAAGGCCAAGTTCAAGCTGAACGGTTCCACCTTTACCTACTTGACTGCGATGGCTGTGGCGGACCTGTCCACCTTGGTGTTGGCCTGGCCGATGGGTCTGATGCGCTGCCTGCCGCTGCAGCACGAATGGCAGCACCGCTGCCGAGAGTTCTACGAGATTTACCTGTTCATGCCCATAGTGAACACATTCGCCACCATCAGTGTATGGATCACAGTAGCTGTGTCCATAGAGAGATGGATCTTCATCGGGAAGTCCCTCACTGCCAGAAGTCTGTGTACAAAGACGTACGCCGCTCGCGTCATCGCCTTCCTGTCTATTGGAGCGTTGGCTGTAAACTTTCCCTATTTCTTCCACCGTACACCAAGTTCTGACCCCCACGAGGTTGTGTACACTGACTGGTCTCTGGGCTCGGGGTACACCGCGTACACCTGGTGTCGTATGTTCCTCGTCAAGCTGATCCCTATAACGCTGGTGGCTGTGTTTAACTGTATGCTACTTAAGGCGGTGTATGACGCCAACAAGAGACGTAAGACAATGGTGGCACCTTTACACAACCAGGCCCAGCGACATAAGAGACAAGTGAGAACCACTGGTATGCTGATTACCATCTCCTGTATATTCCTTCTCTGTCACTTCTTGGAGCCCTTCATTCACAGTGGTATCTACAGCTTCCTGTTCGGGGTGTGCGCACTCTACGATGATGGCTACGCCATCTTTCGCATGGTTGTCAACACTTTGGAGATGTTCTCTTTTGCTAGTAACTTTATTGTATATTGCATCTTTAATCGCCAGTTCTTGGTAGCTCTAGCACTGATATGTCATTGTAAATCCAAGGACTCGATGAGTAATAGCACCCTGCAGGATGTGTCAACCGTCCAGACAACAGTTAGAGTCAGAGAGAATGACAATGTGGAGAAGAAAGTTGAAAAGAAAAAAGAGGTCTCCGTGTAAAAGTGTGCTATGCGTCAGACTTGTAAAATGGAAGAAATTGACCAGACACTAATCCCACATAACACGTGATTAATACCAAATCAGTTAGTGATATTCATGGGAATGCAATACTGGTTGAAATATTATGGGTATTAGCGGTTTTTCACAGAAAACAGTGACTATTGTTTGGCTGTTATTTCTGTAACAAGGGAGATGTAATAATCCACATAAGACTATATTCACTCGACAGGGGCACGATGCCCCCTACTGAAATGGAGCAGCCCTGCTTAGTCGAAAGATCCAGAATAAAGCAGCGGTGATATTTTCATCCATATTTACAGAAATTCGTAACTTTAATCATTTATGATAATTATATGAACTGTGTGAACATAGCACGTCAGTCTGTGATTTAGTAATGATCACAATACATGTTTTTAGATGTATTGGAATGTATCCATCAAACTACCGAATGTATTTTATCATAGGCACATTCAAGAAGAACCTTAGTTTATTTTAAAATTCAGTTAAAAACGCACTTGCATTTCTGTATAAATTGAAAGAGTTATGAAAATTCAAAATTAAAAGGTTCTAGTAAATGATTGTTGTTATTATTGTTCATTAGAAATAACTGCTCCGTGGACTGATGTATTAAGTATATAGAAATACTAAGGATTTGGATCCAGAAAAAAAGTTGCAGGTGTGTAAATATGCGACTTTCTTGTGGTAACCAGTGGAACGCAGTGACGTGGCCCCTACATTGAATGATATAGTCCAGAAGGCCCAGCATCGGGGGCGCGGAATTATCTAATGATATCAAAATATTACACGCTGAACGATATAATTATACGGGGATGTATGTAGCAAATATATAATCATACTATATTAACCCTTTAAGCCCTCATGATGCATTAAAGCATCATTTTACATCCCTGAAAAAAGACTTAATTCTCCTACAACAATGGGTTTTAGAACGAAAATTTCCATGAAACTGGTTTACCAATACATGGCAATTTTCTTTACTTTTTAAACCACATCAAGTCATCTTCATCCACTACAAGTCGAAAATTGCGGCAGCAATTCGCGGCTTGTAGTGGATGAAGATGACAATGGTAAATTCAGGGTTGAAAGGGTTAACCCTTTCACCGCTAATCACTACTATGATCATTTTTAATCTGTTTGATTAGCAGGTACTGTGAAAAAAATTAATGTTTAAGCATAAGAATTGCAATTTTTTTTATCTCAAGGTAAACAAACATTAGGAATTTTGACCCACTTGAAGTTGTGGGTCGCGGTAGCGAGACGCAACTTCAAGTGGGTGAAAATAAAAAATATAACAGAGCGGGTAAAGGGTTAATGCATTGTATTTATAATCTTTAGTACATTACATACATTTACATGAGTGACAAATATCAAATTTAAACGATTATGCAATCTGAGTGTATATTTTCATTTTTCAAATCTTTCAACTGACGCAATTAACCTTTCTGTTGCGTTTTTAGGAAGCTTACATGCCCCGATTTAAAATTGTAACCTGACTTCATATGTGAAATTTGAATCTAAACGTATGCGATTATGTTAGTTATCCATGTAACCATACATTGTTGTTTACTGTTGAATATTGAAATGCCGTTGACTATTTATTATTTTTGTTGAAAGCATTACTGATTGTTAAAAACTATATTTTGAGTGTTTCAATGATTTTTTTAGTTTTACTACTGTCATGCTTACACCACATTGTGGTGATGGTTTATTGTTTTTTTTTCTGGTTTAATAAACTCATCACTTCAAATGAATGGCAACTTTCACGGAATAATGTTGTTTTTTATGTAGCATTTTAGGATTGAAAGGAAAACTCGTCCCACAATAGTCCCTTCCAATTGTTCAATTATTCAACATAATGAAAATTTCTTGTGGTTATTGAGAAATAATATGGCTCCGTTGTGACTATGTAATACGATTACTATCATTTTACATGTACTGCAAAGAGCAGACGATACTGCCGTGCTAAATCATAAATCAGCTACTGCCTTTTTGCTTTACATAATACTACACTGTCATGCAGAGTCGAACAGCAGTAACTGTTTACTTTTCAACCAAGCGGCACTGTTGTTTGTCTTTGCAGTTTGGTAGTAGTATATACCGGATTCAGTATCCGGGTTGGTGTTAATTATTTGGTATACTATGTCATTGTCACTGAGATCATAATTACTGAGGCTTTCCACACATAACAGCAGGGGATGTCCCAGTTGAGCATCTACTCACACTATGCTATTCATTTCAGTGTAATATTTTGCTTGTTTGAAAACCTATATGTACGGGCCTAGTAGCATATACGTTAATAGGACGTGTTTGTACTTGCTGCAGCGTTAATTCTTTCCGACTTTATACGTCTGAATATGACGTCTGTAGACGTCAGAGTCTGACGTATAAAGACGGTCACCGCACTAAAATAATTAAACAAATTATAATGGCCATAGGCTATAGCTCAAATCAAGCAGAAAGAACTAACTAAGACATAACCATTAAAAATGATTTCCAGCGTTTAAAAAATAATTTCGGAGTTTATGGTCTCTGAAGCCCCCATATATTGTTTTTTGATAATCGGACCCCCTTTTTCAAAATTCTAGATCTACAAGACAGATAATATGTTGAATCCGTGTTCCTTTACTTTTTGCGACGCTGCCACAGCATCATTCCTTAAAACGCTAAATTATGTAATTTAAATTTGTACTCACTTGAAGTTTAAAAGCTCATTAATTTTTGCTCCCAATAACAGTATTTAATTCGGCTAATACAACGGATTAAAAACTGTTATAGTCGTGCTTAGCGCTACAAGAGGGAAATATAATTGGTTGAACATTGATATCTGTTAGGGACGCACCATTAAATATCTGGGGATGCGGGGATATAATTTTTGTTGAAGGCAAACTTTTTTTTAACTCCGCGAGAAAAAGCAATCTTTTTGTTTGGCGCTGAACGTCCGACAAACTTTTTTTGTATGTTCAGTTGAAAAACTGAAATATAGGTTTCATCGTATGCCTTCACTACTATGGAGGCCTACGGTACTATTTGCTGGTTAACCTATTTTTCATCAATTTCGACAACAAACTTTTTTTTAGCTTTTTTCCTGACTTTTGTGGCGACAATCATTTTTCATATTTTTTCTAGCCGACCCCCCCCCCCCCCTCCCAGATATCTTATGGTGCGTCCCTTAGGAGGCCCACTACACGTCTGAGCTGTAGTCTGACTTGGGGATTTGATGAGGGGTCTCGTTGATCAAATCTGACAACAGAGTGGATAAGAATAGGATAAGAATATCCAGACACCAGAATATCAGGTTTCCAGTACTAATGGTACTCAATACCCAGTACTCGTCTTTAGTAGCCAGTAAATACAGTTAACTCAATGTTGGTTTAATGTTGGGCCACTGTCGCAGACGGTGGTCCAACATTAAACCAACATTGAGTCAATGTCTCGTGTTTACTGGGTAGTCAGTAAATACAGCTAACCCAATGTTGGTTGAATGTTGTTGCCTAACATTAAACCAGCATTGGGCCAATCTCTCGTATTTACTGAATATCACTGTATTATGTAAGTAAATATTAGGTTCGTCAAGCAATCAGAACCAGGTCTGCATCACACACACTACGAAGGCCTACATGGCATTAGTCCAGTATTATCTCACTTTGGGCCAGACAATGGCCCAACCTTAAATCAGCATCGGGTCAATGTCTCATATTTACTGAATGTAACTGTATAATGTAAGTAGATATCGTGGACCCGGGATCGTCAAAGTATGAGAACTAGGTCTGCATCACACACACAATGCTTACACGGCATTAGTCCAGTATTATCTCACGTTGGGCCAGAGGCGTAGACACTGGGCCAACATTGTTCTAATGCTGGCTGAGTGTGTTCTGCGGTGATCATCTGGATTCAGAGGCAAAACAATCGAGTAGTCGTCAGTACACAGGGATCAGTATCACATAGCAACCGGAAACTGAGCCCTGGACAATAATACGGACAGAAATGAGTTGTTAGACGGGTGTTCAACGGCAGCGATAAATCAGAACTGATCCATGCTGCGGTACACGAGATATGGCATGCAGGATTCGTGTTATCATAGAAGGCACCAAGTAAGTCATTTTATTTGACAACATTTACTGCCCAAATAAGATAAATTATGTGTCAATTAAGATGTGGTGTACTACCATTAGCTATAGAAGCTGGCAACGATTATGCCGCCTCTGTAATTCAAACAAAATAGGAGACGAATCCCACTTTGTATGTCAATGCAACTTATATGAAACAATGAGAACGAAATTATATTTTCATATATCTTCTATCTATCCAACCAACTTTACTTTAATAACCACTAATGAACAGCTCAGAGTACTTACATGTATGTCAGACCAGTTTATTCATTTAACAAAAGATTTCGTTGAGCAGACATGGAGGAAACGTCAAAGTGTTATGTTCAATTAACGTGGTTATATTTATAGCAATGTATTTTATTATTATTATTTATTATTATTATTATTATTATCATGTCACTATTATTTATGTCATGCAGTACACTTCAAAGTGACTAATAAGCCCTTGAGGGCTGGGTACCAATTTATTATACTTTATTCTCTGTTTGTACTATATGTTTGTACTATGTCACTATAATACACAAATACAACATACAACATCATTACATTGGAATATCAGAATATTTAAACGTTCAGAATTTGACCACTGTAGTTAGTGACTTCCGTATGCACGGATACTTATAAGTAACCATGGATACGCAAGTCAATATTAAGCGAGCTGCGCGATCACTAGATCAGTATATGGTGAACATTTGACAGAGAGCCTATGTTGACTGGAAAAAGTGAATGTCACAATAATCGGCTACAATTTTGAGAGACATCTCGATACCATTTCGAAAAATCCTCGTATTTTATGTTTCCCAGTAGGCAAACGAAACCAACATAGATATAGCAAAAAGTAACAGACTCAGTGGTAGTAGATATGGGCTGTTCAACAATTACATAACGCTTATTTGAACGATTTTTGACCCCGCCCTCTCCTCTAACGTTGTTTTGACCTGATTTCGTAACACTTTCCACATAAAAAGCTACCTTGGAGATTACGCCCAAGTACTCATTGGTAATGAAGTATAGCGTGGGCACATAGGTTGTTCAGCGATCATTAATTTGCCATAAAACGCCAAAATGCGATAAGGTTTTATTGGTGTATATTAACCCTTAGAGCCCTGAGCCAAGAAATTTTAATTTTCAGCCACTTGAAGTTGTGTCTCGCTACCGCGAACCACAACTTCAAGTGACTAGAAATCTAGGTTGAAATGTATATGATTATCACAGATTTGAGACATATTTAATTTTTAAAACCTGGTTTTACAAGACAATTAAAACATGATAAAACAATACTATAGTCAACAGTAGTCGACATCAGTGTGCTAAGGGTTAACACTGACATTTGCATTAGACCCATTTTCTCTTCACCGTTCTGGGGAATTAGGCAACTCCAACACAAGGGATAAGTACTGGATTCTACTTAACCCTATCAGTGCGGCGACCGATTCAGACGTCAGGATCTGACGTCAATAGACATTGGATTCTGACCTCTGAAATCAATCCCCGCACTGAAAAAATTCAAATATTTGTTTAACGGCTGTAGACCCACAACATAGGGATTCAAATGAAACGGAGAGATTAAGACTAAGACGTTTATGATGAATTCAAATTGAAAAAAATATTTGTTCTCTTGGTTTATATAAAACTATCAGCGCTTTAACCCTTTAACCGCCGGTATCGCATATATTCGGGTTTTCATTTTTTATTAGCACATTAAGTACCACCTATTAAGCATGTTAAAGAAAAAATCAATCAGTAATATTTGAAAACAGTTGACCTCTATTTTATTAAATCTGAATAATTTTCACTCACTTAAAGTTGTGGATCGCGTCAGCGAGACACAACTTCAAGTGGGCGAAATTCAGATTGATTAATTTCGCGGTTAAAGGGTTAACCCTTACAGTGCGGGGATCAAAGTTTAAATTTCAATTCCAAATTACATTCCAATTATTTTAATAGTTTCCAAATCAGTTTCAATTCCTTTTGTTTCAAGAAAAATAAATTACAATTCTTAAAAAGTCAATTCTTTATCAATTTCACCCAGATTAAGAAATATTTGATACACAACGAACAGCTGTTTAATAACACTTGATATAAAATAGAATAATAACACCTGTATTACATATTATCTACACAAGATCTAATAAACAAGCAAATAATATGTCATTGACATAGAATAAATATAAGGTAACATATTCTATCACATTATAAAGCGTATAATGCTAAAAAATGAAATAAACCTATAAATTGTATCCATGTTCATTTCTGAGGTAGGCTATGAAGACTATTTTCACTGGTCTGAGAAATGTATTTAAATTTACCATGAAAATTCAATATGTGGAGTTTGGTAAGATAAAGCTTTTCTGTGCGCAACTTTATAAATTAAACATTTAACCTTCTCTCCATTATTTGAGTTGACTGTTCAATTGAAATCCCAGTTATACATAGAGGACGCACGGCCTACATACTGAAAATTAAGCAAATTTAAGCTGAGCTTTATCTTTCACTGGATCAGGATTCGCTACTCATGTGTGGACCACACTTGATTAACGTCATGTATTTGCATGTGTGCGTGGAAAATGCTGCACGAAGCTGGACATGCACAGCTTCTTGCAGTGTTCTCGACGTATGTATAATTTACTCACACATCAGAAGATCATCAGATTAGAGTCAGGTACACACAGAGCTCATGTCGGATATTGGTTGTAGATGAACACGCAGCGATATCGCTGCGTATTCGCTAAAAATGAGTAGAAAAACGCCAGTTCAGGTGTCTAGCGCCTGACACAAATGTGTAACGCACACAGCGATGTGGTAAATTAAATGGATCGTGCATCGTATATAATATGACTGGGCCAAACCAAATAACATTAATTCATCCCGCATTCTAAAGCATGCCCAGTGAACAACAAAGCACTGACCAAAATTATTTTTTTTCTCAATGTGTTTGACTGTGCTGGTTGACCTGCTCTCTTCGATGCCCATCAAGAAACAAAAATCAGGTTAACATCTTATGTGTGCCATTATATTTCAACGCCTTATAGTAACCATGATAACTCGTTTTGTTCTCAATAACTCATGTGTGATACCCGCTATTCGAAAAACTTAAGAAATTTTCCATCTATCTGCAGGAAATGTGTATGAGAAAGCCTGCTTTTAATGGTTGGAATACAGAAATCCCCTACAATAACGACTTGTGTGTTGTCTCAGGTGAGAAGAGCAAACCATGGCCACATTACCAGATGGTAACCTAACCGACCATACGGATACAGCTGTCATATTTGGTAATGTGTATGCCTTCCTGACAGCCATCATGTCTTCATTGTCCATATTAGGCTGCTCCGTGATATTCTTCACATACGCTGCATACAAAGACCTGCGTACACCTGGTCGTCGACTGCTCGTTAACTTGTGTGTGGCAGATATGCTGACAGCCACCGGTAACATCTTGGGGATCATCTGGAGCCTGCATCAGAAGTCCCTCAGAAGTCCCGGGTGCATACTACACAGCTCTCTCACCTCCTTCTCCAGCATTGCCTCCTTCCTCTGGAATGATTGTATGGCTGTGTTCCTTTATGTCTGCTTGGTCCATGGGGAGCCTGGGAGAGCGGCTAGATATGCCTTCATCATGGGATGGTTTGCATGGTGTATTCCAGGTGAGAGCTGACATTTCACAGGAAAAAAAACGTGGCCTTGGAGTTTTAATGGTTTATCTGCCACTATTTAAAGTGGCAAATACACCATTAAAACTCTTAGACATTAAATATCGGATTACAAGTTTATGTCACGATTTATTTCCTGTTTAATGATGGGGTTTTTAATAGAACAAAAACAAGATTGAAATCTGCATGAACCTATTTCATCGTTATACGAAGAATTGGATTCCCTTGTCTTCTAAAAAATGAATAAATTTCCCGCAAAAAAGAATCAATCTATGTCTTTGTCAAACTTAAAAATCAGATCAAATAAGGAATTATGAGGACGCCTTGTACATATAGAAGACAGTGGCTATACTTACAACTTACATGATTATAAATAGCTCTCGATAACTAGGTTATTCACCTCTAACTGATTGACAACAGATTGATGAGTGAAAAACACGAAGCAGATAAATAACTTATATGTCATCTCAATTTCGTATTGAGAGAGGGTTGAATTAGAATATTAAGCGACCATACAGATAAATATTTGTTTCTAATTTCATTGTAGATCGCCATCATTAAGACATGTTTTGCCTTGCTAATGTTGAACAATCAATGTTTATGCTCCTAATTATCAAAATGTTTCTTTGTCTGTTTATATCAGTTGTTGTGATTTCTTCTGGACTTGGTTTGGGTGTATTTGGACCAGGAGAAGAGACGCCTTATCCCAGCTGGTGCTGGATAGATACATCTCTAGGCTGGCCAGCCACGTTTGGATATCAATTATACTGCGGAAAAATATGGGAGATTGTGTCATATATCATTGTACTAATCTTATATGGGAAGATTATCATCCACCAAAGAAAAGCGAATAATAAGGTAAGTATTATTACTTTTGATTACAGAGAGTTATATAATTGCTTATAATTCATCTGGTGGGTTGACATTTCTGACAATTTGAGTATAAATATCGTCGCCTCGGAGCTAAAGGATCCTATCTGACACTCGTTAGAGTGGCAGATAGGATCGTTTAGCTCCGAGGCGACGATATGACTAAAAAGAAAGATTTAATTCGTATCGAGTTGTGTGACCTTTGACCTCATTTTGAAATCAAATGACCATCAGCTGAAACATGGCTTTAATTATTTTTCTGATTTCCATACATCATATAATCGAATTTTAAAATCAAACCTATTGAACCACGACAGTCTTCCTTAACCCTAGACAGCTTCTCCAGTATAGAAGTGAGGGGAATTGAATGATGCGGAGTGAGTCTATTGTATCTCTTATTTGTATGATTTGATATTTAAATGCCTTCAGGATGATATTGCCTCCTTGGGATGTCGTCCCAGCTGCTGCTGCTGCTATCACGTCAAGTCCGGTGACACTTACTCGTTCAGGACACCCATTGTCCAAGATGGTAACAGAGCTCTGGTGTTTGTACCTGTCGTCTTCATCTGCCTACGTATCTGGGGCACTTTACGCTTCCTTCTGGATACCTTGGGCCTCTTCGTGCAGGTGGGCTCATGGACAGCCTTTCTTGTGCCTTTGCAGGTACGTCTAATTATGGTCTACTATAATGTGATAGATTCAGTTTTAAATACACCTGGTTTAATCCTTAACCCGCTAATCACAAATCTAGTCGTTTTTAATCCGTTTTATTATGCGATCAAAGCACTATTATGTGTAAAAAAAATGAGCGTTTAACCATCCAGATTGGCAAAGGTTTGGTAGCAAATTTAACAAATTTTCGGCCACTTGAACATTTAAATTATTACATCTAGCAGTTTAAAGTTTAAATCACTTTGAGATAACGACTTCACCTGCATTTGGAAACACGTTTTAGGATTAAATGTACTGAAATGCAAAGTCTATAGGTGTAACTGCTTAGGCCTATACTTGAGCTGTAAGCAGTTAAGTAAATGCTGCATGCCTGTGCACGGCTGTATAAGATTCTGCTCCTGACCAATGGAGTGTGCCACAATGGCGGATCCAGAGGGAAGGGGGAAAGGGGTTCTGTATGGGAGTTTAATGTCATGTGTGACTTGATCGTGTGAGAAAACACAAACGCTGTTCATTTTTCGTGCGTTATGGGAAAATACAGCACATGTTCAATGAATAAGGTGTTCGCCTAAAGGCTCACACCTTATTGATTGAACGAGTGCTGTATTTCACCATATCGCACTCAAATGAACACCGTTTGCATATCGTCAATCCCCCGTAATTATATTAGCTTAGAAGATTAAAAATTATTGGTTGACACATAAATTGTTATTTTTGTCAATCGGACCCCCTTTTCAGAATTCTAGATCCGCCCTGCGCCCTTGTGGTACAGTCTGTAACATGACAGGATAAGCCAATGACCGGTCGCCATTCTAGTCTTATTTAAGGATATTAATTCCGTATTTAGACCCGCTTCGCCTGGCATGCCCGGCCAATTTCATAAATGGTCGGGAATGACCAAGATCTTTAAAAACTATTAACACAAATAACAAGCGCTAACTTTTTAGAATCGATTCTACCGAAATTCACCGATTATCAAAGGAAATAAACAGCTGTCAAGCCAAATGAGGGTTTTTTCCAGCACTATATAAACGGTTAAAATATCGATGGGTAAGAAACGACGCACCATTGAGCTGATCCAGATTTTGAAAAAAAAGTTTATATAATATTATGCTGTCTTAGTATGTGACATCCCAATATTGTAACTAAAGTATTGAAGGGTACCTTAGCCATAAATACGCGTCTTTTGCATATTTTTATCAGTATAAAATATTTCAAAAATCGTTATATTTTAAACTAGAAGATAAGCAAATCATGGTACTATTTTACACACCTTGAACTGATGTTTTCTTTGTTCAGGGCATTGGTGACAGTGGACAAGGCTTTGCTAATGCTGTGCTCTATTGTGTACTTGTGGCTAACGTCAGAAATCGTCTATTAACAACTTCTATCTTACATTGTTGTCGTAAAAAGACGTCAGCAGACAAAACTGCTGATGATATCGTGGATTTTTCCGGAAGTGGCGACACAAGTCAAATGGGACTTCAGAAAGTAAGCATGAAACGGAGCACAGTGGCGCCCCTGGTGAATAAACCACAGAGTGAACAGAGAGTATAGTGAAATCGTGGGGTATATATCCCACGATAATGTGTATCTACTTTTTGTACCTCTTTATCCATAGAAACTCTGCAACTACATCACAGGGGATAATAAAGATACCAGGAGAGCTCGAAGGCCTGAGCAGTATTTCATCTAGGATTCACAAGGACCATGCACGCAAGGGCACCCAGTTGACCCGGTTGAGCTTATCCAACAACAACCCTCCCCAATTAAGGGTACAAGCAGAATCAGTTAAGTGTGTCAACATCGCCTGTTATTACCACTATGTAGGGCCTACACAGGCCGTTATCAGATATTACGTCATAGGTGTGAGCCCGCGACATCAGTGACTGGGTTGTTTTCCACTGTCACAATTGCCTGGGTGTGTTTAATATGACGTAACAATAGTTCGAAGAGACATATCACAGTTTGAATATTAGAAGGGCAGCATGGCGCACACAAGGGGCAACATGGCGCACACAAAGGGCAACATGGCGCTCATGAAGGGCAACATGGCGCTCATGAAGGGCAACATTGCGCTCAGAAAAGGCAACATGGCGCTGCGCCATGTTAGAAATAGCTAGATGAAACACAGAGAACAATCAAGATAACAAAAGAGTTCTGAGCACCTATGTCTTGCCACTACACGACAGGGAATAATTGAGATATCAGAACTAAAATCATGTCCCTTCTTTCACAATGAGGTGGAAAATGTAGTAATTTACATCTCAATATGAATAATAATGACACTAAGTACATGGGTGGTGCAACAGACTTAAATATATTTGCTAAACCTTTAAGCGTCATACAGTACTAAAATCATTTGGAAACATTTACAATACCGTGCCATTTGATTATGTACAGATTTGGGACCATTCCACATATATTATACTACAAGAACGGACCGTGTATGTGTGACATCGACATCTTTATCGCAGACCACCTTGCTACTGGTGTTAAACTTCATATTTTGCACAAGCATTGGTCTTGACCCAGTGGTGGCTAGTAGGCATTTAAATTTTAATCAACGTAAATGATCTCGTCTCATTAGGGCTAAGAAATAGTCTCCACTTTAAACGCATGGCAGCAACTCTTCTAGCCTCTACAGCTCGCCCAGGAAACACTATACGTTGAAAATGATGATTAGCACGTAGGCCGCACACCTCTAGATGAGCGAACATCTGGTAAGCGACATGTTATCTAATTATATTTCTATTATGATGTGGAATGTTCTCTCCGTGTACATAAGCAAATGGTGGCCTGATGTGAATGCGTGCGTACACTGTGTCCACTCTACTGGTTACAGTAGTTCTGAGCTGTAAAATTGGAAAACTGGACCTTCAATTTGATAGGTGAACAGTTGAAATGGATAGCGTAAACCTTACAGCGCGGGGAGCGACCTCCCCGCGACTTTAGTCGTCAGAATCTGACGTCTGTAGACGCCAGATTCTGACGACTAATGTCGCTCCCCGCGCTGTAAGAGTAAAAATATTTATAATGACCGTAAACCCATACCATATATATTAAAATGAATCAGAAAGAGCTAACGAAGACATTTATGATGATTTCAAAATGAAAAAAACCTTTATTCTCCATGGATTTTACCGAAATAATTCAGCGGATTGAGGGTTAACGCCCAACCCTTTATCCGCTAAAACAAAATATTTTCATCCACTTGAAGTTGTGTCTCGCGCTGCGACCCACAACTGGTCGAAAATTACTGACATTTGTTTAATTTGAGATCAAACCTTTTTAAATATTGATGTTTAAACACTCATTTCATTCCCAATAACTGTGATTTAATCTGCTACTAAAACAGCTTGGAGGCGATTTTAGTCGTGATTAGCGATGAAAGGGTAAAAAGGTCTTTAGCTTAATTTACAAAAAAGGTTGTTGTTATATGTATATGTGTTCATATGGCCTGCAAAGGCAAAAGCAAGTATATGCTTACTTGGAAAGTAAGCAGATGCTGCCTTTTGGTTTGCATGTCGGTATACTTACGCCCATGTGAATAAAAACATTCATCAGAAAAATTTATGGTCATGGTCATGGTCACATTCAGACATTAACTCAAGACGTGGTATAATTTTAATAGTCAAATCCATGGTATATATTAATCATGTTAGCTATAGAAGATCCGGTTATTCACATATTGTGCCATCAACAACATCTCTCCAGCTTACATACAGCAGTTGATCACGCTCTATGTTCCTGCGCATTTGTTGAGATGCGGGGATATAGTCTGCTCACTGTACCATCCAGCAGGCTGCAACGATTTGGAGAACGATGTTTTATTAGTATTTCTTCATTAATGTGGAACAATCTTCCAGATAATATAAGAAAGTCATTTTCGCGCTATATAAGCGTTTATTTATGTATTATCTATTAT